>JAPQRQ010000018.1:32432180-32445376 GCA_037367365.1 Apogon talboti | reverse complement strand
TGATTCACCAGTAAAACCCATGGAGTTGGATCAGTGACAGTGGATGGACACACTGGGTTTATGTTCATTAATGATATTTTTTGCTGAAAGGTGACGTTTTCTTCAGTTTTCTCTGTTTGATATAACAACCTTTGCATTTACTCTGAGCTTTAATGAACATCTACATTATCAGTCGATTAAAAAAGGAAAATACAGGATTTACACTGAAAAATGCAAAAGAAAAAGAAAAGATAATAAATGGAGATAAATCAGTTGATAAAGTTTAAATGATGAGAACAAAAAATATTTGGAAGTCTCCACAAAACAGTTCTAGGTCTTAAGGGGTTAACGGGTAGATATTACTGGCAACTTTACCCTTAAAACCTCCCTTTGCTCCAGGCTAACATTAGCTTTACTTTGACACAAAGAAAACATGCGTCTGTTGAGACAGCAGCAGACATGGTTTTTGTTTTCTTTTTTCCTGTTTTAATTTTCTGTAGTATTTTTACTCTGCTACATCTACTTAGGTTACATTAAGTAACACTCATTAGCTAATACTGACCTGTATGCTGACAGCTCTGAGCTACATAGCTAATGTTAGCATCTTCGGACAATTAAGTACTTTTTGTTGGTAAAATTTACGCGACACTGTGACTGTTGGGCTTCAGTACATACTACAATCCTTTCTCTGGGTCCATGTCTTAACTTCCATACCAATTAAAGCTGAAATTGTCTGTTATATTCATTAACCGTGCGTTACAAGTCAGTTACGGAGGTTTAACGGGTATTGCGACTAAAACATAGGGGGAGGAGCTTAGTCCGTAAAAACGTGTGGGACTTCCGCGTATCCGCTGTCAATCATTCCTGAGACACGCCCATCAATCCGTGACTTTATTCGTATGTTAAAATCAACAAAACAGGTGAAATAGAGACGTGATATTTCTATAAATGATTGGGGTTGATCTTAAAGCAAAAAACTAATGCGAATGGTTTGTTACGTTTCCGTAATCTTCGTTTTTTACGTCAAAGTTACGTAAAGCCACACCAGTAGTTTGACCGTTACGAGTTGTACCACGTTCCGGTTCGGGATCGACGTTAAACTAAAGGTCCAGCAGATTTTATTACACTCACAACGGCTTCAGGTGGAAGAGGAAAACACTCACGTAAGCCCCAGATCCGCGGTGTTTGTCCTCCTCAGTCCTGGAGGTTGTTGGTTGTGTAAGAAAAAAGCTGCTGGTGCGTTCAGGGACTTAGGAGTGATGCATTCAGGTAGCGCCTTAGAGCTCCGGTGAGTATGACCCGACAAGCACATGCAACATTTCACTGACTATAATCATGATCAGTTTATAATCATTTATCATCATTTACAGTTTTTTTAAGAACGGCAAATGCACATGTGCAGATTTTCATGCTTTAATTTTTACTTCACTTGTTGGACATTTCTCCCCGGTTTCAGTGAAAACAACAAGAATATGCTTTAATCTTGTTTGTCTCTGTCCTCCCACAGGTGCTGATGGGTTGTATCTATATTTTCTCATCGAATTACTGAGCATAAGAGTGAAAAATGAGCAGAAAAAATAATAATCACAGTGAGGACAGCCTGATTTGAATATTTCCTTCATACCACAGTAGATTTTCCGGTTCTATCTGCCTTTTGTCCTTCATATCAACCCTTTCAGCTCTAGAAATGCACCTTGTGTTTTTACATCCTGACACATCCTCAGAGAGCTTTCTTTTCCACTCATGCAGATAATAACGTGTAATGATTTGGCTCAAGAAAAGCAATGGGAGCATGTGTCGCTCAGGTGTTAAAATGTGAATACGCTGGGTTTTCTTTCAGTCCTTTATGTCACTGAGCATGTGAGCAGTAAACAGGTGTTAAACCTGAGGCCGTGGACAGGTCAGCGTTTGGTTGGAAAGACGGGGACCCAGTCCAAGTGAAACTGCACAGTTTGCATTTTTCAGACATGTAATAATAATAGTAGAATTTAGATGTTATCTGTAATGCGGTTTTATTCAGAGAATCTCAGAGTGCTACAGCGGAAAAGGACAGACTTTAAAAATATCAACAATTGTGGACTTCTTAAATAGATAACTGTATGTGTATCCCTCCTGTCTCCAGCGTCTCCTCTCATCTGTCCATCAGCTGGGTTGTCGTTCAGTTTGTTCATCCATGTGTCTACCCCTCTCCCCCCTTCCCAGTCTTTCTTTCCCCCTCTCTCTCTGTCTCTCTCTCTCTCTCTCTCCCTCTCTCTCTCTCTCTGTCTCTCTCTGTCTCTCTGTCTCTCTCTCTCTCTCTGTCTCTCTGTCTCTCTCTCTGTCTCTCTCTCTCTCTCTCTCTGTCTCTCTGTCTCTCTCTGTCTCTCTGTCTCTCTCTCTCTCTCTCTCTCTCTGTCTCTCTCTCTCTCTCTCTCTCTCTCTCTCTCTCTCTCTCTCTCTCTCTCTCTCTCTCAGTGTTTGAGCCACTGTTTCATGCAGTGTGGAGCATAAAGCCAGATTTAATATATCACATTTTTATTTCCAGCTTGAGTCTTTCCATCGTGAAGAAAAATTGCTTGCCTTTCTTTAGCTTTCAGATGGAATCAAACTCAGCAAGTTTCCCTCATAAAACAGGATTTGCCCTTTACATCAACAGCCTGCATTGTTTTTAATAAATGTTTGATAAAAATGTCTCCATTTATCATCAACCTCTTTTTAGAGGTGACTGAATCCAGCTCAGAATAAAATGCCACATTATTGATGGAAAGCAATGAAACATAATATATTTTTTATTAAGTGACATTATACAAGACTCCCTCAAATGCAGCAGAAACGTTTGTGTTTGTCCTCAGCTTTAGTTATTTTAATGTCATGCAGAGAAAGGGTACGGTTATGCAAGTTAAATGGACATTAAAAGCATTTAGTAGTGGAAGATTCAGATTTAGACACACTGTTAGCTGCTTGCTCCACTTTCATTATATGTGTCACTTTCAACTGTCATTTTAATAGTGTTTTTAAACCTCTATCTCTACACCACTGCAGGATATATTTCAGCCCAAATAAAAGGTACTTTAAACGCCCTCAAATGTTAGAACGGCACGATTATCATTTACTTTCTGCAGCCTCTTCCAGCTCATATCGATCCCTTCATCCCATTATGTCTGAGCAGATTGTTTTCACAGATTGTTTAACCTTGCTATGACAGTTGTAAACTTGTCTTATGGAGTAAAGCTTGATCCGACTTTATCCTTCCCAACTCAAATGAATCTATTGGATGTGTTTCACACTCATTATGCTCATATTGATATTTATAACACTGTGAAAATTACAACAGACTTGAGTATGAAACCTTGATGGTTCTCAGCAAGACATTTTCCTCAACAGAAACCAAAAGTCAACACCCTTGTCTGAGACCCAGATAAGTATAAAACTTATAATTATAAATGTGTTATATGCTATAAATCTCTCATAAATCCAGGCATATCAAACAAAGGATTGGAGTAGCACCAGCATTTCTAATGAGATTAGGGATCTCCTCTGCAAGACAAATCTAGCCTGCCCTATTTTTATGTTCCACTGTTACGCCATACACTGGAATTAGTCTCCGGATTGCGTCTATAATAACACATATGATTCCAAATGTGTTTTTGCAGGTGCCAGATACTTTTCATTGATAGTGCTGTAGCAGGGCTACGTAGACCCGGTAAAAGCAGGCGCTGCTGTAAATGCGGTACATCAACCTCGTGAAAGAAAATTGCACAGGCACACATAAACAGCGAAGGTATTACAAAGCTTACAATCCACGTGGCTGGCTTTACAAGAACATTTTGTCAGCAAACATACAGTACAGAACGTCGGCGCAAGCAGTAATAAAACATACTGACTTAAGCACAGCAACAATAGTAACCGCAGCCACAAACAGCCTGGCAGCCTGCAACGCTCCAAAAATGAGCATCTAATAAAAAAATCACACGTCAGACACTTAAACGTCTGTTGTGAAGGAGGCAAGAGGCAGTTTTGGCTCTGTGGAGCAAAAAGGACTAAAGTGAAAGTATATGAAGACTCAAAGGAAGACAAAGAGAGAAATAGAGAAATAAACTGTGGGTGCTTGTGGGTGAATGGGGGTGCTGGGTCAGAGAAAAACTTGGAACCTGAATGTGATCTGAGGTAAAGCTGAAATGCTTATAGAAATAAATCACAAACTCCAGTGAGAAACTATAAAACTGGCTCTTAAAATAGTTAAAGTGGCATTTATAGAATAATCATGACCTTTAATAAAAACAGTTTTGGGGCTTGCGTTTTACCATTTTCACCAACAAGAATATTTGAATTTCAACAGCAGCATATTTTCACTCTCATACCTTTTCTGTTTAACCCATAAGAACCCAGTGTGACTTTTGTGGCACTTCCCAAATTAATTTTTCTCTCTATTTAACCTTTCCCAAGTAATTTATCACCATTTATTATAATATTATCCTCTGAATTAGCATTTTAACAGGGAAAATCATCTATTTTCCTTTAACGAATTCATTGATCATGTAGATGTCCATTAAAGCTCAGAGTAAAGTAGTAATAGTTAAAAACGTAATACATAGAATTATTACATCAACATAGAAAAAAACTGACTTTTTCAATAAAATCTGTCATTAACTGAACATGAACCCAGTGTGTCCATCCACTGTCATTGATCCAACTCCATGGGTTTTACTGGTGAATCAATGTTGTAGAAGATGACAGTGTTTCCATGGTAACTACGGAGCCTCTGAACATCCAAATAGGTCATATCTGATGACCATGAAAATACGACAAACTGCATTTTACACCAATTATTTCCATGTATTGACAGGATTAGTGGATCAACAGTTTAGATGGTTTTGGTCGACGGTGGATGTTTGGGTCTTTATGGGTCTTTATGCAAATTCAATATACTACAATAAACGTGGCTGACAAGCAAAACCTCATCAGTACTTCCTGTTGATTTTCAGCACTGAGCTTTCTTTGCTTGAGTATCTGGAGTTAAATGTCTAGTGTCTGTGCAGACTGCATATTGAACTGACCTGTCTGTGGTGGTGGTGGCAGCCCCTCTGGACCATCTCTCCATTTAACTGAGCATCCTTATTCAATACAGGCTCAAAAAGTGAGACGCATGTTGTTTGCAACATCATTTGAGTCGGCCTGGGAGTTCGCCTCGAGCCTAACAACAGGAGCTCCTGTAGCCTCATTCTGTTTTCACTTTACTTTACTTTAGTTAGGTGTTTGTGCCCTGACACAGAGTGTAGGTGTTTGGTGACTTTGTGAAAAGATGTGTACAGATCAAAGTGATGGAGCCAGGATCATCACATAGCTCGCATTTGATGTCAAGGTGTTTTTATATGATATGTCTTTTTTTTTTACACATCAAACTATCGTACGTTGTAACAGGCCAAGCTGTAACAAAAAAGTTGCAATGTATGTATTCCAGTCCAGTTCCAACAGCAGTGTAGATTTTGTCATTTCCTGAAAAATAATGAAATCCCCAAGTACACTCGTCTTATATGAAAATGTTGCATCCAATGAAATATTTCTTAAAATTTTATGTCTTATGCAGAGTCATCAGTGGGTCATAATAGGTGATTGCTCCTAGGAATTTTAGAAGTAGGCAGCCTCCCTGGATTAAGTAAAATATACATTCTCATTTTTACAACTTAAACATGCAATTAAAGGGCCAGTGTATATGAGTCAGGTGGATGTAGGATTCTCTAATTGCAGAAATTGGATATAATTATCAATCATTATGTTTGCATAACTGTATAATCACACAAAAATAAGAATACCGTAATTGTGTTTTCATCATCTTAGAATGAGCTGCTTATAATTATAAATGGAACGGGTTGCGTCCGTGGAGTCATTTTTCCTGCAGTGGCTCTGAAAAAAACTTCCTCTCCGTGTTTTTTCCGCTTTACAGCAGGTGGCATCCAGTGTTAAGGTGCATTACCATCACCTAGTATGTTTCAGTGTGGAGCAGAGTTAATGTCCCCCTAAGTAAACAGTCCAAAACAGACAAAACAAACACTCACTGTACCTTCACTTTTTTTCCAGCCATTGTAGTTAAGTGTTTCTTTCAGTTTTACTGCTCATTGCTACTTAATGTCACAGACTGAACCTTTAACTATTCTCGGGGTAAAATAACTGTTCTGCCCATAACTATTGTCTGCAGATGCAATCGGTAAAAACTCCCTCATCCTTCTGCGACTTGTGTTCATAATGCTAAGCCATTTTCTTTTTAAACAAAGAACATGCTTGTTCTGCAAATGATTTTCTGTTTTTGTCAGCAAATAGAAGCAAACAACAGGCTTAGAAAAAGTCGGTGAAAATGATTCCACCAGACAGACGCGTTCAGGGTTTTTTTTTCCTGTTTCTGAATTAATGATGAGCTCATTCCGTGTTGCAATATCTTCTCTTGTCCTTCATTGCATTTACTTGGTCTAGCTGATCGAAAGCATGTGTTTAATGTACCGGTCGGTCTGCGTTGCATGTATGGTCACATGCAGCTCTGAAGGGTCATTATCTAAATGTCAGCTTCATTTGTTCATAGCAGAATGTGATGTTCTTGCAGAATGTGTACTACACCAGTACTCAGCAGTTCCACGTTGGTCTACTCAGTCCCACCGTTGACGACGATGACAACAAGTGCCTGGTGGATGTGAATAGCAGACCCCGCCTCATTGAGTGCAGCTATGCCACAGCCAAACGCATGAAGCTCCACTGGCTCTTCACTCAGGTGACAACTCATTACGCAGCCACGCATAATAACAGACAGCACTGGTCAAAAAAAACATGTATTTAGGCCTTAATTAAGACGTGTTGTCGAATGCAGGAAAGACAGCTGCAGAGGCTCCTAGTGTTCAGGTGGTTTAAACACTATATAACTGGACTCCACTGCAATCCTGCAGCTCATTTAGACACGAAGAGTCACTGAAACGTAATGATTGTCTTTCTTCATTAGAGCCTCTGTGGTTGCAAACTGTTTTATCCGCCTCATAAAATGTCCCATGACAGTGGGTGAATTGGATTTACCACATGCTTTGATTTGGGCTGGAAAGAGAAACCATTGTTTTTCTTCTACGCTGTCATTTTAGTATTAATTATAGATTTGACATATTTGGGCTCCTCTTTTATTCAAATATGTTTTAATTCCCAAACTAATGGATTTTATTACTAGATTTTTTCACCATGTCAAGAATGTCTAAGTGGTTTTACAGGAAAATGTTCAAAATGCTTAAATGGGCTTTACACGCTTGACTTCTCGTGTCCTTGCAGTAGATTTTAAGTGGGTATTTTAGTTATCTTTGTATAATTTAGTAAGTAGGTTGGAGACATGTCAGCAAGGCCCGTGCATGTGATGTCTCCAAATTATGGCATCAATTATTGACTCAGTTTTGTGAAGTGTCAAACTAAAACTGAAACAGATTGCCTTGATTCAGCAGAGCAGAGACAGTCGCTTTCTATTTTAATTCATATGTTCCGCCATTCTGCACAAAAGCTGATTTATTATAAGTGAAACATTAAAAATAGCTCAGAAATTCCATCTCTTATTATAGACCTCTGACTATCCACACGTTAATGTGAATAAAGTGACTTCTTTTTAGTTTTAATTTGTGATGTATGTTTTCATGTTAAGAGAGTCATGTAAGTTAGTAGCTGACATAAAGGCTGAAATCAGACTATTAACTGAAACAAATGCATGTTTAGTGGGTGGAGTTTGGTTTACTTGTGTGTTTTGTGGCTGTGTGAGTGTGTGGGAGAATGCATTTTATCTTTCTGTACTATAACAAATACCTATTTTTCTTTATATAGCATCAGAGTCAGCTTTAATATAGTGAATTATATGCAGCATGCTGAATTAAACAACCCTCCCACATACTGTATGCTCACATATACAGTAACACATTCATTAGCGAACACCTGGGGGCTGTTATAGAAGCACAGCACAGACATTACCCTGATAAAATGTGTGAATTAAACACAGGGAAGTTTCTTTTATCAGCTGACTGTTAAGACCGGATGTGTGGTGTTGTGCTCATTGATGGCTGAGATACAACTAATCAGAGCCTTGAAGGCAGGATTTAGCATCAGTTGGGTGAAAATTAACTAGATTCATGAACATAGTGACAGGAAATGGACATAAATGAAGCTGCACGGCTGAACAGCAACAAAAGGAATGTACAACCACAAAACTGGTGGAAATGAGACCAAACTGTAATACAAAATTCATAAACCAGCAGCAAAGGTCGGAGTGTACTACAAACTGGTGGGCCTGTTCAATTTGCATAGATGTAAATTAATGAATCTTCTCAAGATTGGACCAATTTCCATCTAAATAAGTCTTGGACCAGAGCAAATTGCCACAGGCAGTTTGGATGTGGCAATGTTCTGGTGCACACAAACTCATTCCTCACTCTCTATGCGTGTTTTTTCTCTCAAGTTCAAGGCTTCGATGGTATGAAATGGCTGTTAAAATTATGTCAAGGGTGAAATCTTCAGCCAAACAACTGGATGTTATGGGACGGCTAATAGAGAACAGGCTGCTTTATTACAAACACTCCAGTGATTGTAATAAACCTGGAGTCAGAGTGTGGAACATAACACAGTGTTAATGACCATAGACTCTGATTGATCTGGTGTTAATGCGAGTTATCATTGTGTGAACACAGCCTCTTTTGGAGTTTGAAGAGGCAACCTGTTGTAAGCACCAAATGGAATGCCGAATTATTATATTACATTCAAGTTTCCGAGAGTTACCTTAGAGTGGCTATGCTATCAAGGCCAACACAGAGAGCTGTTTTCCTTATATAATCAGGATTGTGAACTCACACACACTCAGATCATAACCAAGATTAACACTGGACTGAACTGCAATGTAAATATACAAATTGCACAAGCACACATGCATATATATATATACATACATATATATACATATATATATATATATATATATATATATATGCTCAACATTTGCACATTTACACAACATCTGCACTATGTACATTTGAGAGTTTGATGGTCACTGTAATATAGTATTTCTCTGTTGCTTTAATATTTTAGTATTTCTCTGTTGCTTTAATATTCATACTATATCTATATTTCTGAGTTCACCCCTTAAGAGTAAGGTTTTGTAGGTTTGACTAATTTTATTACACAGATTTGTGGACACTTTTTTCACTATTCGTACCATAAGCATGTGACAAATAAAAATCATGAATCTTGAATATTCAGTGAAAAGTAAACAACTAGGGATGATCTGATATATCAGTCAGACATTAGTATCAGCTGATATTTGTTGATATCAGCCAGTATCGGTATCAATGTAAAAGATATGTCTTCACCAACAGCAGTGACAGATGTTTATGTATTCTGTCATGTTTTTTTTTTTTCATAAATTTGTATGACTGAATTAAGATAATGTGATAATGTAACTATTTTATAATTACAATTAAGTTTTCATAGAATATCTTAGTTAATAAAATATGTTTCTGTATTGGAAGAACTAAAACAAAATAGAGAAACATAAATTACCATCAGTACCAGCTATTGACCAAAATACTATTTTAAATATTGGCATCAGTCAAGAACTTTGCATTGCAACTGGTGCATCCCTTTAAACAGCATTTTTTATCTTAAGAATCATACATTCAAACATGTTTAAAACCTGGCCTGGGACAAAATAGTAGTTGTAGATCATTTTGGTGGAAATTTCATTGGATTGTAATTGACAAAAAGAAGCAAAGTGCATGAAAGCTGGTCATTGTGGGAAGCTCTGTCTGTGCAGATCTCTGCTAATTAAAGACCAACAGTTTGAGGCTTTTTGCTCTCTGCAGGAGTTTCTTGTATTCCAGGCTGTTCTTCACATTTCAGCACACAGATTGCTCCATAATGATATTAGAGCAAAATCTTTTGTGAATGGGTCGTTAAAGTGGGACAGATTGCAGGCACAAATGCGACACAATCAAGCAAACATCAAGCATTGTACATTTATTCAGACATTTTTTCAAGCATTGTACATTTGTGCAGGATACAATGTTTAAAAACGAAAGAGTCTGAAAGGGAATAGGCTGAAGCCGAAGCTTATTATGCCGACCCCCATATTCCTATCACCAGACAACATGAGATAAAATAGCTACCAATGCCTTTTGCTTAGTAACAATAGCAAAAACAAAAAAAATTAAATAGTTTGAGTAGTGGAAACATTAACATTCACGTTCTTCATATATTTTCATGACATTTCTTTTAAACATAAATAACGTTGTACAGTCTTTTAAGTCAGGATTTAATTTGTTCCAAATGTTTACTCCAACAACAGAAAGACGAAATTGCTTCATATTTGTTCTAACATAAGGTTCTTTGAACACATTACTTTCTCTGAAATTACAAACACTGTCCCCGCATTTTAAACAAGCTCTGAATATGAACAGGCAACTGATTATTTTTTTTATTGTGAACATAAATTGTGCTGTTTTAAAGTGGACTAAGTCACTAAACTTTAAAGCTTTTAACTTGATAAAAACCTGATTTGTGTGTTCCCTGTAGGACTCTTTACCGATCCTTCGTATTGCCCTTTTCTGAATAATGGTGCTATCAGCAGTGGAATCCACTCTTTGTGGATTTCGCCCTAAGAATTTTAAATTGTGGTGCATTTGTGTGGTATAATGGTTTTATCAACATGGAAAACTTAATGTCTGCTTTTTTCCTTTTGATTTTTGGGGAGTGTTAGTGATTTTATTTGTTTACTTGAAAGTGGAATGTTGGGGGGAAAAGTAGAGGAATGGCATGTGTGAAACGTTTCAGCAAGAAAGGAGTATCTGCGCTCATGTGGTATGCACTATAGACATTTAGACGTAGACATTACATTGGTCAGCATTCATTTGGTCTGTAAACACATACAGGCAACTGGAAGAGATGTGTTTTTTCTGGATTCTAATGGAACAGTTTTTTTTTTTAAATTTCAAGTCTTTTTATAACAATGGTTTATGATCAATGTGAGTTATAAAGGGTTTGTCTGAACTGCAGATCAACAGACAGTGAACTTACCACAGATAATAACTTCACATAAAAATCAAAAAGGTTTATAAGCCTAGAAGAAACCCTGTGATCATCAAACACCATTCTTTTCATTTAGAGCTGCATCCAGTGGTGAAAACAGCAACAGTGGATCAGCTTTTATCACTTTCTTTGACTGTAAAAGTTGTTTCTTTGCAGTTCTCATCTAATCTCATCACTTTCTGACACTTTGGTCAAAGGCTTCATGGTGTTAGTTTTTCACATCATGGAAGACCAGCAGAGTGACTCACTACTGCCTCTAGTGGTCACATAGAACCAATGGGCTATGGTTAGGAGTAAATTTAGTGCATATCTCTTCAGTCCAATACTATAGCTCTATACACACTCTAATGATTAACTTAGGTCATATTATAATGTTTAAAAGTAGAAATACTACATATAGCCCTTTTTAAATCCAGAAAAAACACAGCTTCCTCAAATTTTTTTGTATATTTTACAAGAAAACTGACTGTTAGAGGCCAGTCGTTATGAGTCCAAAATGACAGATGGGTTGATGTGTCAATACAAGACCAGATTGGCCAATGTGCTGTGTTCATATTTACGTCTCTGGTGTCCTAACGATTCAGCTGTCGCCACATGCCTTTGTTACTTTTAAGTCTAATGATGATATCAGCAGGATTACCACGATGTTTCCAAATAATAAGTGGAAAGAAGTGGAAGAACTGCTCTGTTTCCTCATCCAGACGACACCACAAACTCCCCTTTCGTCGCAGGTCAACCTTGTAACGTGTAAGAATGTATTTTTACTCTCAAAGGTCATTCTGAACATCGTAGTTGAGTGAAGGTGAGATATTTTTTATTTATGTTCTTTAGCAGTGGCAAAATCGACAACAGCAATCATAATAAACCTCTTACCGCTTTACTTCACTCATGTACCAAGGGGTTATAGCTCATTCTGTCTATTTTTCCAGCTTTAACGTCCACGTCTCACTCTATTAGGCTGGTTCCTGACATCTCCACAGTCCCCGTGAACGTCCACCTGCAGGAGTTATTATAAATCTGTCATCTTCAAAATGTCCCAGACTTCAGAAAATACAGAAAGAATAATTTAATCTGTATAGCTTTTTCAATCGTTAGGACTTTTCCACCCACAACCTCTGCTTTTTTGCTCCTACAGTACTGAGAAGAGCACTCTCCTCACAGTTCTCTCCACACTGTATTAACCGTCGAAGGCTTCTTCTTTTGTCACTTGCCCTTTGTCAACTCCGACAACGTAATGAGAAAATCCTGCCCCATTTTATCGAGACATGCTAGAGTATTTTTTTGCTGAGCTGCAGTGCTCACTCTGTTCAGATCATGGCAACAGCTGTCATAGTAAAGTTTCTCATTTGTAAGTTTTTGGTTCTTAGTTCCTTTGTACAGCGAAGGCTTTGCTGTTCCTCCGGGCCAGTCGTTTTTCATTTCATACGAATCAAAGACTTCTTGTCTGTTAAATAATGTATTTTAAGTGATAGTGTAATGGCACAGAAACATGATTTTTCTACCTGAACTGTAGATGTTAGATGCATATGTTGGCCTCTTTTTTTTCTTATGATCTATTAGATACATCCAGGGTTTTCTTTTCAAATCTGGGTTTAGCTGGAAAGAAAATGAACGACTGTGCTGGATATTCCTTTGTTTTGCTTCGCATGGGTTTTGCGTTAAAGGTTTTTTTTTTTTTTTGTCTTTAAACCTTGTTGATGATACCTGGTGGATCCAATGTGGATGGCTGTGTGAATGAGCCAAAACAACCAGAGCTTAGGGCGATTCAGCAGCTTACATCTCTATCCATTCATAGAGCGGTGGATTTGGGTGTGGGGTGTAAGTTATATCATACACACAAATTGTCCTCAAGCACAGCACCGTTTTGACCTGCCTGCTTTTATCTTTTCAGGGAGGATCCATTCAGAACAGGAAATCAAAGAGATGCCTAGAGCTTGTAGCGGGCAGCGACAATGAGTTCGGCTACCAACTGGCTCTTCAGAAATGCACTGGACAGAAATGGTTCATCACAAACGTTCTGTTTAGCAGCTCCTTATGATCGGCTGCCAAGTGGAAAACTGGAGCGCGCAGTGCACTGGGCCGGATGGAGTTGTTTCTTTCGTGTGCACATGTGAGCGTGAAGTGTGTGTCTGTGAGTGTAAGGAGGAGCAGGAGCC
>JAPQRQ010000018.1:32407647-32432173 GCA_037367365.1 Apogon talboti | reverse complement strand
GGGGGGCAGCGCATGGTTGGACATGTTCATTCTCAGCACCAGGATGTCCTCTGACAAGCCGACATCACATCGTAAATGTTAAACATTTTCTTTTGCCTACAGGATCAGCCATAGTTGGCGGACATTTTGCATTGCCAGATTTGAAAAGGTAGTATATTTAGTATATTTTGTGGTAAATACAGTATAGTCAGATTTTCGTTGACTTTAAAGTAATGGGTCCAATATGTTTTTGTACTTTGTTCATAACTGCTACTGTGTAGCAAGCTTTCTGAACATGTCCCTGCTGTAATTATTTCATTTTAGTGTCTCAGGTTTGTGGGTTTGTTATGCGATTCAGCTGTACATTTGTGGGCAAATGTTGGAATAAATCTGAAAATAATGAATTATTTTGTAAATGTACATATTCCATATTTGTAATATATAAAATAACTGATGTAAGCATTTGAGTGCAAGTCCCTTTTTTTCCTTTAACCCTTAGGACCAGTTCTAATATTAGTCAATGCTCTACAAAATATTATATCTTAATATCATGTTCTACTTTCATTGATATCAAATACTAATTTTTTTTAAAAAATATATTAACTGTTTAAATGTCAGGTTTTTGTCTGATGACACCATGTTTCCAGCCTGTTAGATGTCAATGATTAACAAAACTGGTTTTTTATGCATTTTTATTTTTGTACAGTGTTGAATACTCACACTTCCAAGCACAAAAAGTGCTCTATATTCAATAACTGATTTGAAGGTGTTTCAATTGCACATTTTTTTGCAACTTTTGCTCATACACAGAGTATTTTAGACTAAATGTAAGAGTTGAACTGGAAATAAGATAAAGCAAAAATACACAATCTTGCCAAAATTCATGTCACATGCATGAACACAGCCAAAATTACTTTAAAAAATAAATGAATAACAAGTAGATAAAATGTACACAACAGTCTTACAACAGGTTCAAACCACTATGTAATGTTGTCCAGATCCATTGTGACCTTCTGTTTCCAACCAGGCACATTTTCTCCTCCCAGAAGTCACTGTTGTTGTGAAATTTCAGATTCTCCAATTTTTCCTTTATCTTGTTATCTTCCCTCTGTCCCTAACACAATTGTCTTTCTATAATTGTGTATTAAATGAGGAAATTGACATTTAAATTTTATGCAGCCGACTGATAAATTGAGCCTTTGTCATGTTCCAATATACAAGCAGAAGCAGTGCCTTTGTAATGACCCACATGAACACTATGACAAATATGAGTGATTTGTAGATAAATATAGCCAGTCAATTAAAACCTGAAAGTTTTAAAAGATTTATAAAGTCACATATTTCAGAGCCAGAGATTGTAACTCCAGGAGTATTTTTAGATAACAAAAACGAAGACTGAAACGAAAATAATAACACCACTAAAAAATACGATTAAAATGCAACACAAAAGAGAAAGTCAAATTTTTCTCTTACTTTATTTTACTTTTTTCAATATAAAGCATTAAGAATGAAAATGAGTCAGAGACTAGTTTAGTTTTGTAACAAAGTTTTGTTAATCATATCTTTAATTTCTTTGTTTTCAGCTGCTATAATTACATTTTTTATTCATAATATCTGAAAAATTAGAGCACCAAATAGAAAATAAACATAACCAATACCTCCAAATGAAGATAAAAATTAACGCACTGATGCATTTCTGCACTTATGGTTGAACAAGCATAAACTAAACCAGAAGACTTTAAACTAGACTATAGTAAACCTGATTAACCTCAGATAGATACCAGATCTAGATGTAAGTAAACAACCTGTCTGGCCCTGCACACTCTCCATACAGGGAGGATGGTAGGTTAACAAGAGACATGCATGTTTCATTTTTCTCACAAGGCCGTGGCCATAAACAATGATTAAGGACCTCAAGGTGCAGGCCTCTACACCGTCTTAACCTGTAGAGTGATTTAGATTGTTTGATAGGTTATTTCAATGGGGTGTTGTGTGGAACAATGAACACGCCTGGAATTTCAGAGATACAGTCATGAAAGTGATGTGGTGGGTTTGTTTTGACAAATGCAGGGGCAGACGCTGAGAACCAGGGCGGCTTGCTGCTCCGAACGTTGTCTGCACCTGGGGAGGAGACGAGTGGTACAGCCTGTTTTCAACATGCCAGTCCTCATTACCATCCACATCCTGCACACCATGGCATAAAATATACATGGGAACCCACTTTCATCAAAAGGACCTGTTTTAATATATGCAACAACAACGCTTCTGCCTGCTCCAACTTTTGAATGAAGGCAATTCAACAAAACTGTACTCCAATGTACATGATTTACACTGTCTTTTAAGTTGCGAGTTGGATTGGCAGTGATGTACACTGGGAATCTGTGTATGTACACTGGCGTAATACTCCAATATAATGCATGCATTAATCATCCGTGTTGGTTTACCAGATCATCTAGTGCAACAAAATGTCATGAAAAGGACTTTTTTGAGGTTGGCACAAAGTACGCTGCTGAGAATTGAAATCCCCTGTAAATGCAAGTAAAAGCTACATCCCGCTGTAGCTTACACAGTGATGGAGCTGTAGAGCGTCTTCAGTCAGCGAATGACTCACATGCAATATCTCAGAAAGGTGCTGGCCTGATTTACAGAAAACCAGAGTGATAATAATGCTATCTCTCCTTGCGTTTTGCAAAATTACACCCATTTGCCTTGGTGTGGAAATGAAAGACAGAAATTTAACAGACACATCTCCTGAGCAGCTGTTGTGAAATGTCATGCCATTTAAGGAGACAGGCTTCCTGCTGAAAATGGCTTTTAATTTAAAACTTTCCCGAAATACCCGCCTGATTTTCCAGAAATGTGCACATCAGAGAATTTACTGTCAGTTCCTCCCTGGATAAATATGACCAGAAGGTAGCGTCGTAATTCCACCTGTTTTCCGCCAGGTCTTTTATTTTTATTTTTTTGTTATTTTTGGATCCAAGCATCTTCTTCTGATCTGAGTCTGAGTTTTGATATAAACATGCTGCCAGATAAAATAGTTGCATGTAGCTCACAAACAAGACTTGTTTATGAGCTTTAAAGTCACGCCTCCACCTCTCTCTGCCTCTATATTTAAAAATCTCTCTTTACTTCTATAATTCATTTTTGCTTCTTGTGGGAAATGGCTCTAAGAGGCAACTTATCATGTCCTGTCATTATTTTCTACCCATGACGCCGAGACATAAAACATTAAGGGATACATTCCTGGCAGAAGAAGCGGTGTGATCAGGGGAATGATCTGACTTTTGATTTACCATATGGCACAAGGTAGCAGCTTGTCAGAAGTGAAACGTGAGCCCCCCAGGATGTTTTCTCTCCTGCAGGTGAATCACAGGTAGCTGAGGGGATGCTGACAGTACTGTAGGGTGTTATGGGACAAAACACAGACAGGGAATAATAGTCTAAGCTGCTACTTCTCACTTTAAAATAAACATAAACCCTGCCAAAGATGAAATGCCTCTTCACTTAGAAAATATGCAGCAAACCAACAGTGTTTAAGCAGAAAAACAGATTTACCAGAACAATGCATGTGGGTGTGATATTTGTGTTCCCTGTGCAGCCAAAATGCTTCACATGTGGATAAATGTCACTGTTAATTGTTTTCTGCAAGAGAAAATCTGAGTTGTAACTGTGTTACCATGGTTACCAAGTCCTAAACTGAGACATCCCTAGGCATGAGACCATAGGTGAGCATATTAGCTGAACAGACCTGACAGAATGTAATTGCCCACAGATGCAGATGTAGCTTTAATCTTTGCCCTTTTTAAGTCTCGCTTGAATGCTTCGACCTATGCAAATGTAGCAGCTGACAAATCTATTTTTTGTTGTTATTTATTTATTTATTCATTTTGCATTTCTGACCTTGATGGCTGCACACATGAAGAATGTAATGGTGAAAATGGGTTTTGTACAGTGGAAATAGATTTTTCTCTTGAGAATTTAATGTAAAGTCATGATGATAACTGTGTGATTGTGAGTGGAAACTGATTTCCCATCAGACGGAAATGCAACGTACATAATTCACATCAAATTACATCTGATAAAATAAAATTAGAAGCCCCTCACAGTGAATAATGAATAGTAATGCATCAGTTATGTCTTAAAGACGTAGAACTATTTTTGTGGTGACATCTAAATTCATTTCTCTCTATATTTATCCTGTCCTAAAAGATTTCTGTATCATGTTTATTAATAACATTAGAATTTTATCATTTATCATAATATTATTGTATGCATTTTGCATTTTGTAGTGAAAATTAGGTGTTTTCCTATATTTAATTTACTGATCATGTAGATGTTAATAAAGGTTGTTATATCAGAACCGAGAAAACTGAAGAAAAAGTGTCTTTTTCAGTAAAATATATCATTAACTGGATTTAAAACTAAGCATCTACAACCACTATTATTTATCAGACTACGTGGGTTTTACTGGTGAATCAATGTTGCAGACGGTCATCTTGTTGTTGTTGACGGTCATTCCATGTTCACTACGGAGCCTCTAAACGTCCAAGTGGGTCATATCTGATTACAATGAAACGCTGAGAAACTGCATTTTACCTCAATTATTCACATGCATTGATAGGATTAAGGGTTCAGCACTTATTAACATTTTAGATCAGTAGATGCTTTTGGTCGGCAGTGAGTGTTCAGACGAATGAGGGCTGAGTAGATCCTTGCACTGATCCTTGCATTAAAAAGAACACAAAAAACGTATATTCAGAGTAATAACGAATGATGAGTTCAATTTAATTCACTTTATTTAAAATCTATTCATACCATTTTATTCTCCACACAGCAGAAAATGAATACTTTATTAATAGTTTTTCATCTTGTGTTCAACAGAAGAAGTTGTTAAAAATCTACTTTGCAAAGCAGTTGGAGTTATTTTTTCAAACACCTGGTGAATTCATTGCATCGATGACCACCAGCTTAGTTTTATATCGTGCGTAAATAGCTGCTGAAAACTGGAACGAGGTAATAAAACTAGAACGGCTGAAAAACTCTAAATTTCTCTGAAGAGCTGATGAAACCTGCAGAGTCTAGTACTCTCAACCTCTGTTCGTCACTACGAGAGTTCACACTGGTATGAAATACAACGGAAATTAAACAAAAATACAGGATATCATTTGCAGAAGAGGCCTTTTAGGATGAGATTTGCATTACTCTGCTGAACAGAGATTAAGTCGGTTTCTGTTTATCTCGTTCTCAATTTCATACCACAGACCATTAATTGTCACTTTTTAAAGCAGTCAAAAGAATAGACCGGAATATTACGCTTTCCATTTCTACTGTATATAGATTTTTAATAAGCCACAAGCATCATTGCCTGCACAGCTGGGAGCTCACTATGCTTTCTATGCATCTATCCTGTTATATTCAGTAAGTGCTAACAAGTGACACTATATAGACATTGTGGCATTTTATCCATTATAATTTAAAGGGATTTTGACGGTGATGGATTAGTCTCCATGAGGAAGTCAATAAATCAGATGGAAAAGTGAAAGTGCTAGTATTGGCTGTATTATCTACACTTTGCCTAAGCTTTTAATAACTTAATGCTGAAGGTAAAAGCACCTGCTCCTGTCAGATGTCTTTGTGAGTATCGTTCTTCTTCTGAGTCGACTGCCGTTGAATCAATCACTGTTTACCATCTTGATTTACTGTGTTTGAATAAGAGCTGAGTCAAATCTAGTGAATGAATGATCCAAAATAAATCTGGGAGACTCTCATTCATAAGTTGACCTTCCTTTGTTTTTGGAAAATCGTTTAATATTCAGACTGGCTTATTGTATTCAGTCTTCTGGATAAGTTTATGTATGAATCCACTTGGACATAATAATATATCCACATAATTGCCCTCTTACCGACTTTATTCTAAGGCCCTGAAATAAAAACATATTCTAAGGTTGATGAAGTTCTATAAAGACAAAATTATCTTTCGACTATTTCAGTTATTTCACATGAACGATTTCTGTATTTGTGTTCACTAAATGTAATGAAAAGTTATGAAATCTCTCTGGCTCAGTAAAGGCCTTCCTTTCAAGCATCAGTAGTCTGAAATTTAATTACAATTGGAAGGATGATTCAGTCAGTATCAGGCATAATGTGGGTTAGACCAGACACACACACACAGGCTCATTTTGCTGTTACAATAACAGTCAGCCCTCTGTCCATTCACTGATAATACCCAGTCCTGACAACACTGAACTAAGACATTTGAGAAAACCACTCTTTTCATATGAGTAAGTGGCAGAGCCTGAAGTCCATGAACACTCCAACAATGTCTAATCACTGCAATCTGGATTTAGACTCTGCCCCTCCATTCCTGCAGCACTGCTGAGAAAGACATCTAGTGAGCATTGGAGCAAAACTCTATTTCTATTTTTGTCCTCCTGCACACAGAGACATGTTTGATACGCGATCCTCCCAAACAGATGATATGATTGTGAAGGTTTTGTCAAAAAAGCTCCTTCTTTTGGATGTACAAGGCTCTCACGTATTGTAGTTTTGCCTGTGTGGCGTATGAACTGAAGACTTCTGTTTTTGAGCTGGTAATATTTTCTGATCAACATCTGTTGTTTTGCCAAGTGTTTCTCTGGATGCATGTGATCCGATAGATCAGGACCCAACTCTCACCTTCAAATGGGTGTTATTCTGAAACTCTGCCTCTGACTGCAGACACGTGGCTGTTCCTCTGCACCTGACTCACACAATCTGTCAATCAATCTGTCTGCCTCCCACACTTGCTGTCTTTTAATATCCTCTGGTGCATCCCCACAGAGTTGAACAAGATGGATCATTGTTTAACTGTAGTTTAACTTATATGTTATGAATAAGGAATGTACAAAGATATAATGTGGACTCTGAGGTCACACAGCTGCAAATAAAACTCAGAGGCATTCTGAATATCGATCAAATACTTATGGACAAAAGTATTGGGACACATTGATTTGAGGTGTTTCATTGCTGATATGATCACGATAATCACAAGTACGATGATATATTTTTCATATTTAGATAAATATCATTGCAATAAATGTTCAGTGGGGTCGGTTTGTTTTCATTATCATCTACACTTGCAAAATCCATTTATTTTTATTTACTTTTTTACCATTACAAATTAGTGAAATGCACTATTGCTCTAATTCTCTCTATTATTTTGATCATAAATGATCATTTTAAATCGCAGCTAACCGTCTGATTTCTTCAACTCTCACTTAGGAAGAAAAATCAACCTTTGAACCTTTATATTTTAGTATTTCTTTGTAGTTTGGAATATTGGCAATATCTTTCAGTGTATATTTTCAATATAATTTTTGTGTGATGGTTTTATATACTGCTGCTAAACTGATTTTCATTGTTCGTGTAACAGTGACAATAAAGACCTATTCTATTCTAAACTGAAAAGAAATATTGACTTATTTTCATAATTACTGACAACAGCTGACGTTAACACTTTTCTCATTATTTTCAATGGGAAGTCTACAAGCTGTAAGTGCAAAATCCTAGTATTTATGTCCATCTAGTCATCTAGCCGACATCAGCATGTTTATACTGAAAACCATCATGACACTGTTGAAATAAAATCCTCTAAGACATTAGAAGGTTGAGTGTGTATGATACAGACTATACAGCAGTGAGAAATATCTTCCACCCTCCGCCACAGTGATCACTAAAGATGCAACTTCTCTAGAGCCAGTATAGTTTTGTTCATTCTATGCTTTTTGGTTAAGGCGATATTAAATCTGGTCCAGGAGGTGATGGCCCTAACCCTGGAGGTCACCTGCTATAATAGAGGAAGAAGTCCATTCTGCACTAACATAGTGTTGTCCACGAGCCCTCTACAGATATAAACAGTGCAATCGAAGACAACAAACACACAATGATGATATTTTCAAGGGATTATCCACTAATGAAAACACAATTATAAATACCCAAATTCCATTTCAGCAGTTAGATTCCTATATATTCCATACAATCTTGCACATTCAACCTTTAAATAGCATGAAATGACACAGATGGGTTACTTATGTGTGTTGAAAAAAATGCACAAGACAGGTTATAACACTCTCCACCTCTTGCAGTCTTACAGATTGCAGTTTGTAGTAGCATAAATGTAATATTAATTGAATTAAAGTTCTGCATAGCATCTGGAACGGTAAAACAAACAAAATATATATTGATATAGTTTTCAGATTAATGATGTACAGTAGAGCGCAAAAGTCTTAGGCCAACATGAGGTTTGTTGGTTTAGTTAATTTATAATGACCACATATCCTATGCATATCTCAATGTCTGTATTAAGATCCAGTCTGTGAATATGTGAAGTACGTACAGCAGCAAAAACAAAAGTTTGAGGAAAAAAACAGCTTCTATAAACCAAAGTGGTCATATTTAGTATCTTGAACCCATTTGTTCAGACAATAGGAGATTTATTGCATTAATGTTCTGATGTTTTATACCAGGTTTCATTCAATACGTCAGATATTTCTAATTGTTTGTGCTGCTTCTTGTCATGGGGTCAGAGGTCATGCTAAATAGTAACTTTAAGCTTTAGAACCCATTTAGTTCAGTTGTTATTTCTGAAGAAAACAGAATGAAAAATAAATATGTATGCTCATTTCAACCCAATAACAACAAAGTTAAAGGTGGTATAAGACTTTTGCACAGTACTGTATATAATTATTGTCCACCAGTAAAAGCTTTAATGTTCGTGCTGTCTTCAAAGCTACATCTATATTCAAGGTCACTAGTTTTAAGTAACATGCACACTATATTACATGGAAAAAATAGCTTTTTAGTAAAGCAAAGAGCAGCTCTGCAATCCATCTAAAACTTATAATCAATGCAAGAAGATGAATACTTTGCATCTTTTTCCCCTTTTGACAGTCATACTCATGTTAATATGTGTCTCATATTGGGAACAGTACATAAAATAACCTGCTGCCTTGTATGCAAAACCAGTCAATTCTAGCTAACAGGATTTGTCAAGCAGATGGAAAGCAATAATCTAACAGTTTGCGCTTTGGAAGGAGAGATGTTCATTTCTATGGCCACCTGGTTCTGAACTTATCAAGGGTACACACAACACAATAAGCTGTAATCCGCGGTATATTGCAGGAGAAAATCCATCAATAGCCTATTTCTGAATGTCCTTACAGAAACCCAATTAGATGAGCCTGAGAAAACAGATTGCTTGCCATACTGAAACTTGAAAATAAGCCAGTATCTAACATTTGAGTTATATATTTACCCTCTGAAGCACTTCTCACTTCACCCAAAGATGTAATCACGAATCAGCCGCTCCTGACCAGTTAGATTATACAGCCTTTAAAAACTCCATTTCTGGAGGTAAAGTTTAGTATAACTATTCTGAGAAATGGAAAAAAATATGATTGCCCCCTCACTGCAGATGTAGCTAAACTAGGAAAAGTAATACATAACCATGAAGAACATTTCTGAAGATGCTGCGTAATTGGCAGAGAGTTGCTGAAACTAAATTCTTTGTTAGCCTGTACAGCTCCCGCTAATTAACAAGAAGCCAATTTGTGACCATAAAGTGAAGGAACCAGGAGATACACACGGATAATGACAGATGATGATTCTGGGTCATTCGCTGTAACAGGATCATGCATTAGGTTAACCCTCTGCAGCAAAAAGAGGACTCAACATGGCAGATTTCCGAGCGAGTAAATGAGGTGACAGTAAGGTCAGATCAGTGTGTGTTTTCATACAGCTGAAGGTAAGGTTTGCACTAATTGGAAAGAGAATAGAGAAATGTCATGAATATGTTTGTCAGCTCATCACTGTGATGGACATGTTAAAAAAAGGAGTAACATGTACAGCCCCGGGGTTCAGACTGAGCGCAGCTCAAATCAAATGCCGCTGTGTTAAGGAAACTTTTCTTATTACATCCTTTTTCATTTCTTTGAATGCTGATTAATGGTTGCTAGTGCAGTGTTTCTTTCCCAGCTGCAGCTTATTATAGAAATTTCATGAGTAACAGATGCACAAATAACTTAATTGTTGCCTTAATACAAGTATTTAAATGCATTTATTTATTTTTGCACAATACAAAGTTACATTTCTTTTCTAAGGTTTTTAATCCATAAGCCCACCAATGAAATGTGCCTTTGAGCTCTCCTTCACTCACACAGCAGCCAGTTCCAGCCTTTAATTGTGTAATTAGCTGCTGGTTTTGTAAGGCAGGCACTGCATAATTGTACAGTGCACACAAATTGAAAGGGAGACTTTAATGTATCCAAAACTGGCTTTAAGTCTTCATTTTTGTCAACTGAAGTATATTTGAAGTGGAAACAAAATCCTTTTTCCATTTAATGTAACTACAAAACTCTCATTGAATATTTCATGTTGCGAGTTTATAGTTTAGAACAGCTTTGCTAGTAACGTCCACAGTGTTCCTCCTGCAAAGATTAAAAAACCTTCAAAGTATGGCAGCAGCAAAAGCAAACACAGGCTGTATTGTATAGTAGTTGAACCCATTTTATTCTGTTACATAAACAGATCCGGGTTGATATTTCTCTAATCTGTTATTATATGTTAATTTCTCCTTTAATTTGGTCATAAAACTGCATCACAGGTTACTGCCACGGTTTACACAGCAGCAAAACAGGTATTTTATGACAGTGATGCCGTGCTGCAGTGCCTGCACCTTGGATGACTCTCTGGCCCCGTTTATCAGTGAGAATCATTTGGGACAACAGCAGAGGGCAGTCAGTTAACAATCACTTCTTTAATATGCTTCTCACTCTGCCATTCTCAATGAGAACAAATGACCTGAGCAGTGTGAGATACAGGGGTGAACAACTCTGATCTTGTTTTCCTGGAAGAGAGGATGTGACAAAGTTATAGATGTTGGAATGTTTGAAATGCTAATGATTTTGTCCATGAAATAAAGACAAGAGAGGTTCTGATAAACACTTATGAGCATACGGTCCACGCAAAACATGTACAAACTGGTAAAGACGGAGAAACACTCCTAGTTAAAGTATGTGATGTACATTTGATGGTCGATATTGAGTTCCCCACCATGCATCTGCAGTGACTCCACACAGCAGGACTTTGACTTGATTTCCTCTGAACCTTTGTCAATCGGCACTGGCGCCGCTGTGCACTCCTCTCAGGTTTACAATGGTGCTCCAGGGCTGTTCATTTGAGCTGTATTTGGCACAGCTAGAGGGGTCTCTCAGGGTCATGAGAGTGCAAGGAGAATGATGTGATTGATAGCCTTGGTGTGTGACATTTATGCAACTCATGCACCCTGCACCTTGGTATCAGTCCTTGGCGCTAAAGGCAGCTCAGCCACAAATCTCCACTCTTGATTTAGCCACCGATCATCGTTATGGCTATCACCTATACAAACACCTTGGAGGAGATCTCCGTGTAAGAGAGCTGGTCATAGTTTGGGTGACAGGATGAAGAATTTGCAATTTCAGAAGACCTTGGCATTCGGCCACTGCTCGGCCACACCGAGATAAGCCGGCTGAAATGTCTTGCAATAATAAGGTGAAGGAGATGACAGGGCGTAGTGAGAAAAGTGGCTTAAAAATGAATTAATATTTTCAATATGTCGTGGGTGACTGGCCCATCAATATTCAAGACTGGTGTTTTCACATAAGATTGAGATTTACCTTATAATTCAGCAGGCTATGTGAAGTAAATTATATGGTTTTCAGGACTGATTTCTTGTCCGTCACAGTTGAATACAGCTTAGTTCAGAAGTTTACATACACCTTGGCCAAAGGCATCCAAACACAGTCTTTCACAAGTATGTATATTTATTTTCAATATTTTTGTTCTATCTTTCAGTTCAACTTGACCAGCTAGTTGATTTGGATTAAGAAGCTGCTTAAAACTGCTATGTGATATGTAACATTTAAGAATAAGGGGAGAAATCATTTTTAATCCATCTTTTAGTCATTGTATTCAGTGGTGGACCATCAGGACCAGCAAGGCCTGTTCTCCTGGACTAAAGGATCAGAACTACTGACCTACATTGTTATATTTGTTCCAGGAAGGTGTATTAAATTATTCCCAATATTCTCTTTATTTTGTAGCTTTTCTTTTGGTTGCTGTGCTTCCAGTAATGTATGTGTACGCCCAATTATATTGCAACTGTAACGACTTGCATCAGAGAAAATATGTTTTTTTAGATTTAACAGCTGTTTTCTAAATCCACAATGGCTGATAGAGGAGAATAAATACTACTGGACAGTCTGGACTATCAGGATCAGCCTCCATGGTGATAGAGAAGACTACTGTTGGAACTGAAACGCAAGGATAACCTGTACAGAGTAACTGAACTTGTGTTGTGAGTGTGTGTACTATTAAGCAGTAGTTTTGTATAATGTATTTATTCACTCTATGTTTTTGTAATTTTACATTTGTGGCTGTAGTGAAAGGAGACCTGCTGAGTCATGTAAATTGAGTTTCTTGATTTATTAATGACATTCACTCTCACTACATGAGATACCTGTCTATGATGTAACACCCTGCTATGTTTTGCATTTTTTGTGTAGTATAGATGATATAGTATTGATATTAAAAGGTGGATTAAGTCAGGTAGAACACCACTGAAGGTCTAAGTGTGAAATACATGGCCCGCCACTGATTTTATCACATTCTCACAATTTACATATACAAAGTTCACTGTGTCTTTAAAACTGCAGGTTCCGAAATGAGAACACAGGGGGGAGGGTGTCAGAACTAGAAAATACACACATTCCTTCTGCAGCCCTTTCCTTCCAATCCAAATCAAAAGCTTAAATATAAATACAGATGACCTGCTGGTTATGGCCACTTTTCCAAGCCTCCATGTCGAGACACAAAGCAGTAGAATTGCACTGGGGTTGCTTCTTGCAGAATCTGTAATCACAGCTGTCAGTCTTGTGTTTAACCAGTAAATCTGTCTGTCAGGGGGTAGATTTTCTACAGCCCAAAAAAAAACAGTCAAAGAGTACATTCAGAAGTCTCATTATCCTCTCAGATCACTTGAATTACTCTATGCTGAAAGGTAATTCTGGAATTTCCAAACCAATCCAACTTTATTTGTAAAGCACTTTATAACAACCACAGTGGACCAAAGTGCTGGACAGAATAAATAAAAGCAAAAATGAAAAAATAAAATACAAGAATAGATTAAAAGACATAAAACAGCTGTACAATTAAAAAGAATAAAAATAAAACAGCTGTACAATTAAGAATACTAAAAATAAAACAGCTCTACAATTAAAAGAAATAAGACATAAAACAGCTGTACAATTAAAAAGAATAAAAATAAAACAGCTGTACAATTAAGAACACTAAAAATAAAACAGCTGTACAATTAAAAGAAATAAGACATAAAACAGCTGTACAATTAAAAACAATAAAAAAATAGACAAATACCAAATAAACAATAGAATAACAATAATAATACATTCAATCATCTCACATGGCATCAAAAGCCAAGGAGAAAAGATGGGTTTTAAGACGGGATTTAAAAACAGACTGTCTGATATGGAGAGGCAAATCATTCCATAGTTTAGGAGCTGCTACAGCAAAGACACGATCACCACTGAGCAAGCACTGCAGCATTAAACAGCCCGAGAGCTTCCAGAAATTGATGTCATGACTTTAGAAACTTCAGATTGGCCAAGACCATCCCAAAAAATTACACTTTCATAAGACTGTTTTTTCTGCTTTGGGAGGAATTTCCAAAAGGTACCATGTCCATTTGTGCAAAAAAAACAGAACCGAAGTACAAACTCCAAAGGCCCACATAACCATTGAATTGTTCAGATGTATTCTGACTCCCAGGGATGAACATGTTTCGGTGCGACGGGTTCAAAAGCATCCCAGGACAGCAGTCTTTGAAATGATAAAGATGTTGGAGGTACCTGGTCCAAAAATACTTCCATCCACAGTAAAGACAGCGCTGTATGTATCATCCTAACCTGAAAGGCTGTTCCCCAAGGAGGCAGCCAGTACTCCACAACGGGCTGAAAAAAGCAAAACTGAAGTTTACATATAAGCAAGAGATCAACGTTTTGCACAGAGGAAGGAGGGTGAGGTTTCTAGCCCAAAGAACACCATCCCCAACACCGATGCACAAGGGACCATCATGCTTTGGGGCTGTTCCACTCCAAGAGCGACAAGTGCACTCAACAAAATCGAAGACATCGTGATGATGTATTGATGTTGTGACACTTCATCACCAAACACCTAGAAACTAATGCTTAGACTGATAATAGATCTGTGAGTGGGACAATAATAATATGCAAACCTACAAAAAGAGTAAAAAATTAAAAGTTCTGGAGTCGAATGAAAGCCTTCTGTTGCGTTTGGAAAAGGTTTAGTGTTGCTACAAACATTAATCATGGAAAAAATAAATGAAGGTATCTTTATTATGCTTATGAGGCAATTTGATTTACAGCCAACAGTAATTACATAAACAAACAGCAAACAAACACCAACTGTCCCACAACAACAAATACAACTTCCAAATCACCATGCAGTTAAGTTATTTATCTACTAAGCAGTCTGTTATTCATCCATAATGACAATATTAACTGCCCGGCCAAAAAAATAAGTCACACATGCAATATTTCACTGTACCACCTTTGGTTTTGATTACAGGAGACATTCACTGTCACTTTTTTTTTGCCACATAATTGTAACGTAGTGTCACAGTAAGGTTCATAATAGTTTTTCCATCTATAGCTGCATTAAGTTTTGATTATTGATGATGGAGAATCGGACCGCTGCATCAAGTCTTCATCACATCCCAAATTAGAGTCTGGACTTTATGGAGGCTAATCCATGTGTGAAAATGGTGTCTCATTCTCCCTGAACCATTCTGTCACAAGCCTGATGACCCTGATCAGTCCTGGTATTGTCCTATCTTTTTGACATTAGAGACATGAGAGACTACTTACTGCATCAGTTAGAGAGTCAGAGTTAAATAACTTACCACAGCTGAAACATTATTAACCACTGCAGTACTTACCGATGGAAGGATCTGAACTATGTGCTTAATTAAATCCAGTGATTGTCTCCTGTAATCAAAACCAAAGGTGTTGCAGTGAAATATTGCATGTGTGACTTTTTTTTTTGGCCGGGCAGTGTATAAATGCTATTTTTCATACTCTATGCACCTCAGACTACCAATTTACAATTATAAATTAGGCACAATTTAACCATTTCTATTCAAAGGGGTTGATCAGAATGAGACATAATGTAATTTGTGTTGTGTATATATGTTTATATGAGAACAAACATTATAAATGTGTGTGTTGTTGTACTCAGTAGGTCATTGCTGAGGATGAGGTGAAGCCTTGTTTTACCAGAAATAGTTAAATATAGGCTTCACACATCTAAAGACTCCAGTAGAGTACATTTCATTTCAGTTTTGTTTATCAGGCATTAATTCACAACATTATCAGCTCAAGGCCCATTGTGCATTGTAAGTGAAGACCTCACAGTATTAGTTTTGTGTGATGTTTTAAGTGTGGCTGATATTAAGTTTTACAATTTATACATTAATGAAGAGTTTGTTAATTTGAGAATGTGATGAAAAAAAAACTTTAAAATCCAAAATTCTGTCTGCTCTCAGTCTGAACTGAACAGAAACGATGTTTATTAAAATGGATGGTGTCAATTGTGAAAAACTGCGTCTGATTGCATTTATCCCGGTTGTACGTATAAACAAGGTGTTCTGACCTCGTCTATAATTTCTCCTCTCTTTTCTTCCAGCATATGCGGATAAACATCTGTTTTTGACAGTTAAATTGGATCCTTTATTCACACTAGAGAGGATCATTAGAGATTAAATGGGGCACAGCAGACTCTGAGGAGCTCCTAATCGAAGGAGGCAGATTCTGTGAAAACAGCAAAATGAGAGGGAGGTGCTTAAAGTGTTTCAGATAAGGTCACAGCTTTTGACCCAACTCCGCACAAAAACCCATTAGACCGGCGCAAGAGTGGAGTCAAAAGTACATCAGTGACAACACAAACGCCACACACTCATTATGTTTTGGTGGAACAATAGTTTGCCACGTTGCAGTGCACTCCATCGGTGTCTCAGTGATGTTCAAGGATGCTTACTCTTTACAACTATCTGAGGCAGAAACCTCGAGCTTTTTGAGCACATATAAATTCTTTATGTGTTAAGAAGGGCAAAATAATACTAGGCTGATTTGCTCTGTGCTTTTAGTCACAACAGTAGGTTCTTTAATAATTCTCTTTTAGTCACATCCATGTGGAATCTGTTCTCTTGTATATGTTTACATGTTACAGAATATTCATGAGCAAATTGTGCAAGTAATTATGATTAATTCTGGAGCCAAGTGAGCATGAAGCAACAAAGGCAGGGTTGTATAGAGGTATGCAATGAGCAAACCTGTTACCAGAATAAAATACTGCCATTGTACATTCTTCAAAACCGTGGATATATATTATCTGAATGTAAATTTGTCACTAAAGGACAGAGTTCAGATTGTCGTGGTATTGTGTACAAATATGAGAAACGTTATATTAAACAAAAGTCTTGTATATTTACATAAATCTACAAATGTTCACATGAAAGACACATTGATGAAGCTCAAACACTATTTTTTTTCTTATCAATTGAAAAATTAAAAAGAATTATTCAGTATTTATTTTCGTCTGTAATACCTATCATATTATGTTGATGTGATTTCCATACAACATTTATGTACATAAAAAAACAGGACTGTGTATCATGCTGCAGTACACTGTGCAGCTATTGCTGGTTTATGCACTCACCGCTGTGTTTTACATGAATTTGTAAGAGGTTCATCTCTAAATTAGAGGACAAAAATGCAAATTTATGTGTTGCTGTTTTACAATTAAACCTACCTCTATCGCCATCTTCTTGTCCTATCACACTAGTAAGTACAGCACTAGGCTTCTAATTCTTCGGAATGTTCCCTTGGTGAACTCTGCTGTGTTTATGCACCACGTCCATGGACTGAATTGCAAAACATCTTTTCACTTGAAACACTACCTTCATTAAATACCTTTAAAGGAATTTTAGGTGACCTTATACTTTACTTAAACCTCTGTAGATGGAGTTTGCATTGTGTATATCATAGATATGGTCCTTATGCCTTTGTCATACTTTATTTACCTCTCTTTTATTCTTCTTTTTTCATGGATGATTTGGCCTCTCCATTTATCCAGGTTTGGGACTGGGACTAGAAACCAGAACCAGAACTAGGACTAGGCCTAAAACTGGAACCAGAAGCTAGATTTTTGTGGACAAAGTGAAAGAGGGCAGACTGAGATGGTTTGGACATGTGCAGAGGATGGATAGTGAATGTATTGGTAGGAGGATGATGGAGATGGAGCTACCAGGCAGGAGGCAAAGAGGAGATTTATGGATGTGGTGAAGGAGGACATGGAGGTGAAAATGCAGAGGACAGGGTCAGATGGAAGCAGATGGTTTGCTGTGGCCCTAAAGGGAGCAGCTAAAAGTAGGAGTAGTAGTTATTGTTCTTTTTCTAACACTCTAATGTTGCTTTTATGTATCAGTTGTGTTTTATATGTGAAAATGTTTTTTTGTGTAAGACTCATTGTTGCTGCCATTTTGACCAGGAAGAAGAGATTTTGTATCTGAATGGGATAAATAATAGAGGATGAATATAGTAAACAAGTGTCGTTAGTACCTAAGTGTAACTATATGAATATCATTAAATACTTATATATGAATTTAAAAGCATTACATGTTAAAACAGTGTAACATTAATCTACACACATCTATAAATCTTACTGCTTCCTTTGTTCAAAAACCTTTATATTATGCATATCTTTGGTTTTACAGACAACGGGAGCATTTTATTCTCACAAATGGATTACGATAAGTGACCAGATTCATCAACAGCTCTGTTCACTTTTACCCACACAGATATAATTTTAGGAATTCCAAATATAGCTGATACTACTGTAACATTGTTTGTTTTTAAACCGCATATCAAAAACAAAAAGCAAATGGGGCATTTTTTTAAGCCAGCTAACACTTTCTTGATCTTCTCGTTATGTGATTTTGTGTTCACAAACTAAATGTGGAAATAGCTGTCATATTAAAATTAGAAACATCTCAGTGGCTGCTTTTAAATGGTTAAAAACACATTTCTAAGGAGAGCTGCCTGTCTAATGGAGGCAGTAAATGAATATGTTAGCAGGGGCCTCTGAACCCTGAAAGGGATCAAACACTAACAAGATTTCAGGGTGATATGCCTTCTGTCACTTGTTGAAACATGTCTAAATGAAAACACATATTATCACTCAACCACCTGTTTGTCAGACATACAGGTTAAACTCTCACCTGCACTTGTTGCTTTCTAGAATGTGTTTCCGTGACCTAAGATCTCATGAAAGAAATTGGTTTATAACAGGAGAGAAAATTCACAGAAGCCTGTAGAATGAAGAAATGCAGTAACTGCAATTCTAGATGATGCCTTACAGTCAGTTTAATAAAAACAAATAACGAAAGGGAAAAAGAACAAAGAAGACATTTATTCACACATTCTTCACCAAGTGAGGTGGGAGTAAAATCCAAGTCTAAGGCATTTTTCACACACTGTGCAACTATGACAAAATGTTTGCAGTATGTGGTTTGTGTTACATTAATTCGGCAGTGCTGTAAAAAGGGTTTGATTATCCATGAGCCAAGACTTCCCAGTAGATTTACCCCCCACCTGCTGTACAAGCTTCAGCACCAGCAGAGGGAGGAGGCTTTAGTGTGATGTTGGTTTATTTTTATGTCACCAAGAACTGGATTTTTCTAGAGATTCATGTAGTTTTTCAACCACCAAGACGATTTGTGATTTTGTGTCGCCTGCATCAGTGATCCTTTCATTACAGTTTCAGTACATTATCTATTCTTAGTTAAAATGAGCCACATTCATGTTGCAAAGCAAGATATAATGATGTTGGGTTTGAGAGTAGGTGGTGATGATAGGGCGCTAGTTAGAGAAATAGAGGATTTGTTTATTGTTTCATGCGGTTCCACTGAATATAAGTCAATTTCAGTTCCCTTCTAAACAGCCTGTTGGTTTGGATATCTTGTTAAAACACTTAAACACAGTGGTGTAGTTCGAGTGCTGCAGGCAACGCTCTGTGGTGATTACACAACTGTGCGACACTTAGCTCACATAATTCAAGATTTGCTGTTGTCGTCTTACATTTTGTAAAAATTGGGCTTTGTTTCCTGTAAATTTAAAAAAAAAAAAAAAAAAAAAAAGTTTCTTCCTGCTATGATGCATGGATATCTGCAGGCCTATCAACAAAATCTGGCCACAAGTGGGATGACAAGTCAGTGCCATGCCACGCTAACAACATAACACAGCGCCTGGGAACAACTTCATGTCCTGTCAAACAGTGAGCTGCGTTAACAGAACTCTAAAGGATGAGTAAGTGGAGGGTCTGGAGCTTTTACTTGACAGCTATTGAATGTGACACAAAATCTTGCCTTTCACAGTTGTGTCACTGTGACACAAATACACAATAATAAGACTGACCTGAAGGATGCCTCATGTTGTGTGACAGCATCATGGTTGCCTCGTCACCGGCTAATTTGTAAACTCACATAACATGCACATTAGCTGCAGGTCTTATTAGCAGCTTTTAACTGTCTTTTTTTTCCCCCTCTTCCTTAATTAAACTGCGAGCTTGTTGCAGATAACGACAGATGATGTTTGTTTAACTGATTTATCTGTGATTTAAATATAAACCTAAATTTATGTCATTTTTAGTTACTATTTCAAATGTTTTATAATCTCATGGGTGGTTAAAATATTACTTACAGTGTAGGTTAATTTGTATCGACCTGGCACTTTTTTCCCTTACAGACTCACAATATATACCTACTTTAATAAACATTAATCCATTATGCAGCCCTCTCTGTAAAATTACATATTTAACCTAGTACTCAACCCTTTTAAAATGAATGTGAGCCTCAGGAGACTGTGAGAATAGTGAAATGGCAAAGTGAGTCTCATCCCAGTGGTATAATAGCTACTGTTACTGTAAAATATGACAAAAGTCGATATTTGCAATATAGTCATTTACTCCATCCAACATAAAGCACATGCCCCCTGTTCTGGCCGTCCTCCACTGCTTTATTCACTAGTTTTAAGATTGTATTGTATGTTTTTAAATCTCCTAATGGGTTAGCACCATCACATCTTGCTGACCTCTTTAAAACATACCTCCCCTCAAGGTGATTGAGGTGCACGACTGTCCAGTTGGTTCTTCTTGTCAGTTCTTGTCTTGGAATGGGGCTCTCTCAGCCATAGGCCCCAAACTGTGGATTGAGTTTCCCCCTGATGTTAGACCAACCCCCACATGGCCCCAGTGCATCTTGAAGCTCATCTTACTCCTTGTCTTTTAACCTAGTCTCAGAGTTATACATGTGTTTGGGGTTTTTTGGTTATTATGGTCTTATTTACAATCTTTTGTCCAGTCTTTTGTGAGTGTCATCTGGATATTGTGTGACAGTCCTATTTATTTCTACCTACAAAATCAATTCTCCATACAGTACTTTGGCAAACTTGATTTTTTTTTTATGTTCTTAATAAATAAAGTTCCATGTTGAAATCAAGCCCCAATGCATCAACAATATATGAATTTATCATTCGACCCTACAGAATAATTGGATCTAATTATCTTTTTTTTTATTATCACTTGAATTCAGTGTATTTTATCAGTTAAAATCAATTAATTGATTCTATAACAAAATCATTTGTCTATGTGAGCACTTTAACATCATGAAAATGCTAAATATTACAAATTAAAAGAAAAAAGGAGAAAAGTAGATGCAGTTATATCTTTTTTCCAACTGTTTTTATGATTTAATATTGTTTCATGCAAACAAATAAGGTTTTAATTGTCAGTCAATAACTGTGTTGGTGAAAATAAATGTCTAGGAAGTAAACAGAATCAAATTAAACCCCGAAATGTACTGAAGATATCTCCCAGTCATTCAGGCCCTGAGGGCACTATACCATGTTCCCCCATCATGTGAGATTGACTTATTTTTAGCATCAACAACGTCTTCCTATGATACAAAGTCTGAAAGGGACCAGCGTACTAAAGAGGCTGCAGATGTTCTGAGATTTAAGATGTAGATGCAATTGCCAGACTTGTTGTATTGATTATTGCCTATATGTCACATGAAGAAAACTGCCCTTCATCAAACATTTAGTAATGACAGGAAATCATTTCAATATGATCCTGGAACGTGACACTACTTTAAGTAGTGGGTACAGATTTTTTTCTTGCCTGGGTTGTTATACCGTGATGTGATGATGTGAGTCTCAGACTTTTGGAACAACAACACAAAAGAAATGTCAAAAGGACATTTAAATGTCTTGTTGGTGTTGATGCTGTCAGGATGAGCTGTGTGGATAAGCTCTGATTGCAGGTAAGTTTCAGACATGGCTACAATGACTGTCATCTGTGTTGACAGACTCAAACTGCAGACAGGATGACACTGCGCTTGCCCGACCATCCAGTCAGAGAGAGAGAGACAGCAGCTCAGTGCTCTGAGTGCTGCAGACGGTCTGAGACCCGGTCACATTACCACAGTCTGAATGGAGTTTGTCTCGCAGCTGCTCAGCTGAGTCCTCACCCTGTCACTCCTGTCTTCTGGGATCTATCCCTGTCTCAATCTATGCAGGGAGACATCTGTCAACATGTGTAACGCACTCCAGGAACAAAACTAAAGCCTGGGCCATGTGGGACTGAGCTATCAGTGTCAATACATCTCAACCTGCACAGAGGAAAAGCATGAGCGTGATAAGAAGGTAGAGAGGGATGCATTCAAGGGAAAACAACTGAATAGACAGACAATGTCTTTAGAAACCAATGAGTCACATGTCCACATAAGTACTATAAATCTCAGTTTAAAATCCTTGAGATATTTCATAAACGATATATGTGTTTAAGATTTGCAGAGGATTAACATAATTTCCATAACTTGATGCAAATTAACACAGATACAGCCTGATGTAATATACCATACTGTGCTCTAGCTCACGGTTTAGGTTCTAATTTCCTGAAAGTGAGAAGGAGACACGTGGCACGACATAAATTCTGTTATGTCAAAATTCAGGGCTATTTCTATTCTGCCATAAACCATCATCAGCATTATTGATGGTTCCAGAGTTCAGTGCACTTATGATGAATATTCAGCAAACTGGTGGTAAAAAAAAAAAAAAAAAACAACCTTCCAACAGACAGCAGTGAGTGATTGACTGATGGTCTGACCCTTACAACAGCCTGAGATCTCAGCACTTTTTCGAAAACCTCTGCTTCATTCAGCATATTAGTTAATGCAGAGTGGGTCTATCGGCTGCCGCAGCAAAGCAGAATAAACGCCAATACATCAGATCGATACTGATATGATTAAAGCGGTGGCCGTGTCCAGCCATGCGGCGCTCATCCACCTGTTGTGCACTACTTTTTTAAATGTCCAATGAGAAGAGGCTTCAGTATTTCACTGTTTACTGCCACTGCCTTATAATCTGCTGATAAACAGAAACACTGTCTTCTTTTCAACACAAATAGAACAAGCTGGAAGACATAGTGCAAGCAGGATGAGTGTTATAAAAACATTTCTTCATATTTACTCATTAGAGGATGCATGACTGATGACTCCCCTCAGGGTTATATTCTCGCTGTCTAAATAAAAGCCTTTAAGTCCTTTTATTTCTGTATTTATTTATTTATTTATTTATTTTTTAGCAGTCATGCATGGGATTCAAGGATGTAAGTGATGAAATGGCCCCGCTCGGAGCAAGTGTTTTCTTCTTCCTCCTCTTCCAATTTTCATGAGAAAAACATTTCAAGGATACAGGCAGTCCAAGTTTTGCTCTGTGACACTCCCTGCTATCATCCATCAGAAGTCGCATCATATTTCAGTGGTTATAATACGCTGAGATGTTGTTTTCAGCCTCATTTCAGCTGTAGGCAACCAAAGGAATCAATTCATTTCACACTTTTAGAAATGAAATAAAACATTAATGTTGAAAAAGACATGAGGCCATCTTCCCATACTGAATATAATATGATATATTCTTGTATATATGGATATGATCAGCCATCTTAAATGTTTTAATGCAGCGTAGTAGCATATGGTATGTTAAAAACTGTCTTAATTGTGTACTTCTATTTGCATCGTGCGTTTGTCAGTTTGTTTAGACAAGCATTAAGCTCTCACCGAAAAGCTAATAAACCTTTTTTCAGGCACCTTTTGTTTGGACTTAGACTAGAGCGTGAAGCCTTAGTGCAGCTGCCACAGAATGATTTTGATAAATGACTTTATTACGTGTTTGGAGTTGAGGAAAGATGTTTTTTTTTCTGCAACTGCACTACACTAGTTCTTTGTCTGTACAGAGTGATGGCGACAAGGTTCACCCAGGGCAGAAAGTGTATTATACTGACTGGTTTCATACGGGAGAAGAAGCACCTCCTGCATTTTTCTAGGCTCAAGGAAATTGTCTGTCCCACAATGATGCCTCGAGGCTTTGTACAGTGCATTGTCACCTGGATTAGTGGGCTAGACTATTTTGGGAATGAGTGCTTGGCTACCTTCTGGCTGCAGGATGGCTTGATGGCTAAGGACACTGTCCAAAACAAGGTTGAAGGCAGAGCACACCTGACAGCCGATGTCCATCCCACTAAAATGCTCTGGACTCTCACAATCTCTGACACGTACTGCACCTCCAGCTCTGACGAATACAAAACAAATAAAACTTTTTCTGTAACAAGTTCTCACAATTATATAAAGGACCTGGATGGAGTGAGTGTCTTGGAGTTTAAGACACTTCAGTGGGTGGAATGACACCAATGCCATATACTCAAGTACTGATTTTGGGTTCAGATATGAGATATAGTCTGGCTCAGTGGAAGTACTATGTTGGAATATAGGGTGACTATTTCCTTCGGGCAGTGGCAGGATTGTCATTCTCTTTCCTTCTGCTATCTACGGTCTCTGCTCTCAACTCGCTATGAGAAAGAACGTCCGAGCTGCGACTACACACTGAAAATTTTGACAAAGACACGTGTCTTTTTATGTACCACTGTCTTTTTTTAGGCATTTGGTCATTTTAATACCATCACAGGTTTCCACATGCACACATTCCAACAACTAAATCAACTTCTGTCCTGTCACAAATTTGTAAATACGCTGTCACTATATACTGCATGCAACTCTGCACAAGAACAAACCAAACATGTCAGATGATTTTCACCTATTCCTGAACATAAGCAGAAGGTGCCAGACCTATCTACAGCACTGACACAGTAGCTGTGCAAGGCTAAGGTACATATTACCTAAGTGTGTGCACCTAGTTTGTGGTTCTTTACTCCACTTCAACTGACAGCAAACTATTACAATTAAAAATGTCAGTCAGTCAGTCATCATCTGAACCCGCTTAATCCTCACTAGGGTTGCGGGGGTCGCTTGGAGCCTATCCCAGCT
>JAPQRQ010000018.1:32384732-32398377 GCA_037367365.1 Apogon talboti | reverse complement strand
CCATGATCTGCTTGAGGATTCTTCAAAACTTGGAAGGCAGACCGGATCAGTTCATGGCTGTAATCCACAGTGGCTCCATTCACAAATTCTAGGCTGTCCTGGTCCACAATAACACCAACTCCTCCCTGTTCAAACACTCTGTCATCATATATTATTTATTTACTTATTTATTTCAAACCTGCTTGATTACATAATCTTTTTGTGTTTCCTCCCTACTGTTTTGCATATTACGTATTTCAAGTCAGAGTTCAGTAAACAAAAGGGTATTATCCCCCAAGCACAATGTCAAGACCAAACAAGCCACTTCACTGGAAATACTGTCTCACTCAGACTCAGAGTACACTCTGCTGACGAAATCTTCCTGTGTTAAAGAAGACGGTTAGTTTCGTAATGGGTCTTATCTGACATGATGGCTGTCTGACATAGTGTAACCTGAGCCCCAAAGAGGTGTGACCACTCTGGCCTCGCCCTCAAGTCATTTCCTGGCAGATGAAGGAAGTGACTCATCTTGCCAAGTTGAAACAAACAATAACACGGGTGTTGTACTGAGAATAAGACGTTCTGAGCACTGACCTCAGTATTTCCCATGAACAAAAAGCTGTAAAAGTCTATACGACTCTTCTAATTCAGGGAAATGTGTTGACATTCAGCCTAATGATGCCAACACATACATGGTTACAGACCTTCTTGGAGCTTTAATAAATAATATGGAAATCTTTTTATTAGTTTCTGATACATTACGTAATTACCCACATGATTAGGAATCCCCAAGGGATCAGTCATATCTGTGCCAAATTAAGTCTACTGTGGTGATCATTTGTCAGGATATTTCATCTGAAAGGAAATAAAAGGCCACTAATATGCAAAAGCATGAATGAAGAGTAATCCACTAAAGTAAAATAAGTAGAGGAACAAATTTAGTACTTAAACAGTAGATTAAAAATCACCTTGTGTTTCGTACCAGAAAAAAGCAGGAAACTCATTAATCAGCTGACATCACATACTAAAATCTATATTACAGAAAATATTAAAACACATTAAAATCTGTTCATTTTGGCTTTATTAGAAACCAGTACAACTGTTTAAGTTAAGATATGAGTAATACATAAATAAATAAACATATATCAAATAAACTGTAAGAAACTAGGCATTTTCAGGTATGATTTTTACACCCCACAAAATCAGTAATTCCATATGAGAACCCAGATATAAACCAGTTCTGCCCATACAGAGCTTGTGAAAAGTGTAATATCCGACTGTCTCTTGTTTATAATTCATCTGTCAGGTTCCATGTCACTGGTCTTGGATCCCCCTGTGGAAACACAGTGATTCCCTCCCAGCTCCTGGTGGGTGTCCTGTGGTTGACCCCGTACTCGTCCATTTCTCTGGAACTGGGGTCAAGGTGAAATACCTCAATGTAGTTCCACCTGAGAATTTACTGTGAAATGATCCTTGTTTTGCTGAGGCAGTCTGTTCACTCTACATTCATCAGAAAGGAACGGCAGGAATGACATAAAAGCTGAACACACGAATAGTGGCTATTAATTCTGATCTAGGTCAACTCTGGACGCTGTGTAATACGTTAAACTGAGTTTTACGGCTGGTCCCAGATCTGCCGTCACATGTCTACATTTAACGGGTGAGACATTCGTATGAAATCCTCAGGGTTAGATACTTCATACCCTCTGCTTAAAGTAGGTTGCGAAATGTTCATGTGAATGCCTGTGACGTTGACAGGGTGGGATGGTGACGTTTGACACGACCCACATTCAAAAACCCACGTCCACGTGACGTAGTGAACAGTCAGCACTCTTCCTCAACAGAAGCCGGCGTTAGCTTCCGCTGCTAATCCGTCAACGAAACCCTGAAACCAACTCGGTTTCAACACGCCTTTTCAGCTCCTTTTTTCCTCACTTGTCTTAATTTTTTACCTCTTGGTCAAAAGACCGAATTTACGCTGACGATCCTTTCGTGAAGGTAGGTTTTTTTCGGTGTTTTCCTTACTGAGGCTAACGTCAGTTTACCGACCGGTCTGTTGCTAATCCTTGGAAAATGTTCCGGTCGAGCTGGAATTTCAAGTTTGACCTCAATATAGGCGAATGTTATACAGATTAAAACAGCGCAGATTTAGTTTTGTGTTTTGAAGATAATACACCGGACCCAAATAGTTGTTTACAGCTCGTTTTCTAGTTAGCATCCCGGCCTGAAGCTAACAGAACAAAACCCCTCAAGATGTCGCTGTGTCTGGACATCCGGTATCAGAACAAAGACCCCATAAAAACAGCTGATGGGGTTGTTCTTCTTGGTTTACAACAAAGGCCCTAACATCTCGCGGTTTATGTTTAATACCACAACCACTCAAATATTATAAGATACGTACTGGATTGGTTATTTATATGTTTAAGTATTGGGCAACTCTAAAAACTGATTTTACTAGTAGTTGGTTAACAATTACAAGTTAAGGTGGAAAAAGTAGGAGTTTTACATAACAATTAATCTAACTGGAATTTATTTACGAATACAGTAGCCTGAATTTACTCGGGATTACATAAATTAAACGTTTGATCTGGATGATGAACAAAGCGCATGGAGCTCTGTTTCCTGTAGCTAATATTGGTAGTTAGCTAACATCCTTTACTCAGTGGTTTACTTACTGGGTTTTATTCTGTCGTGGTCTAATGTGGGGGTATGGTTAAAGGATGTAATGAACTAGTGAAGATTTGACAAGTTGAGGGAGAAGGTGACACAAAGTGAGGCAAAAAGACACCGGACATCACAACGCGCTAACACAAATTAGCATGCTAGTGTGCTAAGCTAGGTTGGCCCAGAGCCGGGTAGCAGCCTGTGTGTGTGTGTGTCGGCGGCTCCTCTTCCTCTCTCTGTCCTCTTCTAAAACTACAGAAGGATCCCCCATTTCATTGTCGGGTCACTCACTGTCTGGTTCTGACTCGGGTTCCGCGTCTCCAATGCGCTCCACGCTCAAACAGCGCAGCATTCAGACGCACAAAACAAAACCTAACTACACTACAGACTCACACTGCACAATACGCTAATTACACACTTAAAAAAACCTAAATATGCACAAATCTCTGAAATGTTGAAGTTCGCTAATTCTATTGCTGTCTATTTTCCGTCACCGTTACTTCCGCAACTTTCGTGGTCCCGCAGCAAACTAGATTACATGTCATAGTATTGACGTCTCTCGTCCATTTGATGCACTTCTCCGCCAATACGAATGCCGTGATATATTATCTTTATGTAAAAACTCCCTGCTTTCAAGAAATTCCCTTAGAAACCCGTTTTAACAACGCGATGTCACGAATTAGCGTTAATATACACGCCACTTTTAATTGGCGTGTTATATGTACGCATTTTAAGGTTTCCTCTTGTAGTTGAACGCCGGATCAAATGACACGCACCGCGGGTTAGGTGCCGTTTCTGGATGGTTTAGGGTTAGGGAAACAGGCACAAACAGACCTGCAATCAAACGACATCCATTGACACTCCAAAACTTGCAAATGCGTACCTATAGCACCCAAACGGGCACTGAACTGGTGCGTCATACAACACATTTTCATGGTCACTACCTGCACTGAACGCACACCAAACATATTGACACTGTTGCCTAAAAAATATGATTTTATTGTGTCTCATAACTTTGGTTTTACTTGTGCTTTCAACACGATTCACAGTATTAGTTTGACATCTGCACTTTCCACACACATTGAAACAGAGTTTCAGCGAGGCCCCCATCTTGCTGCTGCATAATCTTAAATCACACATTTCATCAGGACGCGCCGGTGCGTGCAGGGACTCCCTAGAGTTAAAGAAAGTTACAGCTGTTGCTACCAGATCGGTCCCAGAAGTACCAGATTGGTACCAGCTAGGTCACCCACATGTGCAAAACTACGTCACAACTTGCGTTCCAACATTTTAATTTACAGCACATACTGATCATAGAAATAATGTAATTTTCTTGATAAATTATATATCAAGAATAGTAAACAATATATCAAGAAATTCTAAAAACGTGTAAAAGTTATTTTGCATGTCTACGGTTTAGACAAAAACTAGTCAAATTCTGCCATATTTAGATTTGGTATGCGCATCTCTAAAATTACCAACATATAATATTGCACAGTAATTGCAGCAGACTAAAACCAAACTTATTGCCACTTTTGACCAAACGTCATTTTTATTGCGAAAATAATCCTGCAATAAACGGAAAAAGGCAAAGGAACTCATCTTGTCACTGGAGCACACACTGTACAAACTTCCTAATCTCCAAATGCATTCAAGTATTGCACTTTCTCAAACCATCCATCTTAAATATTTCTTAATTGTTCTAAAAAGGAAATGTGATAGCCTTGCACATGCGTGGAACCAATCTGGTAGTGACAACGACACTTCCATACACTCCCATTGTTCTTCATGCACACTTATCTATTATTCTTATTCTATTGCGCCCCCCCCCCCCCCACACACACACACACACACTTTCTTTTTCCACATTATTTAAACCTGCTCATATTCACCTGTATTATGGGCCGTTGTTTTTAATGCTTTGTCACACCAGTTGTTTGTTTCAATAATTGTTTAATAAAAACCATGTTTATTGAACAACTCTTGTACCAGCCATCCTTATTTCAGTCCATCAGCTCTAACATAAATTGCAAGTGTGATCAAATAGTTAGTTGCTTACAGAGCTACTTTTCTTAGTATTGACTCAACATACATCTAAGTATTTAAGCATAATTGGTGGTTTTTGGATAGATCTGATACATGTGTATGGCTTCATCTTAAAATCTTCATGGTTCTGATGTGTGGCTTACAGTGGTCAACTGACCATCTAAAGAACTACACTGGGCAATAAAGGTATACATTGGTAAAGAAGACACTTAACACAGCAGGGAAGTCCTGGTGTCCTATAATAGTAAAACTTAAAAATGGTAAATTGTACTGCACTCTGCTTATGAGTACAGTACAATTGCAGAATGAATGAACAGAATAGAACATGACAGCGCTCGGTTTGTTTGGAACTATTCAGGCTTACATGAACCACGTGGATCACCGGAGCAACGACATCACAGCGTGTCATAACTCTCTATATGGCTCTGGGTTAACCTAACCGTGTCCTAATTTGACGCTCATTTGAACACGCGTGTATCTGGGCTTATGTGCTCAATATTTTGGAGGAAAAACTCGTACACAGGTTACAATACTGATTATGTTAATGATTTTGGTACAACATTTATTGCAACGTGTAGGGACAGCCTAAAATCTATGTTCATCTGTATTTTACTGCCACTTCCAGCTGCATATTTACCTTTAACAATCTCCATTTTGTCTGTTCTTTCAGGTCGCTCTTCCCTGCCCCAATCACAGAACATTATTCTTCACAGAAATCCTTTGCAAGCCGCCAAAGTGGAGAGTGTCATTGCACAAGGGGGACCTTCTCTTTTCAGGTATTCCACATTAGTCTGTTGACCTTGAACTACACAGTATGTAAAAGAAATGAAGGGAGGAAAAAAAAGGCTAAATCAGATGCGTCCACTCTACTTGCATCAGTCTGTTAATGCAGTTATGTCATCAACAACCTAGAACTGCTGACAGTGTTTAGTAAGGGACTTGTAATTAATGGCAAGTGAGGAATTCAGTGGCTGTTGTAACTTACAATGGTTAAGCATTTGAATGAGACATTATCCAACAGGAAATTATAAGGACAGAAAGAATCACAGAATCAGGATAACATGTTTATTTCAAGCAGAATAATAAGATGAGGCCTATGCTGTTTATAGTTGCTGATTCGTTTTACAAAGGATCATGTATTGAAAAATAAGCCCAAATGTATTCCAAAATATTTTGTTCCAATGAAGATGACATTCGACCATCTGGTTATAAAACATCATCACTTTGTCTTGTTACAAATGTGTGCAATTAGGTCAGTTGTATGAATTATTTACTTGTAGCCTAAAAGTATTTTCTGAGGTCACAACCACCTTGACTTTGGCCCAAATCGTGTCAGTGAGTCACAGTGAAAGTTTGTGCCGAGCTTGAAGACATTCCCTCAGAACATTCATGTTCATGCTAATATATAAACCTGAGCACACAGTGACTGACTTTTGGCCACCAAATTCTTTTTAGTGTATTAGAGATCAAATTTTTAATCCAACGGACAAACCACCCATGGGCGCATCTACCAATTGCAGGAGTTAGTATATAATTAACGACTATCTTTGGTTGTTTTATTTTTTGTTACTGAATCTTTTTTCTTATCTTTTATGCTACAGTGTAGGGGGAGGAGGTGGGGGTGCACCTCAGCACTATCCCAAGACTACCTGCAACAGGTTATTTTATTTTTTACTTTATTGTTATGTAGATAATCATTCATTCTTACCACATTTTAGATCTCTGCACTGGCACTGTATCACTTAATTCTGACCTCTGGAAAAAAATGTTACTACAGTGTATGTATGCATAAGATGCATAACCCATTATGTTTCACACACAGACAATGACTGAAATTTTAAAAAAGTGCACTATGCAGTGTATTGGAAAAATGTGTGTTGTAATAAAATGACACACCCAAGTTTTTTTGTTTTCATTCTGATGGATGATACCTGTGCATTTCCCTTCTACATAAAATAGATACGCAATGCCAGTGAACTGTATAACTATCACTCATGCTCATGCTAATACTTTATATCCTCACAACATGTGTTTATATTTTCAAATCATGCTCTTTGGTCATTACAGCGAGTTCCTGGGGAAAACCTCAGGTTCCTGCGTTCAGAGATGGGTCCCTTCTCGAAGCACTAGACGAGATGCAAACTCCTCCAATGAGAAAGGACAAAATGACAGAATCTTCAGGAAAGTGAGAGGGTATGTGTTAATCAATTCTGAAACTGAAGAAAATCTCCAATAATGACAGCAGTGTCTCCCCGAGCCTGTGTAAAACTTTTGACCCGCCCTGTTTTCTTTATCAGCATACTCAATAAGCTGACTCCTGAGAAGTTTGACAAACTATGCCTGGAGCTCCTCAATGTTGGCATAGATTCGAAGCTTGTCTTAAAAGGAATCATCTTGTTGGTAAGTGTTTTAGACATTGACTGTGTTATTTCTGTACTTATTCAGATATCCATTTCATTAATATCTTTCATTTCTATCACCGTTTTTAGATTGTCGACAAAGCACTTGAAGAGCCGAAATACAGCCAGTTATACGCTCAACTATGTCAGCGCTTGTCAGAAGATGCACCAAACTTTGAAGAACCGTCAACAGAAAATCAAGCAACACAAAAGCAGAACACAGTAAGGGGCCTTTACTGTATAATTAATAAAAAACAAGGTCATACCCTCTAACCATTTGTAATGTTCTTTCTTGTTTGATATCTAAAAGCTTTTTTGTTTGTTTTACAGACCTTCAGAAGGCTTCTGATTTCCAAGCTTCAAGATGAGTTTGAGAACCGCGCCAAAAATGTTGAACGTGAGTGAAATATTTTGTTGCACATGGTCATAGAATGCATATGATCGTATAGAATCTGTTTCTGATAAATGCCTTTTTTCCCCCCTTATAGTCTTTGATAAAAATGACAGCCCACTCACCTCGGAAGAGGAGGAGCAGCGAGCTATTGCAAAGATCAAGATGCTGGGCAACATCAAATTCATTGGGGAACTTGGCAAACTCAACCTTATCCACGAGTCCATCCTCCATAAGTGCATCAAAACAGTAAGTTCTGTTAAATGTGTTAACTCACAGTTGTGTTCAGTAGGCCAATCAATAGGTGTTATCAGGTTGAACTGCTAAGTGAATAAATTCTGTTGTCCTTCTGTGCGCTTGTAGCTTTTGGAGAAGAAGAAGAGAGTCCAACTTAAGGATATGGGTGAAGATCTGGAATGCCTCTGTCAGATAATGAAAACTGTCGGACCTAAACTTGATCATGAAAAGGCTAGGGTGAGTATCTGGAAATTTGTCTCTTTATTCTGGAATGTATTCCACTCGTGCGTCAGTCTGTTTTTAATCACCGTCATTTCTCCCTCCAGTCTTTAATGGATCAGTACTTTAGCCGCATGCGTTCCTTAACCAACAACAAGGAACTGCCAGCAAGAATCCGTTTCCTGCTGCAGAACACAGTGGAGCTGCGCGACAACAGCTGGGTCCCACGCAAAGCTTACTTTGACAACGGACCAAAGACGATCAACCAAGTTCGTCAGGACGCAGTGAAGGTTAGTTTTCATTGGGAGTCACAGGAGGTGGAGTTCCTGCCTCAATAGGAAGGATTTATTAAACTTCCCAGTATTCTTAATGTACTGCTTTACCACTTAGGCTGTAATTGCTTATCTCCTGACTGGATTCTGACTCTACAGGATTTAGGTGTTTTTATTCCACCTCCAACTGACGCAATGAGAAATGACTTCTTCGTGGACAACTCCTTCCTGCCATCAAGGATAAAGTATGACAGGGAAACTCTTGGTGGGCTGGCGGACATGTTTGGACAAATGCCTGGTATGTTATTCTGCTGAGTCTGAGCCTAAAGGTGTACAATATATTAATATTAAACGATCTTTGGTCCATTGTATTTACACTTTTTTTTTTTTTTTTAAAGAGATTTCATACGTTTTCTTGACAAATGTATAGAAATGTATAGCTGCTAATTATATTGCAATGTGGTTTGCTTTGCACAGGAAGTGGCATTGGAACAGGTCCAGGAGTCATTCAGGACCATTATTCCCCCACCATGGGTCGTCACCGCACAAACCCTCTCTTCAACGGCCATATTGGAAATGGCAACAGTTCACACCAGCCTCAGTTTGAAAATGGAAGTAAACCTTACATCAAACAAAACCAGGTACTGATCACCTTTAGAGTTTTACACATACGGTTGGTAAATATAAATAGTCATTGTTGCTGACATTTCTGTTAACTTCCCACACAGGCTCAGAGGTCGCCGGTCTTCAACCACAAACAGAGCCAGTCGGCGCAGATGCAGTCTAAGGATATGGCACCACGATTCACCAAGAAGGGGAAGCTAAACGCTGAAGAGGTACGTCAAATTAGTCTTTAACAACATTGTTTGGCTACTTGTGACTTTGTTTAGTTGTTTTACTATTTTTTTAAATTTTTTTTTACTACTTCTGAGACCAAATGTTTATGAAACTGTTTGTCACTGTCCATAGTGTAATCCACTACAGTACCTTGTACTAAACTTAAGTTGCAAAAATTTGAGCATTGCAGTAAATTCTGTTTTTTGTTTTTTGTTTTTTTTAGATCAGTCTGAGGCCAGCGCAGTCCTTCATCTTGAATAAAAAGCAGGTGCCAAAGCTGCAGCCACAGATGACTATGATTCCACCAAGTGCCCAAGGCTCTCCACTAGGACAGGTAAGACTGGTTTATAGACATTTTTTTATGTGGTGATTGTGGGAAGCATAAATTCATGTTGCTGTTTTCTTTTTAGTCTCCACAGCTTGGCCTGAAAACGAATCCTCCAGTCATTCAGGAAAAACCGAAATCCAACAAAAAAGCACCTCCTACAAAGGAAGAGTTGTGCAAATTGACTGTAAGTTCATTTCACTTCGTCTTGCACAATATGCCGCATTTGTAACTTTCTTTAACAACGTGGTTCTCTTTCTTTTTAGGAGACCATAGTGACGGATTATCTGAACAGCAAAAACGTCAATGATGCAGTCAACAATGTGAAGGAACTGAAGGTTCCCAAACACTTTCTGTCTGAGATGCTGAACAAGATTGTAGTCTTCTCACTCGACCATTCAGACGGTGATAAGGAAGACGTCAGCACCCTGATCCATGCACTTTGCACAGATGGTCTCGTAACGGGTGAAAACTTACTGCAGGTCAGTGTGATCTGTCAATTCTATCAAACAGAATAAACCACTTCAAGAGCGTTCGGTGTAGCTTTACCATCTGATTATCAAAGTGTGTGGAGTATTAACCAGTCTGATTTATATTATAGGCGTTCCTGAGTGTTCTGGACCAGTGTCCCAAGATTGAGGAAGAAATCCCACTGGTGAAGTCTTCCCTGGCACAGTTTGCAGCACGCGCCATTATCGCCGACCTGGTCAACATCACGGATCTGGCTCATCAGCTGGAAAATGGCTCCCACTTCCCGTTGTTCCTCTTGTGCCTGCAACAGATGGCCAAACTGAAGGACCGGGAGTGGCTGACTGACCTCCTCCAGCAGAGCAAGATCAACATGCTGAAGATGCTACCTGGTATGTACAAATGCACCCTGACCTTTTATTTCTACCTACTTTCTGCACCACATATTCAGTCGTTTGCTCCTTATGACTTTATTTATTTGTTTGTTTGTTTGCCATAGAAATTGACCAAAACAAGGACCGCATGTTGGAGATCCTGGAGGGCAAGGGTCTGAGCTTTTTATTCCCACTGATGAAACTGGAGAAGGAGCTGCTGAAACAGATCAAAGTGGATCCCTCTCCACAGTCCATCTACAAGTGGATCAAGGACAACATCTCTCCTAAGCTTCACACCGACAAAGGCTTCGTCAACATCCTCATGACAAGGTACAGCTGCAGAAATGGAAAGATTAAGTCAAATACTGCGGAGGAAAAAAAACTGACTGGATCCCAGAAATAAACCTGTATTTTTCCCTTTAGCTTCTTGCAGTACATTGCATATGAGATCAACCCTGATGACGACGAAGAGGTGTTTGCAGCACCCAGCAAAGAGCAGCTGGAGGAGGAGAAACAACAGCTGCTGTCTTTCAAACCAGTGATGCAGAAGTTTCTACACGATCACATGGACCTGCAGCTCGGAGCCCTGTATGCCCTTCAGGTTCACTGCAATGCCAAAGGATTCCCCAAAGGTATGTGTGCTTCCTTTTACACTAGTGTAGCAGCTTAGGCTCAGGTCTTTCACACGAAGAAGTTGGAAACATTCAGAGGTCTTAATTGTCTCTCCTTTTCAGGCATGTTACTTCGCTACTTTGTGAACTTTTACGATATGGAAATAATTGAAGAAGAAGCCTTCCTCTCATGGAAAGAAGATATTACCCAGGAGTATCCAGGAAAGGGAAAAGCATTATTTCAGGTAATTTTATGTACTATAGCTTTGCATTCTCCTACCCTCGGTTTAAAATGGCTTCAAAACCTAAAGCCAATTTAGGTTGGTGGTGACGTTTAGTGATGTTTTTACTCTTCTGTGTCTCAGGTGAACCAGTGGCTGACCTGGCTTGAGACTGCAGAAGAAGAAGAGTCAGAAGATGAAGATTACTGAGGAACAGGGGCAAAGCCATGCAACTATCTGTTTTTGTTTTGTTTTTGGTTTTTTTCCCCTTTAACATCCTTTGTCTCCTTGAGCCCTTTGTTCTTTTATCTGAATTCCTTCCCTCTTTGTCTGATTATCCAACCACTGTTACAGTTCACTTTAAAATTTGACATATCAAACCAGAATTGAAACGTGTTATTTATGATTTTTCTTTGGATTTTGTTTTCCTAAAGCACGTCTGGCGCATGTCCACTGATGTGGGCTCTTCTTTTCTTTTCTTTTCAGTTGACTGTGCATTGCAGGCAAAAAATACCAGCACCAAATCTGACCCAATCTTATCACCTGGTCACTAAGTGCTAACCACAACTAAAAAAAAAAAAAAAAACCTGTTTACAAAAGAGAGAAGGCTCTAAAAAACAAAAGCAAAAGGGCTTTTTTCCCCCATTGTACCTGCATTTGTTAATCAGTTTTTAGATGCACTTTGAGCATCATGAGATGTGCAATAGATTTACACTCTCCTTGATTTGTTGAAACAATCTTTTTGCAATGGTTAGTTGCGGTAATAATGGTTTCTTGTGCTGAAAGCAGACTTCTTAATTCTAAAGATCTGGATTTGGTATGTCTGTAACGATTATTTGCACAATGTGATTGCAGTTATACACATAGTTACACACATAGTTAAATGAATCAATAGCTTTTTTTATGTATGAATCTTTTTTGTGCTTAGGAATAATTCTGTGTGGCCTTTTTAATTTATCGATTAATAAGGATATACCTCTAATGTATCTCGGACTATACTTGAATGTCTCAGTTTAACACACTGAGACAGCCAAAGCTTAGTTTCCTGTGCTGCAGTTGTTCACCATCACGAGTGGTGATTTTTAAGTGTGTTTTCCATGTTTGTTAAGTTTTAATATGGTCTTTTTATCTTCATGAAATTACAGAGAATGTACTGTATGTGTACACTTGAGCTTTTCTTTCGAGTATCACTGTAATGCCAAGTGCTAAAAGTTTAAGTGTACAACTACAGATCAACCTTGAATAAAGTTTAACAGATCATTTTATTGTGTGTTGTCATTTATTTTTGTTTCTTTTTCCCTCTAACCTACATTGTGGTTTTGAGCAACACTTCAGCTCTTGTGTTGTAGGTACTAAAAACATATACTGAGATGTAAACTGAAGTGATAGCTGGAGGTTTTCTGGAATGTAGCTGAACTGGAATTTTGAAGACGTAATGTAAAAATATGACTGAAGTGAAAAATTTTGTTAAAATTAAGTAGAAAAAAAGCTAAACATTGACTAAATGATTTCAAAGTTGTATGAAAAGCAAAAGCTTCACATATGAATTGGGTAAAACAAGTTAAGAACTAATGTATAGTACATGAACATTTATTATCTTAAAACGTCTTTGTAAAAACTACTAATGACTAAACTAAAACAATTTTAATTATTGTGCAATAAAACATGCTTTCAGTTCAGCTTTTGTTCCTTGCGAAGGCTTTTATTTTTAAATTCTAAGTCATCTGTCAACGGCATTCATTTTACTCAAACTATCTCATAATCGCCTTTATTTTAAAACAGGCTTAAAGCTTCTCATGTTTTGTTTCTGCCAAGAGGCTTTTATTTTTAAAGTCTGGGCACAAATTATGCTCAAATGAACATATACGCGCTCTTATTTTCCACTTCCTCAAATGTCTTCGCCTTTACTTCCTGGAGCTTTCCTGTTGAGTGAAAATTGTAAGTAGAAGTGAAAGTTATGAGAGTTTCAGTGTTTTTGTGAAAAGCTTAAATTTGTTCAAGTAATTAAAGTTAAAAATAGGGGTCATTTGAAGGACTGTCCCATTAATTTCAATGGTTAATAGTTGCAAAATGTTAAATATTTTAAAAAGTAAAAGTAAAAAAAGAAAATGGAGACAACACAAAATGTTTGAATGGTCTTACAAGTACAAATTATAATAATAATAAAGATAGTAAAGAATTAAAGATAATATTTTTGTCAGTAATCGTACAATTATGGACTCAAATATGAAATGCGTAAATGCTGATGTCAGTATTTATCAATTCTGCATTTTGTTGGTGAAAACAATTCAACATACCATTTCCATGTTATCGTCTTCAGCTCTTTTACACTGACACTGATGTTGACTCAACCATGTGGTATCACTCGACTGAGAACTGCCAGACTCCTGTGGGGGCAGCAGTTTCTCCTTATTTATGCTCATTTTGTTAATTTGTCAGTTTGTTTCCAAAGTAATGTATTAAAACACCAGACACAGGCTGCAGAATAGTTGTTTTTGTCTGGAAAATGGTAAGTTTAATGCTGTGGTGTGGGGGGGGGGGGGGGGGGGGGGGGGGGGGGGGGGGGGGGGGGGGGGGGGGGGGGGGGGGGGGGGGGGGGGGG
>JAPQRQ010000018.1:32369441-32384297 GCA_037367365.1 Apogon talboti | reverse complement strand
ATCGGTATCAGCGATACTAGCCCTGTATTTACTTGGTATCGGATCGATACCAAAACTCCCAGTATCGCCCACCCTTAGTTGCTTACCTACGTTTTGTTATTAGCGAGACGGTGCGTTTGCCCTCCAGCATACTGCACATGTGCGGGATTACTGGAAATAAATAACATTCATCGTGTCTATTCATCTGTCTACTCTAAATGTAAATATCATGTATTTTTGACATGAAAGTAAAGCCAAAACCAAGACATGCACAGTAACCTATTACACAACAGTTTGTTTCTTTTATTTGACATTTTGTTTACTCCATCTTCTCATTTTGGGTCATTGTTTCATCTGACCACCTGTCATAGAAAATAGATGATTACAACTTATGCTTTAGAGCTTTTTTTTTATCTATCCCTAACAAAACATGTGTAACAAAGCACAGGATCTGAGAAAAGACATTTCTGATAAGACATGAAGAATAATACACCGTAGCTGGTGCAAAAAAATTCATTTCTATGCTAATTTAAAGACCAGATTACAGACAAAAATCCCTGCTTTTAAAGAAACAGAAATGGTGATACAGAGCCGTTTTCTCAGCATTACGTGGGATGAGTCTTTGGGACATTTGACGGTTTAATCGCTGTCATCGTCCTCGTTGTTGGAGCCCTCTGGTTCTGAGCCGTTGTCAGAACGCCGTGGGGAACCTTCATTATCAGATCCTGGTTCAGATCCTCTGTCTGACGCTGCAGCGGGCGATCCAGGTCGCGATTCGTCGTCTGACCCCGACCGGCTCCTCTTACTCTCATTATCCGACTGCTCTGAGTCCGACTGCCTCTGCACTCTCCTCTTCTTCACCGGCCGGTCGCTGCCCGAGTCGTCGTCGTCTGAGCCTGCAGAGCGCTGTGGGCTGCCCGCATCGCTACCAGAACGGTTCCTACCGGCGTCGGAGTCGCTGTCGGATGCAATGCGCTTCCTGTGGCTGACCTCGTCATCAGATCCTGAACCGCTGTCTCTTTGTCTACATGAAGAGAAAGTGATGAATTTACGGTTTTTCTATTTTTAAGTTCATTATAAATGCTTTACTCATTTGTCTCAGTGTTAAGATCGTTTACCTGTCCTCGGCTATTTTCAGGCCATCCTCATCTGAAGAGGATTCAGAGGAGGAGATAATAGCCTTCGATTTGATCTTTCCTTTGAGAGAAGGTGGTAGACGCTCAGGCTGAGGCTAAAGGTCAGAAATTTAGGGGGGGGAAAAAATTAGAAACAATATTGTAACAAGACAGTTTTATTAACATTAATCCTGAAAAAACAATGTAATCCAAAGGGGACCTTTTCAAACTTCTTGCGTTCCTTAGGTTTACGTTGCTTCTTAGGACGTGATTCTCCCTCATCATCACTGTCTTCATCTCCTCCTTTAGCAGGTCTGAAACACACAACCAGCGCCTTTACCCAGCTGTTACAAATAAGCAGTGTTTTCCATTCTTTTGCAGCAGATTAACCTCTTCCTCTTTTTACGTGACTTCTTCTCTCCATCCTCAGTCTCCTCCTGTTCGCTGCCGCTGCCACCTTTTCTTTTCTTCTTCTTCTTTAGTGGCAGATCCTCATCAGAATCATCATTGACAAACTCATCCATATCGCCTCCTTTCTTGCGCTTAAAAATGGAGAGAAAAGTAGTGTTATTCCCAAATTATTTCTTTTGGTGACAGTGTGCTCTCAGGGGAAACACTTACACGTCCACCTCCCTTCTTCTTTTCTTTAGATGCCTCCTTTGACCCTTCTGCAAAGGTGAGCAGGTTCTTGGTCTTCTCCACATACAAAGCTCTCTGCTCCAGGAGCTTCTTCTGCTCCTCAGCCTCCCTGTTGCGCTTTTCCTCCTAGAAACAGGTTTGAACAAAAAATGCAATAAATGTTTAAAATGTTTATTGTGCTGAGTTTGTACCATGAATCATCTCTCTGACTAGTGGAGCTTATATCTTATTTAAGGTCACACTGTTAGTACCTGCTCTTTCATCATCTGCTGGCGCAGTAGGTCCCTCTCCTGTTCTTGTTTGGCCCGAAGTTCCTTCTCCTCCTCATCCTGCTTCCTGGCCCGAGCCACATGGTACTGAGCTTGACTCAGCAGATCAGAGCACTGCCTGTAATCCCACAACACACCCACAGTGATATTGAAACATGCACAAATTTAACATGGTTCCAGTACAGAAAAACTTCTGGTCAACAGCACATAATACTAATAATTTAATATGTATGAAAACATGGAGAAAAAAAAGGTCACAGTATTTCTAATACTTAATAAGTTTGTCAGACTGCAGTTATCTTGTTTCTCTATTCAAGACATTTTAATTAAATGAAACAAACATTTAATTATGTGAATAATGAGAGGTTTCGCTCAGTTTATACAAATAAAGTGATTCTGCATCATCAGCTTTGCTTATGAAACACTGGTTTGTTTGCAGTATCTTCTGTGTAAGTTGTGCTTTTCTGTTTTAAGAACTTTAGCCTGTAATAAATCCTGGCTGTGTGTTTGACTGCAATGATAATAAAATCAGACTGACCTTGCTTCAGAGGCAGCAAGAGCGAGGTCAAACCTCATCTTGTCTCCAGCCTTGCTGAGGTAGCTGAAATACCTGCAATGAGGAAGAAGAGGAGGAGCGTTGAGGTGGGGATAATATAATGATATTTGGCACATCCAGAGCATCAGTCTGGGAGGAGGGATAAATCAAGGCTAATTCCTCTACCTGTGAGCCAGTTCCAGTTCTTTGACAGCACTGAGCACGGCCTTCAAGTTGCTCTTCTCATCCTTCAGGACAAGCGTGGCCAGCCTCTGGAGGACCAGGGCCACGTTGAACATCAGCACAGTGTCACTGGGCGCCACATGACGGGCCTTATGACAGTATATCGGAAAGACAAAGTTATCACCCGCTCATACTACTGTATTTATTAAAAACCTTTATGTTTTTTTGTATTGTACCTTTAGAAGCATCTGCTTGCACTCTTGCAGTTTCCCACATTTGAAGAGTGCCCTTGCAAGATACAGCAGCACCTCTGTGTTTTGATATTTATAAAATTTCTTCAGGCAGTTCTCATACTGTGGAGCAGATAAAAGGATTCAACTGTAAAGAAACCAAAAAGACGGCGTTTGACATGTTTTCAAAAAGTCTATGAGAAATGGAGCGCTCACCATCTGCACAGCGCTGATGTACTGCTTCTGTTCAACGTAGATGTGAGCCAGATTAAGCCAGACGTCACTGATGTCCGCTGTGGCCTCCCTCACCTGTGCAAACACATCACGCGCCTCTCTGAAGTAGCCCTTATGGGCCAGGACGGCACCTGGATGAAAAAGTGACATGTTTAATAAACTATAGGAAAGACTCCACCCAAAAGAGAATTAAATGGCAAAAATACAGCTCAACAGACCGATGCCATTGGCAGCATAGAGATTCTTGGAGTCGTTTCGCAGGACTTGCTTGTATATTGCCAGGGCTCGATCCTGGTGTCTCTTTTCCTGCGGAGACAAAAAATGCTCAATTTCAGGATCTATTAGGTGCATTCACACACAATAAACCTCCAAATATTTATCTGGAATTGGAATGTGCCTTTAGGTCTACCCTTTCTAGACTAGACCTAAAACTGAAAAAACAAAGTATCTGCACCTTCTCCCTGTCTCTGGTGGGCTGGTGCAGGGTCTGCAGCCACACGTTACCCAGAGCCAGCATGGAATAAGTGTCATTTTGTGTGGACGGCTGCTTCAGAATACGCTCAAACTTCTTCTGACCCGGTCCCCATTCCTGTTTGGCCAGGTGAAGGTTTCCTATCAGGGACCAGGCGTCTGGATGATCCTGCAAAACATAAAGTAGAGCATCTCAGATAATGTTAAATGAAGATCTCTGATCACTATCTGACGTCATAATACCTCTACACAGGTGACAACGTACCTGATTAATCTGCAAGGCTTCTTTGAACCAGTCAGAGGCCTCATAGAAATTTCCTTTATCACGAGCCATGGCTCCAAGGCGCAAATAACCTGTAAAGGCAAAAAGTTTTTCACTAAGAATAAACATTTTTATGTTCTCCAGTGATGACTTACAAAAATCAAACATTTTGAACCAACTCCTGAGAAAAAACACCTGCTGACGTCAAACTTTCTAAATTCAGTCACTGTTTATAGTCTTCCCTTATTATTAGTCCCAAACTTTTTGGAATGCATTACAGGTCTGAACTGCAGAACTGAATGGATATTTACAAAAGCATGACGCCATTAACAAATTAAATGCATTGTCATCATGTCAAACTGATAAATCGCTGCTTTTATCTCCCTTTTTCCAGCCATCCCATCCTTTTCTGTTTAAGGGTTGTATACTGTCAGGACACAGCTTTGCATGCTTACAGTCCACATAGTTGGGATGCTCTCTGAGGATGTTTTTGTAGAGTTTCTCAGCCTCGTGGAATTCACACATTGCTTCGTACAGCCGGGCCAGATTGTAGGAGGTGGTGACAGAAATGGCATTGTAGTAATGCTCGTCATGCTCTCCCTCAGCTTTGGCCCGTTCCAGAGATGCAAGGAAGTATTTCTAGAAGAGAGGTGGAATAAAATCTTGAAATAACACTCAAAAACAATCAATACTCTGGATTATTTTGTACACATTCTGTGCTTGGTTACTAGTGATTTCCCTTTTGGTACTAATGAGGATATAAAGCACTTTGTAATCTTTTTTATCCACTACTAACATTGTCCATTTTAATACTTTAATAGTTACTGCACGTGTGGAGAAATAGTATGTGTACATGTGTATTTACCTATTGCGGATGCCTGTTTAAGATATGTTGCATTGCACATTGCTACGTACCTTAGCTTCTCCCAGATTGCCCAGTCTGAAATGAAGAGCACCCAGGTTGTTCAGGATCTCAGGGGGGACATCTGCCTGCACCTTCTCCTGCAGGATGCGGGTGGCTGTGCCGTAGGCGGACAAAGCTCCCTGGATGTCAGTCTGCTCCAAAATCTGAGCCAGTTCAATCCACGCTTCCACATCATCTGGGTACTGCTCTGTTACCTTCTTCAAATGACCCTAAGTAAAAAAAAAAAACAGTAATGTATGTCTGAAAACCACTGATGTTTCCTCAAAATAATCACTACTCTGCAAATACTTGATAAGCCATGTGATGACAGATATTACAGAAGATGCTTACTTTGGCGATGTCTCGCTTTTCCTGATCGTCAGATGTTGCATAGAGAGACCCCAGAATTTTCATAGTCTCATAGTTGTTGGGGTAGGCCTTTAAAACCTTTTCAAAGCACTGAGCTGCATTTTCCTTGTCTCTTCGGTAGACATACATTTGACCGAGGCCAAAGAAAGGTAATACAAAAGTGGATGAGGCAAACTGAGTGGCCTGGTAATAATACTGAAAGGCTTGGTCATAATCTTCCTATGGAAAAACAAGCAATAAGAGACATTAGAGACACATTAAACAATCTGTAAACTGCCTCATTATTGGTCATAATCTTACCTGCACATGAAAGGAGCGAGCTAACTGGTAGCAACTCTCAGCCTGCATTGCCTCGACTTCAGTGTTATGGAAAGCATGGAGTGCCAGATGCTGCACTTTACTATAGTCCTGACAGCAAAAAGAAGAACACACAGACATGAATAAGTCACATTTGAACACGAGAGTTTTAAATTTCTTACATATAACGAAAGCTAATCTACCTTTTTAAAGAAGAAGTGGTTGGCGAGATGGTTCAGCACCATGGGGTTGCTGGGATCGATGGTGTAAGCCCGCGACAGCAGCTGGACTCCGTTCTTGATGGAATCTGCCTCCTTGTTGTTTAGCTCTAAAACTGCAAGACCAACAAGCGCTCCCACACACTTTGAATTGAGCTCGAGGGCTCGACCGAAAGCCAGGCGAGCTTTCTCTAGTTTATTGAGCTTGACAAAACAATGTCCCATCCCCAGCCGGACCTCAGCTAATGAAAGACACAGAAAGAAAATATGAGGTGGATTAGTCATAACGTTCACAGTATAGCTGCGCATATGAGAAATACAGTAATAATATTGATATTTGTTACATTACGCTGATACAGCAGCTGATATTACCAAGTTTAAAATTGCCAAAGTACTGCCATGCTCTATTTTCTAATGTTTCAACGGACTGCTCTTATTAATCTATATGCAGTTTATATTTCTACCTCATTGAATGATCCATTAACGCTCTGATTGTCTATTAATGGTCATGTATTTATGGTTGCAATATTTAAAAACCATATTGTTTATCTTCATAAACTTCAAAACAAATAAATGTTGCCATGTACAGATACTGGCATATTGATTTTATCAATATATTGGCAAAATATATTATTACTCAAAATTCACTTGTAATAGTACTGAGGAAACACACATCTACTGCTTACCGGGGCAGCCAGGATTTGTACGTAGAGCCTTTTTGTAGTATGCCAACGCTCCTCTGTAATCCTTTTTGTTAAAGGAGATGCACGCCTTACCTGGTAAAAAAACACAGGTTTTATTATTTCAGCATTAAACACACTGATAAAAGTCACTCACTTCTTATTATTCTCTACTTGCCGAGCAAAGCAGGGATGTTATTGGTGGACTGGTTGAGCACAAAGTGGAACTGAGCATCTGCTTGGTCCATTTTGTCTCCTTCCAGAAGGCAGAAACAGGCTCTTCCCAGCAAATGGTTCTGATTGAGACAAGAGCATGTTTTATTCACAAAACAACATTGAATCCGTGTAAATGTCCCACTGTATCATACGTCTCCTACCTGATCGTACATGATGATTTTGTCTGCCATTGTATAGAGCAGCGTGGCCTGTGTAATGAGCTCTTTCTTGGCATCTTTGTTTTTCTCTTTACGTGCTTGCTGGACATAGTAAGCTGCTAATGTATCCAAACAGGTCATCTGGTCCTTTTCATGGTCTCTGTAGTCGAGGTTTCCATCAATACGCGCTGCCTCTAACAGCTTGACAAAGTCCTCTGTTTTGCCCTGCTTGTAGTACTCCAACTGAGGGAAAACAAAGTGACAAAAGCGGTGCAACAACTGTAAGATAAACTAATGGTTATTTGCATTCATTTATAAGCTGACTTAAGATATGAACTGTTATTCATTTAAATTAAGTCCCCTATCAAGTAATAATATAAAAAATAGACCCAGTGGGCTACTATAAGGACTTTTCATTTTCCTCCTATGCAAACTGAACTTATGTGATTACAATACTTTTAAGTGTCTGTATGACAAAATGAACTCACTGCCAAGGCAATCCATATGTGCAGCTGTGTATGTTCCTGTTTCAGGATACTGATGACTTCGTCTCCTTCTGGTAGCTGGTCAAAGTCGAGCTCGATAACCTGCAGGACAACATCATCAACAGTCACTATAATATAATCATTATAATCTTTACTTTAGTTTATACTTTATGTTATGACCCTGGACCTCTTTTGGAGAGTAATTAGTTACATGTAATATGACAATTCACATACTTACAGTGACAAAATAAATATAGAAATTACAAATACTAAAACAAAAATCCAATTAACTGACAGTTATCAATGGAACTGTTGGTGATTACAATGGGGTTGTATCCAAATACAGTCAGCTCTCCATAGTAAAACATTATTACATTAATTAATATAGTAATGACAATGTGGAAAGCGCTGAAATTAACTAAATTGACGTTTATTTATCAACTGTTCTACCTTATCTACATATGGTCCAACATACTGTGATATTACATATTTTGTGAAAGACATCCAGCTTTACTGAGACTATATATATACTGTATGTATACTTAGGAGTTCCTCAAACTTAGGAAAGCACTAAGTTGAAATAATATCAAAACTTTCTTGGGTCAGATCTGGAGGTCATGACCCCACGACCCACACGAGGCTGAGGATCCTCACACTTTAAAGTGTGAAATCACTTTGTAAACACTTCATGACCATCAAATAGTTCAGTATCCATCAAACACTTCAGACCCTTACGAAGGCCAAGAACTCAGAGGCAGTAATCTAGAGAGTTCTTGAAATGTGTAACATTACACTTCAGTCGTATTTTGTCAGTCAAACTAATGATATAGGGCAGCCTAAATAATCCTCAGTACAGCACAGTACAATCCAACAACACTGTCGTATGGCATACTGTTATAAAAGATCAAAATCCTTCAGTACATGCTGTGGTTTCCTACTTAACAAAAACAGATAAAATTCAATTTTGGATCAAGTGTATATTCTCTGTTTTAGAGACTTTGGTAACTACAGCATGTTACTTGATAAGTATTAAGACACTGTGTTATAAATTGAGCGTAAGCTAATGCTAAAGGGGCTACCAGCACAGCGAGGTTAAATTAAATACTAACAAAAGCGGATAAATAAACGTGTTTTACCTCATCTGTGTCCCGTAAAGGGATCTCGATAGAACCCCGAGACATCTTGATTGAGGAAAAGTCCACTTAAGGTACGTTTAGCAACAATTACAAAACGCCAGTCCGTTGTCGGTTAGCTACCTACAGCAAAATACGGACGGTGTAACAGAAAATATGTCCGGAGAGACAAATAGACACTGGAAAAAATGTTCCGCTGGAGTTGAAAACGTTGTGTGATGAAAACCCTGTTGTGCTCAATGACAGATTTCACAAACAGATGTGTAAAAAATCGTAGTCACATAATTGTTAAAAGACATATTGTTTAGCAAAATATGCAAATTTTAAAGAGTTGAAATCACTTTATGTCTCTCCCAGTTTTAGTCCACTGAAGGTAATGAGCTGTTCTATTATTTTGATTGTCATGTTTAGATGCCTTACTATTTGCACACTGTGAAATGTCAACAGGTCTAATTAATATGACAAAGAGATCAAACTGAAACCCTCTAACTGGGTCTTTTCCACAGCCCTCTGCAGGGAAGCATTTTGGCAGAAAGGGGGGTTTGAGGTAGAGGAGGATGGGGGCAGGTTGGGGGATGTCAGCTGGTTTTGATGTGAAGCAGTGAAAATAACCAGAAGAGCATCTTAAAGGCTTCTTGTGCCCACCACACTGAAGACTAACAGAATATTAATAAGAATGAGGCTTCCAATTCAATATATTATCATAGTCTTTCCTTGAGAAGACCTTTCCTGGACTGAAAAGTAAGTTATGATTTGTTTTGGCTTTTTATAATGGATAAAGATGAATTTAGCGAGTGCCCTTTTACTTTATTGCACAGGTGTGGTTGCTTGCAACAATTTATTGTGGATATTTAGTATCTTGCCCAGCTGTTAATACTCTTGCTTGACAAAATCTGACCATTCGTTATTTCTCTCTTATTTTAAGATGACAAGGAAAAATAAGACTCCACTGTGCACATCTGAAAATTAAAAGCAGTCAGGTAGGAAAATATGAACATTGTAATTGATTTATTTGTCATAATTTGTACAAGAATAGGGAAGGTTAGATTTATCAGGTTTATCAGGCTTTTTCTCACAGATCAGCAGATCTGTTTGCAACATCCTGAAAAAGATTTAAAAAAACTTTTTAAAAAAACAAATCATAACAAAGATATATAAATTTTATTTAAAAGACAGTTGCAACATACATCTTGTTTGGAATTCAGCTCCATATTTACAGTGCTTTACTGTTATCAAACTGTGGAGCCCTACGTATTTAGGTAGATGTTTCAATTCATTCGCCAGAACATGATTGGATGTAAATATACTTTTACAGGAACTTGACAAGTTCTTAAGGGTGATTCAAAGAGTTTATCAAGACCTACCATATTTGAGTAGTTTTTTATTTAATTTGCATTTATAAAAATGTCAACTAAAACAAATCTGATCATTCATCAACACTTCCACTTTTCAGGGATTTGAGACTCACTAGCACAATGTCGGATGGCAATGATGGTAATTATCACAGCTACTTTCCTCTTCATGCTTTCTGGTGCTGCCGTGCTCAGTCTTTTACATAAGTTGTTGCTTGTGCGTATCAGCAGTGGGTGGCGGGGAGTGTGGGTGCATGTGTGTGTGTGTTGGGGGGGGTACTGATCTTGTTTTTTTTTATTTTATATATGTAAAGCACTTTGTGCTGCATTTTATTGTATGAAAAGTGCTTTATAAATAAAGATTGATTGATTGATTGATGTTAATCAATATTTTTACAGTGTTTTTACAGTTTCCTACGCATTAACCTTTGTCAATCTCTACCAACAAAGAGTGGGAGGCACCAAGTTGTGAGGCAAAGGATATGCACAAGAACACTAAAGAGACAAGTGGATTTTCTGAGCATGAACTCATTGACATTATGTATAATGCATGTACTACCAACAACACAGGTACATCACATGATTATGTTCGATTTTCAATAAAACCCATTGAGATAATGATATGATGTGTGAACCACTTGCTCTCTTGTCTTCAGGAGAGGTGTTGACTTCCACAATCATACAGTACCTGCAGACCATGACAGCTCAGAGTCCAGGGCAGGACAGACTGGCTGCACTGCGACGCCTCCTAGACCCGGATCGTCAGGACCCTGTTGTGAGCAGGGATACTTTTCACTCCACCATGAGAGAATGGATCGCTCAGTGCAGCCAGGACAGGTGGGACAAAAGAGTGAATTATAAAGCTAACTAGACTGCATATTGGTATCAAATTGGCTCTTAAAGCACTTCCTAATCTGCACAACCACATTCAACTATTTTCCCCCCAATGACTCCATTGGATAGTATGGGCCCTGTAATAAGGTAGAAACACCAGGTTCAGTGGTGACTCGTCAATAGAGGGTGCTGGGGCACCACCCTACCTGCCTCACATGAAGAAGAAGACGATAGGAACCCCCTTTAAACCTTTATTGATAATTAACAAGTAGAAAGATGCAACATTTAACAGAAATAAGCACCCTGTATAAATTCAAGTATTGATACAAACAGGTAAGCTTAATAATACAAAAAGTGCAGTACAATAAGCAAAAGTTATGAAGTATTAACAAAAAAGTAAATCATCAAACAATTCGAGGGTACGTTCACATTTGTGATTTTTTTGTTAAGGCTAATGTTTTATAAAACATTTCTAATTCTTTAACGAAAAATGTTGATGTTAGGGAGGGATCTGGAGAAGTCTGCCTTATGAATATGATATTTTCCCATCAGTATGATTAGATTAATTAAGAAAATGTAAGTTTTATTAGAGCATTCAAATTTAGTTATCATTTCCCTTGGAGATATTGAGATACGTTCATTGGTTTTGTTAAAAATAACTTTCTCCAGTTCCCTCCAAAACATGTTAGAGGAGGCACAGTTGTAAAATAAGTGCAAAATTGTGTCTGGCTCATTTTTACAGAAGGTACAGTTTGCATCATTGTCAGCAAACCTTGAGAGGAAGGAATTGCAGGGGTAGATGTTATGTAAAATCTTAAAATGAATTTCTCTAATTTTATTGGATATAAAATTGAAAGGGAGTAAGCCACAATAGACGCCAATTTGTATTATTAAACTGTGAATTCCACACGGATTTGCATTTAGGTGAGATTTTGTGGGTATTTTGGAGCTGCTTCTTTAAATGTTTGTTGGTACATTTCGTATCTGTTATCGTAATGCCATTCACACTTAACAACGGCATCTGTATAGAAACTTCTTGATATGAAACATCATCTCATCAGTTTGATAATGCCACAAGGAATAGCTCTTATAACCCACACAAATTCTTTATATGTAATTGGGAAGTTACATCATTGTACTTATTTCCAAGGACAGACAGTTTAGAGCTGAGGTCAAAAGACATGTGTTTTTGTATGAGCTGAACTGTTTGGACCATAGACATTACAAATAATGAAAACAAGATTGTCCACCTTCAGGACCAAAAGAATCCACCGCCCATCCAATGAAACTGCAGAGTCAAGAATATCATCAAATCTGTTAAACAAAACTGCTACTCCAGCAGAATAGTTTGAGCCATGAACCAAAAAAAAACTGTCACCCCATTGAGATTTCCAAAATTTTTCATCCTCACTATTAGAGTGAGTTTCTTGCAGAAAAATAATAGACATGTTAGACTGTACGGTGACAGGACATGTTGCATTGTCCTTTCCTTATCTTCAGGTGCGAGTAGTGCCAGCAGTTTGAAGATATCAGCTTTTATGTTCTCTGAAGTTTCCATACAGGCGGAGGTTCCACCGGCTGCTCTGCTGTACCTTTCATCATTCTCACTTCTTTGTTGCAGCTAGGAGACGTCCTTCGACATGTTTTTTATATTGTCTTCATTATCTTTAATTTTACCTTCTTTTTTTTTTATATTTTATTTTGGATTTTTCACAAGACAGCAATACAGTTACATACTTGCAAGACAAAATGACCTCCCTGACCTACAACAACCGGGCCTGAGACAGCTGATCACAAACACACATACGAGAGAGAAAGGGAGAGAGAGAAAAGGAAGAAAGGAGGAGAAAAAAAAACAAAACAAAAAAAAAGGGGGGAGAGAGACATATGGTGACCTCACACCTCCTAGGTCCTGCAAGCCCTGCTCGAGTACTACAATCTTAACCAATCTGATGTGCTGGTAGATTTTCCATATAGTTTAAGAATGGCTGCCATATCTTATAGAACATCCCACTTCTATTGTGCATCCAGTAAGTTATTTTCTCCAGGGGCACACAACTATTTAACTTCACTTAACCACATCTTAATTGGAAGGGGAGTGTCAGATTTCCACTTTCTTGTAATAAATTTCTTTGCAATTGTCAACAGGATTTCTGTCAGTTTCTTAATTTGACCTTCTATTCCTCTTAGCTGCTCACAAACAGCAGTAATACTGTCAGAGTTTTGTGAGACTTTTTGTTCAAGCGTTATGAAGCATTTCATTAAGTCCAACATTGCTCTCATTATGTCGGCGTGGGAAATTTCAGCTTCTTCACCCCCTGCGGAGTGTTGTTTGGTTGGTTTGGTTTAGGGCTTTTAACTGATGTGCCAGTAATGTCATATGTAGTCCATCGACTACATTATTTCACCGGTCGCCACTGATCAGGTCATAGTTCAGGCCCAACTAGGGTGACCAGATGTCCCTCTTTGTTTGGGACAGTCACGTATTTTTCTAATTTTTTTACACGTCCCGCGAACTGAGATGCTGTCCCACATTGTTATTAGCAGTCAGCATGAATGCTTCCTGCCACTATGTTTTCTTATGTGAGCAAACTTGCATTTAAATAAGATATATGAAGTTTGTCCCTCGTCTAGTGAGTTAGGATCTGGTCACCCTAGGCCCAACTACCTCACACATGTCAAAAAACAGGACTCAAGAGGTTAATGAGGGAAAACTGATGCAAGTAATAGCAGAATTTGGACTGTCATTTTGCATTATTTATTATGCTTCATGCATAGTAGTATAGCTGAGCATCTTTTTCGATTTTCCTGCATGTTTAAGTATGTGACAATTAAATTTACCTTGAAGCCTCTTTTTGTCTTTCAGTACTGATGTGGACAGCAGTTTTGTCTCTTGGCCAGACTCTTCTAAAGTGCCTGAAAACGGTAGGATGGACTGTTTTGGACAGATTTCTTAGAGCATCTTAAATAAGATCTGAGGGCAATTCATTACACTTTATTTCCCCTCAGGGCTGGATTTCTCATCTACTCAAAGCAAAGGTGCTTCCTCAGAAACCCACCGGTGTACATGGTTAGATATTTACTCTTTTAATCTCTAAGTGCGCCTAACTCCGTTAACCAGTGCATCATTATACCTTTTGACTCACTGTGTGGTTGTCTTCAGTGATGGAGCAGACCTGTTGGCCACAGTGGCTGAGCTAAAGCAAGCTCACCACAAGCTGAGTGAGCAGAACAGCAGCTTGCTGAGGATGGTCAGCCAGTGTGAAGACGTAAACCTTCAGCTCACTTTGGAAGTCACTGAGCTGCGGACAAAGTTGGCGAGGTACAGGAGTTCATATTTTCTCTCTCATTTGTCTTCAGTCATGACATCTGGGATATCATCTACTCCACAGGTTTCTGACAGAGTCCTTTTAGTCACATTTAGTCTGCATTTTGTCATTTTACTATGGTTGAATCCTCTTTATGTTTCATTCTTTAATTCATTGTCATGCGCTTTGTTGTCTGTATGTGCAGTGCCCAGAGGTCAGCAGTGAGAGCCAGGTCTTTGACAGAAGAACTTGAGGAGTCCCGTCTGGCCTTCAAGGAGACTCAGGAAAGAGCCAACCGCAACCAGAGCAACTGCACTAAACTGGTATCAATGAACTCTACACTGTCTTAAGATTTTAATTGTTGAGCTGAATGATTGAGTTGAATTTAGGTTAACAGCTAATCATTATTTAAAATATTTTTGATTTTTCCTTAGACCAATGAAGTTGAATGCTTAAAGGTTCACATCAGGAGACTTGAAGACAAGGTAATATTTGATTGTTGCCTAGAGAAGTATAACAAATGGTCTTTTTTCAGAATAAAATACTTATAAAATGCTCTTAATGTTGACACAGAATGAAAAACTCACTTTTGAACGGACACGTTCTGAAGACAGCCTCAGCAAACTGATGAAGATAAACACTGAGATGAGGGTAGGAGCAGATCAGTGAAACACTGTTGTATCATGAATGAATGAGTCTGTTAAACCATCTTATTGTTCACAGACTGAACTTGAGGAGACCCTGGTTATGTTGACGCTGAGAGACAGAGAAATCACAAAGGTCAGTGTGTCATTTGATACAAAAAAAAATTGTGAGAATTTTTTTTTATCTTGGTACTTGATTTCATATGATCCTGTGTAGAAAGACATTCTCATGGATAAGATGAAGAACTCTCATGTGGAGAATCACAGCATGATAGAGGTATGTTAGATACACAACAGAAAGCCACTAGTATGAAAGAACTGGTGTTTTTTATATGTTTTAT
>JAPQRQ010000018.1:32328655-32340964 GCA_037367365.1 Apogon talboti | reverse complement strand
CACACACATACACACACAACACACTCCCCGCCACCCATGTTAAAAAAGACTGAGCACGGCAGGACCAGAAAGTAACATGAATGCACTCAGAAAATACAATGATGATGATGAAAATGCACTGTGAGGCCATTTCATTACTATATATACATAGATTTATATACTGTACTGACTGTTAACATTTTAAATCCAGATATCAAGAGGGACTAAAGCAAAGTAAAGCACTCCAAGAAGAGAAACGTGAAGAAGAAGTAGCTGCTTCAGAGGAACTGCTGGACACAAAAAATAAGGATGAAGAGAGTGGAAAGAAGATAAACACTAGCAGGTAAAGAGTCTTAAAAGAGCTATTAAAAAGACAGACTATACATGCACTTTATGGACAAAAATATTGGGACATATTATTGTGATAAAAAAAACAGTTACAGCAGTTGTTTTAAATAATTATCATGATAAATGTCAAATCAATATTTGAGTTGAAGGGTTCATTTTTCTGACTACTTTTCATATTACTTGTGGTTTAAAATGATTATTTTTTTGTCCAGAATGTGACAAATATTTCAGAAATTTAAAGGTAGAAAATTTAAAATAATTCAAGATCAATATGATGTTCAATTAAAAACAAACTCTGAAGCATTTTTTCAGTGTGAATGATGATGTAAACAAAGTTAACCCAATTTAACCCTTTATTGCAATGAGGGATTTTGTTGTTGTTGTTGTTGTTGTTGTGTCCCAATACTTTTGTCTACATAGTGTAATGACAGCAAATGATATGTCCTTTTGTACAATTGTATTTCTGTATAAATATTTCCCACAGAACTCACACATGTAGGATGTTTACTAACATAAGCAAAATTTCATAGTAAGATGTTCTTCAAAATATACTGTTTTCAGACACATTCCTCTTTTTATTCTTATCAGTAATCACCTTTTACCAGGTGCAATGATTACATACAGACTCCCTGTTACACTTTATCGCTGAAGAATAAATCACATTGTCACAATCATTTCATGAGAAGAGATAAAAATAAAATTATTCCAACTTTATGGGCAACAGCGTAAAACAGAATATTACAAATCACTAATCTGATTTTAATAAAAGGACTGTACAATCTATACAACATATGTAACCCTCTGTCCTTAGTAAGTTAAATTCCCTCCGGAAAAAAAGAAAAAAATTCAATGTGGAAAAAGCTGAATAAAGCTCAGTTCTATGTATGCCTTAAAATGAATATAAACAAGGTGTTCATCTATGTTCCAAACACATTCTTGCTATATTATGAAAGTGAACCATTTGGATGAGTTATGATGTTTTGTCTTGTGTTTTGGAAAAAGCATTCATCAGATGTTTTTTGAAAACACAACTCCATTTTCCTGAACATACATCAATCAGCCATAACATTCTGAATGTTATAGCTGTATGCATTGTTTTAAAAAGATCCTGACTTATTTCCATTTTTGTGTGACTTTTGTAATGGGAATTTTACATATATTTTATATCACACTAACCTGTCTGAACTCCTTTATATTACATGAGACTGTTTGAAACTTTGTGAAACCACTGTTTATACTATACTCTGTCTGCTCACACGAACTTATCTCTACCAGACGATTCACGCACATTCCCCAGGTACCCAGAGTAGAACAGAAACAAAAAACAATACACTGACTATAAGAGACACTCACAGTTTTTTTTCCCTTTGTACTGATCTACAGACTCATAGACTGATCGCTGATCTCTGTATGACCTGAACCATTTGGAGCTCCAAATAAAATACAAGAAAAGGCATCGATCGTTTAGGACCTCATCTTTATTAGCCTCCAATAGACAAAATTCCACAACACTTTGTAATAAACCATGCGTCTTTTTCTTCTTAGGAGGATGGAGGATGTCCTGGTTCTTCTCAGTCGGTTTTCTCCCAAAGTTTCCTGGAGTAAACGTCTTCTCTGGATCATCCTGACGTTTTTCCTGTTAATGTGTCTGGTCATCAGTATTTTTACTTTCTTCAGTGACTACTACAACAGACGTGACGACACGTAAGCAGAAGTGCAACTGCCTGGACTGAGTGTAAAAGCACAACCAAAGAACCCACTGCAGAGACCCTTGGCGTCCTCGGTCTCGATCATTTTTACCATATCGCCACCATCGGACTCACTTGAATTCGACACACTGGTACTCCAGGGTCAAAGACATTTTGAGAGGCTGGATTATGTAGCTTTTTCAGGGTTGATGGAGTTTTTGTATTTTTTTTTTTTTTTTTTTTGCATGGTTTGGAAAGTTGCAGATTGTTTGCTGCAGTGAGAAAAATCATTATTTCTTAAGGGACCAATGAGTGTGATTTAATGAATATATATTTTAAATAGATGCTTACTAAATGATACATTCTGGTAGTGATATGGCAGTCTCCATTAAATACTGCAATAGCCAGAAGACAAAGTGTACATTTATCTACACTTTATTATGATTTTATTATGTTTCAGGTCCAGTAGTTAATAAAGCCCCCAAGAGTGTTTGAAACATATTTAAAGACATAAGAAAGATTAAAAAAATAATGTTTAAATGTTCTGTTTAATTTCTATAGTATATATTTAAGTTTTACAGAGATAAGCACATTCCAAAATAGTTCCTTAAGTGCAATACTTTGCAGTGGATGGTTCTCTTTAAGCCATTTTGGATTGTGTTTTCACAGCACTGTCAGATTTCCCTCTTGTATGAGTGCACTCTATAGATGGCATCAGACTTTTTTAATCTTCATTGCACATGTGTGCCTACCTATGTTATTTGTTTTATTGTGGTTGTATGTTCTACCACTTCACCTTTAAATAAAGGTGCCTGAAAATATCCTGGAAATGTTTTTATATTGAGATGATAAGGAAGTAAATGGTCTTTATTCACTGTAATGACTGATCTCACATACCTACATGTTAAAATTCAATCAATCTCATCAGTGGTGGAATACTACTATGTCCTTTTAACCCTTTATACGACACTCATAAATATTCAGAAATTCAAAATTTCAACCCTAGTGTGTTATTGGAAAACACAACAAGACTTTATTACTTATGACTTTTGTGAAATTTGTCAAAAACTTTTATTGTTATGTAGAAAATCAAAGTAAATGAAGTTACCATATTTGGTTCCTTGCCTGTAATTAGCAAAAAAAAAAAATCAAGATGTAAATATAAAAAACACAAGATATACACATAATGTGAAAGACCCCATAAAACCCTCTTGGATTATCTGGAAAATACTCAGTTACAAAGCTGAAACAGAAGTAAGTTCATGAAAAGTAGATTTTTTTTTAGATGTGTGGTTCTCATGTGACAGCATATAACATCCACAGAATAATCTCATAATATGATTGTCTTATAGTAGTATATAATAATCTTATTATGATGCTTAGCTGCTGATTAGATACTGAAAACACTATCTGAAGTAGTTCAAATGAGCTGAACTAACGTCCAAAGCAGTAAAATGCAACATGCACAGTAATATATATGAATAATAATACACTATATGTAATAGTAAAACACTGACAGAGACTCTTCTGGTGCATCATAGATACTTTAATGCTTCATATCTTGCAGATTATGCTTGCATAGTTTTATTTAAGTAATATTTACTTTTAGTGAAATAATTCAGTGCTGTGGTATTTGTACTTGTAAGGATTAAAATAATTTTTCCTTCACTGTTTCTCATGACATAGTGTAAAAAAAATTATTTACTGTAGTGGAAATTAATTGTGCTGTATTGTAGAATGTACTCAGCTGACCCCTCTGTCCGCTGTCATTTCCTATTCATCATGTATTAGGCCCACACCTTGCTGGCACCTCACATCTGCATGCCAAAAGCACAGCAGCGTTCGTCAGAGCTCTTTGCATCATTTCCTATCATCATGGTTGGTTCAGAGTTGTTTTTGTGGATGTAGGATGTGGTCGTGTGCCAAAAGCTCATCAGAGGATACAAGTGTGATCATTACTGAACGGTAACTCCAGGGAGGAAATCATCTGGACAATGTGCCCAGCGCAGATTTTAATCATGTGAAAAACAGCTTTCATCCTATGTGCATATATTGGTCACACCATTATATCATGTACCTGCTCTGTGCATGCATAAGCAGACATATATTCTTCTTCTTCTTCTAGACACCAGAACGTCAAACTTCATGACTGTGTGTATGTTAGTGTGCAGTGTGGTTATACAGTTTTGCAATTTGAGTAACCATGACTACAAAAATCACAACAAAAAAGCAAAGTGACCCATTCGTTCACAATGAAATGGCTGTGAAAATGATCAAACATGCACTTCTTTACAGTTATATTACATTGTCATGCTTAGAGGCAGAAAGATGGATGAAACTTAATATGTTGTATAAGACTTCACCCTTATTGGGCTATCTCAGTATTTGGTGTGATATTATGATTTTTATTTTTTTTTTATTTTTTTTTTTGCTGCCTGTTCATGAAATCTTGAGACTTGAAGTGTCTGATCTAGAGAGATGCAAAAATTTTCAGAGTAAACTGTGGTGGAGGTCACTATGAGGTGTTTAACAACCAGCTCAACATATTTACCATAAATGTAGCTCTTTTGTCCTAATTCGTGCAATGTGACTCCCAAAGCCCAGCGACTTGCAGAATTTGAGCTATGAGTCTCAAAGTAACACAAGCTCCATCCAACTGCTCCATTATATGTAATAATAAACCAGAGTGGACATTTCTATTTAAACCCAAATGCAGTTTTTCCCTCAATGTCGAGTAAACTTGAGTTGAATTTATCTGAACACATTCATCTCCCTTGCAGTGAAAAAAAATTGGTGATGTAAGACACCACATGTGACTGTTTATCAGTTTGATGAACTAAAGAAATGTGGTGTGGGGAATATATAGGGAGATGCACAGCTTTCAAAATTTCTGAAATATTTTAGTTTTTCAATAGTCTTTCTCTCTACTACATTTGTATGTTGTCAGATAGTTAAGGATATCATTTTAAACTAAAGGTAAAGTCATTACATGGGTATTTCAGTGAAAACTCAAAGAGCATTTTAGTGTATGTCATCATTTCATTATTCCTGGAACATGAATTCTGCATCTTTGCCTCCTGTTGACATATGTTTTATCTCTTGTCTCCGGGGCATTGGTCCCAGAACATATGATCTGACCTGTGAACTGTACTTTCCTCTTCCTTTTCCTGTACTTTCTGACACTGACACACACTGCCCAGAAACACCTCTATTTAACCCTGAAATTTGGCTCACAGATGCATAAACTGTGCAGCACTTGTCACCGCCTGTATTCATCTGCATCCACTGAGACCAGTCATGAGTGTGATCAGGGTTTTCATCTGTTCACTACTGTCTGTAACTCTAGGCTTCTCTGAACAAAATATTGACACAAGCCACATCAGAGGTAAGTCATTCCAACTATTCTATAAATACCTGTAAAACTAAAAATGTGTTATTTCAGCATATCTACAACAGTAAACCTAACATGTCTCATATGACATCCTCAGTTTTCCCAGCCCTGAACCGCAGTATTGCTGGAGTATTTCAGGCTAGCTACGTAAATAAACAGAACCAGGCTGAGTATGCTTTTAACGCCTCTGAAGCTCGGACCCTCTGCTCATCTCTTGGTGTCGTCATCGCCTCCAAAGATCAAGTCCAAGCGGCTCTCACCAGAGGTTTAGAAACATGCAGGTAAGATCTCAACTATTTGGCCCACTTTTCTCAATAAATAGAAAATATTATATTTATTTACATCATTTTTTATGTTGAAGATTTGGATGGACTGATGAACATTTAGCAGTCATTCCCCGCATGAAGCCACAAACTACCTGTGGTCAGAACCAGACTGGATTGGTGACATGGCGAGCCTCTGTTACACGCAGATTTGATGTGTTTTGCTTCAATGAATCAGGTAATTGTGTTCATATTGCAATGTAGTCGGATTTTTGTCCATATTAGAATAGAACGTCATTCTGAAGAGGTTATGCAAAGTATTTAAGCATCAATTTCTAATGGAATACAGGTTCTCTGTTCACAGTATCCTCTTTATTAATTATCTATATATTAAAAGTCAAGTGGCCTCTGTGTGCATGTTTATATCTAAAAACATAACGTGCTGCGCACTTTTAACATCCCTCGGCCAAATATAGTGTAAAATTCTGAAAGTTACTGCCCTTTAGGCCCTGTAGGTGACCTATTTTCAATAGGCTTCTGCTCCATGACAAGATGCATCCACAGCATAAATTTGGTGTAGATATCTTAATGCATTATTCAATTAATGTGATTACATCATTGAAAAGACATGTCATTTGACCTTGAAAAAGTAGGTCAAGGTCACCCATTTTCCATGCATTCTTCAGACATTGTGATTACATTGTTGAATGGACGGACAGATGGATAGATGGACGGACAGACGGACAGATGACAAAACGATTACAATACCCCTTTGCCCGAAAGCTGAGGGGTAAAAAACGGCCAGAGCTGGCCTTTGCCTTTTGGAGTACTTATGTATTTTGGGTCAAGGATCAGACTGGTGAAAACAGCAAGTTGTTAGGACCAATATTTTGGGAAATATTAGTAATTATGGAAAACAATAGCCTCGCAATCGCGTTGAATCATAGAATCATCACTGAAGTGGGTTACCTAGCAACAGATAAACAATACGGCCATGCTGCCATGGTGTCAAATTTTATGTGCAGAAACAAACATGACAGCTGAGAGGTTATTCAACTGAAAATGCCAGTGTAAATGTGTGTATATATACAGTATATATACATATATTCTTTGTATATTCAAAACAAAATGAGGGCCATCTATATAGTGGCCTGTGTGCATGCATCCCTGTTTGTCTTGGGCATCATACAAAATCTGGAAAGAGCTGACTCCTGCAGTTTGGCATACTTATATATTTTTGGTCAAGGAAGAGAGTAGCGAAAACGGCAAGTTGATAGGACCAATATTTTGGGAGATATTAATAATTTTGGAAAACAATAGCCTTACAATCATGTTGCTATGCCCAAAACGCTTTGGTAGTGACTGCTGGACAAATGCGGTACAGCATGAGCAAATACACAACAGTATAGAAACTATATCTACAACCCATGGATCCTCACAGGTCAATGCGCTAGTTATTTTGTTATCATCCATTTATTATCTATATTATTTCAGTTATTAATAGGTTATATTCAAGTTGTAAAAAAGTTATAATTTTTAGAAGTGTTTATATCTTCAGGCATTTGTTGAAGTGATGTGTATTTTGTGATGTGCTACATTCTCAGTTTCTTGTGGCATTCGTTTTTTTCAGATATGGAAGCACAAATAAAGGATGCAACTCAACGCCCCCCTGAGCCAACTCCTACCTCTCCCTCTCCCTCTTCCACTCTCACCCTGCCATCATTTCTTTTAATAAACAAGGACAGTGAAGCAGAAAAGGCCCTGATTGTTGGCAGCGCTCAAGGCTCCAGTGGAAGTATGAGAAATGAGTCCACAATGAAAATCATACAAAACACATCTAAGGCATGAGATGGAGTGAAAACTGTAATTGTCGTTTTCTGACTAATGCCTCTGCTTGTCACCTTTAATTGTTTCAGAAAAGGCTGTGCTCATCACTTCAACCTTAGCCGTCCTCCTTATTGCAGTAGTCATCTTTGCATACATAAGACGGTGAGCTGATACTTTAAAAACCACATTCATATATGCACCAAAAAGGTCTCAAAAAGAGTATCTGATTGAAACAAATGACTTTATTTTCTTTAGTAGAAGGAAACGACGGTGCACCGATAAGAAACAGCAGGAGTACATGGAGACAGAAGACTGGATATGTGTGACAAAAACACAAGAACCAAAAAAAGCTTCGTCAGAAGAGGAAAGGATAGAAGTGGATAAAAACACAAGTTAAACCATTTTTGAACATTTGTGTATTTTTTTAAAAGTAATTATCCATTTCAGAGTAAAGATGTAGTTCTTGACTTGTGTGAAAGTAATGTAATATCATGGATGTAAAGTTGTTATCATTCTTGAACAGCTTATACTTATTTTAAGTCATGTGATATTGTTACATGCTGTAGTTGTGTTAGATTTTAATGCTACATGTCAACAGTTTAGCCACTAGATGGCAATGTTTACAATACAATCATGCATAAGACTTGTAATAGTGTCTATATCTTGCAATAGTAGTTCTATTTTTTTTAAGCATAAATCATGTTTGAGTATTTTCCAAAGCTTCATGAAATTGATTTATGTATAGATAAAATCTGGAAAACTCCCTAAAACATGTAAAAATAAACACATGAAAATGTTCAAGACATCATCTCAGTTACCTGAGCTCACACACTGTGCAAATCTTTTCAGCCTGAGTGTATCCAGTGTCCTGTATATGGACTTAAGTTTAAAAACTCAGACATGAAATACATTAGAAAATGGAGTGTCAGCTGCAACTGTTTATACAAAGTAGTCTTTACAATGTGTTAGCAGTCACTGGAAGTTTTTGATGTACAATGTAAGTAAATACTGATTACTGAGAGCTGTGTAATGCTTTTTTTTTGTCTAATGTGTAGTCAGTCCATTTTACTCATACTGGGACTCTTGGATCGTTTCAGATTTGACTGCATCGACTATGAAGCTCAGCTCGTTACACAGCGTCTCGTGTCTGTAGGCCATGCGGATCTGGGCCACATTAGTCCGACGGATGTCATTGCCCCCAGGTCCATCTTTAAGATAGTTCACACCTAAGAAGTGCTGTTTTTCCTGTAAATGACAAATAAAAGCAGTTATAGTGCGACTAGACATTGTGAATAGTTTGTACAATGGTGTCAAACATGAATGGAGATTTGATGTTCACTGAAGTTCTGTTTAATCTAAAATGTGGTGAATAAAGAGTTAGGACTAATAGTGTCACCTGATGGGAAAGACCACTTTGCAGGACACTGTTCCTGGCTATTTCACACACATCACAAGTGCTGAACTTCCACAGCTGAGCCGCTATAGCATACTCCTCCATTAACGGTTCCTAAAATCAGGACACATCAACAGTGATTCATGAAATGTATACAAACTATACTGTAATTATATCTTAACCTCCTGAAACCCAGGAAAGCCACAGGTTTTAGAGTTTTGTCTTTTTTTTAATTTATTAAATAACTGCTTAAATAGGAAACAATGATGCAACAGTTTTTTCAGATGCATTCTTAAAAATTTTTATGGAGTGTCCCTATGTGGTGGACAGTTGGGTTTTTTTGTTCTTTTTGTATAAAGCTATCAAAACTCTTGTCCTCATACGTGGACAGAGGGTTTTAGGAGGTTAAGGATGAATCTTGTCCTAGTTCAGGGCAGGCGCAAAAACATCGTTCCATGTTTCTGTTTACTTTGGTGTAGTGAAACTGCATGGGATCATCTGTGGACAGGGACACACACAAGCCCTTGTGCAGAAATTCCTTCAGAGGGTTTTTGGAATACTCCAGGAACAGGCTGTTGTTGCTGAGTGGAGACATTGCAATGGGGACCTGAGCCAGGTAGTACAGGTACTGCAGCACGGGACTCTGCAACACAAACAGTTAAAAAAGACACATGTTGAAGCCAATAATGTAATAACAGCCGATAACGTAATAAATTTGCCTGTTTTGAAATGTAATAGGCCAATAACATAATAACTGGCCAATAATGTAATAAAAGTCTTGAACCAATAACGTAATAACTTTTGGCTAATAACGTAATAATTTATTACATTATTGGCTGCTTATTATGTTATTTGCAAAGTTTTTTTCTTTTACCAGACCAATAATGTAATAAGCAGCCAATAACGTAATAAATTATTATATTATTAGCCAAAAGTTATAACGTTATCGGTTCAGGACATTTATTACGTTATTGGCCAGTCATTACGTTATTGGCCTATTACATTTCAAAAAGGACAAATTTATTACATTATTGGCTTCAACAGACACATTTAGGAGGCATCATTTCTTTAGTTGTTTGCATCCCATATGTGTAGAACTCGTGTTTCAGTTTCGTCGTTGTCATCCACATAGGATTTAAAAGCACATTAGACTCCTTTCAAAGATTTTTTCCAGATTCACCTTAATTTTCCACATAATACAGCCTTAAGAGACAGGACAATAAACCTTTTACAACCTCACAGTGTTTTAATGTAGTTTCAATGCTGTGATTTGGACATGACTATGGACCAGTTCTATAGAAATTGTTGGCTGATATGGTGCCCATGAGCAAGGCACATAACCGACCCCCCCTCCAATTTCTCCCCAGGCACCTGTAATGGCATTCCACTCTCCTAGTCTGCAGTGTGTGGTGTGTTCCTGCATGTTCAGTTAGTTACATATTAAAAGCATAGGGTCCATTTCACTGTCTACATATGCAATATATACTAACAAAAGCATTCTTCTTCTTCTCCATCTACCAGAGTATCAGTTTCTGCACTCCTACCCTTAGCTCTCACATACCTTTTTCAAGTTGAGTCCATGCGAGATGTTGTCAGCTGTCAGAAAAGCAGAAACCAAATGAGTGATTGATCCTGCTTCTCCACAGTGAGGACGGAACTGGAAGGTGCTCATGCTACGCTCTCTAATGGAAACAAAGAAGGGGGGGGGTGTGAACACCAAGGTGAAAAGTATTGTAAATGTGTGTATCTCCTTTCACTCGGACAAAAGTGTTCAGATATCAACTGTACTGTATGATTATGCAGTTCAGCAGCTCAGTGTATATAATTTTTCTTTTTCTATAATTTAGCATTGATCACTTCTGCTGAGTAGAACCCATGATGTTCCCTGAACAGTCGTGTACATCTGACAGGCCTTCATCAGCCTCACAGTAACAACACACACCACTCCGTCTTACTTTCTGAGGTTGTTGAGGACCATGATGTTTGCATACATATGGAAGAGGTAGTAGCTGTAGGGTGGGTTGTTATCTCCGGTCCACTGCTCTGGCTTTGGGCTCTTGAAGGAGAACATGTGATCGCTGTGTTTGGACTCGTCGTCTACACTGTCAAAGCCAGAAACCTGAAAAGAAAAGACATGTTGTTATTTACTCTGAAGCTGATTTAACATAGACACAGTATGAGAAGGAATCAATATTTACAGTTAATATTACAGAAACTGATATTTATTCACTTTAAAGTATATATTGTTTCGGTAAATAAAGTAATTACTCCCTCCAATAATGCATGCACTTAAATGATTGTATACTGGATGAAGATAAGAGAAGGGAATTATTTACACGTGACACAACTTTGTAAGTGAGCAATAGTGTAATAAATTAAAATGTATTAAATACATACATATTTGAGGAAAACATGAAGTTCTTTGTTATTCTGTGGATTAACAGTAGCCTCAAAGAGAGGTAGAAATATATTCTCCAGCATCTTGGCAAAATTTGGGACCAGCTTCCTTGACTTGAAGATATCACTGCAGCACATAAACATTTTTTTTATTTAGTTCTTTGCATGGTGCTTTTTTTAAAATTAACTTTAGCTTTAAATTCAACATAATCCTGCACTCACTATATCCTGGGCACTTGAATGATCCACCTCATGTTTGATGAGTACACTTTGTGTTGGATAAACCACTTGGACAGACTGTCCCACTCCTCTGGAGAGCGTCCATAGATGGACAGCCGTGGCTCTGCATGCTGGTACTTACTTTCCTCCAGATCATGGGCCACTTCCTTTAAAAAGTGATAAAAAGAGAATTGGCAAGCTGCCTGTGCATCACTTCTGAAATGAAAGCTGACATATAGATGATAACATACCTTTATTATGCGAGCAAAATACTCTCCATCAATCAGGTTGTCAGTTTTGAGGAAGATTTCTCTCAGTTCGCTGGCTCCCACTGGATTATACATGGAGTTGAACTTATCAAAGCGGTGGAAGGTTTGTCTCCCCTGTTGTGTTTATAAAGGCAAAGCACGTCATTTTGAGTCCACGTGGTCCATCATATAGGGATGCAGAAACTTTAACTGACAATAATCATCCTGTTATATGCCACAAACTTTTCTAATTTACCCCCATTTTAACATAATTCTAAAAAAATCAACTCAACACACATAATACTAATAAACATTTTTTCTTACAGCATGTACGTCCAGAGAGTCCACAGTCAGATCATAGGGGTCTTTGTTAAGGCTGTGAAACACCTGCTGCAGAGTCATCTTTTCTCCACCTTTGTCCAACACCACACGATCTGCATCCATCTTGTATGTTTTCTTAATGAAGGTCAGCAGGTGCTTCTGAGACATGCAGGCAGCGGCATGAATGTGTGTGTCCACCTTGGAGAGGAAAATATCAATAGCTTTTGTAATTTTT
>JAPQRQ010000018.1:32295449-32328555 GCA_037367365.1 Apogon talboti | reverse complement strand
TCCAATATAAGCAATTATTTAATTAAAAAAAGCCAAAACTCAAAAACCTGTGGGGCTCCTGGGTCTTAGGAGGATATTATTTCCAACAGAAGACTTACCTTCCTAACGTTATAGAAGTCTCTGTGAGGCACACGTTTCAGTTCCTTCAGCTCAGCCATTTCATTCAGCATCTCATGGAGGTAGAACTTGGAGCACAAGAAGTTTAGACGTCTGTGACAATACGTCTTCCTAAAAATAAGACCAGATAAGTACCACACAGGTGAAATAAACCAGTGTATATGCGTGTTAGATTTTTGCTTTTGCAGCTTACGTGGGACCATCTGCGATCATTGCCAGCACATGTCTGAGGTCAATGGCATAGGTTTCCAAGTCTGGATATGGAAGGTCGAGGGGTTTGTTTGCTTCCAGAGCCTCAGTGTTGACATACACATGTACTATTCCATCTTTCATCTTCAGTTCATAGCTCAGGTTTTCTGGGATGTTTTCTGTGTTGTAGGGATCGTCTTCATCTCTCGGACATGGGTAGATATCTGAGGGCCACAAAGGTGTGATTGAGAGAATTGCTTTTTTTTTTTTTTTTTTAAGTTATACATAAAGGTCAGATCCGACCTGGTAGAACTTCATCATCTTCACTCCATCTCATATTCTCAGCACTGCGTAGGAACTGTGATGTGGTTCTGCAGAATCTGTGATAGGCTAGTTTAGAGTATTTCTCACGAATAAGCAGGGCCTTGAACAGACTCTTGGCTGCCTGTTCATAGTCTTCAACTGTGATCTGCAGGAAACATGAGAGCAATGTATAAATTTATCCTATGTACCTTTTCAAGGCAATTCAGCAGACTAAACTGTTTGGTCTGAACCTTGTTGACACAGAAACTATAACACATATGAACTGAATACACAGTATATCCAGCTCTAGGTAATAATGTCTCCTCCAGATAGAACCTCATGACCCTCTAGTCTGATCTTACTTATGCAACCTGATGCACACCAGTAAATTAATCCTCTTCACAGTACTTACTCCAGCACAGTAGTCCCCACTTATAGTGACTCTTTGATAATCAGGGTGTTCTTGAAGCGATGAACAGGTGGAGCTTGGAGACATGAAGGGTGTAGGTGCAACTGAGGAACTGAACTCTGTAGCCACTGGGATTTGTAAAGACATAGACTGGGAACGAATCATCCTCAAGCTTTTCCTCCTGCAAATTGAAGAACCTAACATGAAGCACTATGACATGGCTATTAGTTTACCAAACTTATTAGCTTGTCTTGAAATTTATTTAATTTATGTGAGTTATATCTACACAACAGGACCAGTCTACCTTTTGGTACTCTCTTCAGACTGCTGCTCTGCCAGCTCCTTGAGAAGTTCATAATCTTTGGCTTGCTGGAGACCGATCGGGCAATCCTCAGGCACAGTGAACATAGATGAGGCATCCTCACTGTCCTCCTCTTTCAGCGCTGATGCATAGACTTTCTCTGCAAGCAGCTGTGTCTCCTCCTCCGCCTCACTCAGTGTTACCTTTGGGAATTGACGAGGCATATCTGCAAGAAACAAGCTACAATAAAATGACTTAATTGCGCCGGAAGATGTAGCCTGATCATCGGATAGAAAAAGACCTGGCTGCCGTCTGGGGAATAAAGTTTGCTCCTGCTCTGACCAGTTTGTGTTATTTTGTATACAAACAGTTCGTATGAGGGCGAAGTGCATACCTGGGCCCTGTTCCAGAAAGCGGGTTCAACAAACTCTGAGTCTAATCCTAAACTCGGACTTGACTTACTCTGAGTTTAGAAACTCTGAGTATCCGGTTTCAGAAAAGCGGCTGTCAGTGACTACAGTCGACTGTGAGTGTGCACGATCCACAACAAAAAGCTATCGTCAAGGAGCACGTGGATTCACTATGGCAACCGATAACAATAAGCGTGTCCGTTATTTCACTCCACTCTCTAAGCATCATGGGAGAAAACTAAAGTCCATTGACCGAATAGCCTATTTGACTTAATTAAAACTATAGCATGTAGGTTAAAACGTTATTGGATTTGAATAAAAGTGGTTCGTAGAATAAAATCTGAGTTGTTTTTAAGTCCAATCCAACTGGAGAATAACACACTTGGAGGAAACTGAAAATGAAATATAAAAGCATAATTCAGTAATATAATTGGATGTTATTCTAGGCCTTGATTGTACGTCATTTATTCCTGTTTGACAATGGCTAATATATAAAGTAAATAATCAGTTACAAACCCCAACAAATGCTGTTTTAACACATATATGTCCTCATATCCTGCCTAGTAGATTAATATTTCAGTTCCACTCAGTCAACAGGAAGAGGGCAGAGGCCGTAGAAAATGCTTCTGTTGTAAGTAACCTACTCAACACTCAGATGTTATATGGTAGTTTAAAATATACTGAAGCAAACTGCTCTCCTTTATCATAGGAGGAGAATGATGATTGTGAGGATACACTGTCTGTTGCCTCAGAGGGATCCAAAGGCTGACAGTCCAGAAAAGGTTTTACAGTTTTTTTAATGTATAGCTAAGAGTAGATCTCTACCCATTCACATTGCATTCTTTTATGGAATTTTGATTTTGACGTGAGAGTGTGACATGTGGGTTATTATATCAGAAACAGAGAAAACTGAAGAAAAAGTGACTTTTTCAGCAAATATATCAATAACTGAACATAAAAACAAGTGTATCCATCCACTGTCATTGATCCAACTCCATGGGTTTTACAGGTGAGTCAGTGTTGTAGAAGATGACGGTGTTTCCACGTTCACTACGGAGCCTCTGAACGTGCAAATGGGTCATATCTGATGACCATGGAAAGATGACAGTCTGCATTTTATACCAGTTATTTACATGTATTGATACAATTAGTGGATCAGAAGTTATTAAATATTTTAGATCAATAGATGGTGTTGGTTGCCAGTTGCTGTTTGGGTCTTTATGGGTTAAAATTTACAATTAAACAACCAATTCTAGGATTGGTTGTGACCCTGATGATGACCACATGCTGAAAGGTGTTGGTCTAAATTTATAGTTAAGTAAATTTGTTCTATGCGATAAGTACTGCTGTGGTTCTTGGCCTGTTGCAAGTTTTACTCCTTCTCCATGCACTTTGGAAGTAGGTGAAGTTGTGTCAGAACCCTCTACTTAGATTTATCAAGAATTTAAGAGAAACACATTTGCAATGTAAATGAAGAGTCATTACATTTCTAATAACTGCTGTAATTATGTTTCATCTCTTAAAAAACATGTATATACTGTATACATAGGTAAAAGACCTTGTGTCCTTTGTTATCTCCATCAAGACGCTGCAGATGGGTTTTCTAGTCAGTGGTGGCAAGTGTGCTGTGGTCCACTGGGCAGGCAGTATGACACAAAAGGACGCAAGACAGCTGGACAAACTGGTGGAAACAGCTGGATCAGAGATAATATATTGTACACCTCTACTAAGATCACACTGTACAATATTTTTGTTGTGACGGCAGATATATTATATATATTATATATAATACTATATATGAAGATTGGTCCAATAGATTCACTTGGTTTAATTTCCATTTTCTTTCATTTTTCTTTTCTTTTCCTGGGCTTGAGGACACATGAATTTCACTGAGAGATTGGTAGTTATCTGAATCTAAATTACTCCATCCCATTTATTCACCCAGGCTAAGGCCATGACAAAATAAGATCCATCTGATGATAAACCAGGTGAAATGACAGTGCCTTGATACCTTTAGTGACAGGTTATAATTTTGATCATTGGAGTGTTGAAGCAACAAGCAGAGAAGCTGTTCCTCCATAAGTCTGTATGCTCTGCCCTGAGTAGCTCTGTGGCTCCTAAAGTTGTATTGATCTGGATATAATGGCCTTATAAATTATTAATCATCACTTCACACACCTCTAAATGAAGTATAGATATATATGTATTTCTTTTTATTCCAAATTTACACTAAATGAGTCAGGACAAGTACCTATCACAATCATTCCACAGCAGAAATTAAATTAAAGCAGGTAGGATATAACATTAAAAACATGCATTATTTAATCATTATGTTATTATATATTATGAGAGCATGAACCAGAAATAACTTGCAGATATGAAATAGCAGGCTCAACATAAGTGTGAATATACAGCTGAGGCTACAAAATGACTGTGTAAAGGCAAACATTACAGTGAAATAAATGTCTTTACATTCTAGGATGTTTTTCACTGTCCTCAAAGGGTTAAAAACTGCTATAGCAAACTAGTAGCAGGTTGTGTTAATTTGACTCTTGCTGTTCACTCTTACTGTTGTGGACTAACTTCTATTTTTTAATATTTTATATTTAAAATTGAAGCATAAATAACTTTACTCCAAAATTTTGGTAGTTTATGATTTATTTATTCTTGTCAGTTGGCATGAAAACTAGGGCCAAGATGTCAAAGCAACCCAAAAGTTAAGTTTTAGTGTATTTAAGAATTATTTTTTAATTAATTATTGTTTTTGAAAGCTCAGACATTTACAACATGTAGAAAAGTCATGTCCTATATAGTCTATACATGAGGATACCAATCACCACATGCTGCAAAAATCTGCTGCTTGAAAATACGGTCTCTTGACAGTGTAAATAGGAGAGGTTTCAATACCATAATAGTACAGAGGGAAAAAAAATTCTGCAACTACCATATTATTTAGCCTGTTTCCTCTTATCTTATCATTACCATATCTAGCATATGTTCTGTCTTACCTTCTGTGTCAGTCAAAGCCATGTCTGTTGGAGTTGTCTTCTCATTCAGAGGTGCAGTAGAACATGGCCTCCATGCATCTGTGTCAGACCCAGTTTATCTTGTCCACGGTAGTACACTACTACAGTTTTGTTTTCCTCACTGCCCATGTCCCTCTATTTTAAAGAGCCGGTGGTATCATGTTGACAGAGCCACTAATCCTGAGAATATGTCAAAACTGGCTGTCCACAAAGAGAGGGCACAGTATTGCTCCCCTATTGTGGTCTCTCTGCTCCCCAAAGACAAACACACACACACACACACACACACATATGTTGTGAATTCTTGTGTTTGTGGGACATTATATCGACTTAGAACATTTTCGTCCAAGTTTAACCACAATCATTAAGCCTTAAACTGTCCCATATCCTCAACACAATCCTAACCTTAAAAAAGTCTTAATTCTTACATTTAATTGTTTATGTATTGGACATTTGTCCCCATAAAGGACAGATTTACTGCCTCATAACAGTTTAATATTTATCAATGTGCTTTGGTACTTGCAACTTGCTCTAAATGAGAAGAAAGAAGCTCTGAAAGCTGGACAACAATGGACAAGACAGATTCTAAGCACTGTAGATTGATTCAATAAGCTTCCTGAATTATAAAATCTTATAATTAAATTTCATATGACATCGATAATGTGTCCTCTGCCCATTTACTCATCTTTAAAACTTGAGGTGCAGAGAACAAGGTTTAGGAAACATGAGATCAGGTGCCTGGAGATAGTATTATGATCCTACTCTGCAGAAAGCATTAATGTGGGGAGTGTCTTTATGGTGCTCAGTCCACACTGGCTAATGTGGGTGTGTACACTCTCATGGTTGGAATCCTGCTTAAATGTGCTGTATGTGTGGAAAATCCCCATACTTGCTTTGCAGAATAAGTATTGTCATTCATCGTTTTTCAGTGGCTGTGTAAATCCCATAGGAGGTTTCCTGAGGCCATTACTGGACCAGACCACTCAGAAGTATCTCAAACTCATCATCTATTTTTTTTTGTTTTTGTTTTTTATCATGTCCTTTCTGGAGTCAAACACTTCCCTGCTCTTGGCACAGACCTCATGTTAGCTCTTTGTCAAAGTCATATCTGAGGGGGAGGACAGCAGCAGCACTGGAGAAAGCCACTAGCACATTACAGAGAGAGATAGTGGGAGAATGAGGGAGGAAAAGGAGCTCACTCTTTCCCAAGCAAGGACTTGACATCTGCTTTAAAAGAGGCGTGTCTCCTCTTCTCATCTTTCTCTGTGACCTGGGTCTGAAGGAGAGTAAAGATAAAAGCAAGTCATTAATGCATCCAGCAACATAGAGCTATTCTGCGGTTCTTAGCTATACTTCCACTAACTCGAGACCTGAGGTTAGTTATTGCACTGATGAATAGGCTGGAGCAAAGATGCACTTGAATGCACAACAGTCTGTAGTCCACATTAGAACAGTATCAGAGTACAACATGCGTGGCTGTCACATGTCATGCTAACTCACCTCTTCGGGCTCTGCTGTCTCCCTTGAGTGTGTATGAACTGTGCAGAAGTTCCCTTGCAGAAACATCTAAGTCATGCTGTGCTTTTGTTGTGGCTAGAGGATATGAGATCTCACCCACCAGCCTGCAGTGTACATCACAGCATCCTTAACTCTTTCACTGCCACACATTAGCACTGGGACAAAGGATGTAAATGCTGAATACAGTCAGCATAGTGTTACTTGATACTCAGACACTGTTTGAGTGGTGATAAATACAGAGGGCACAATATGTACAGAAGGCATCTATGTGTAAAATATTGTTTTTCCTGTTTTCTGTTTTCATTTTCAGACTGTTCATGTCCTCTTGTGGTGGTTTCAGTCCATTGCAGCTGTGCAAAGATATGATATGAGCAAAATATATTTACATGTAATATAAAAGTATTTGCATCTCTTTGGATGGTGGGAGGAAGCTGGAGCCCACGCAGACTGATAGGTTAATTGGTTAATCTAAAATGGCCCATAGGTGTGAATGTGAGAGTGTTTTTTGTCTCTGTGTCAGCCCTGCGATGAACTGGCGACTCATCCAGGGTGTACCCCGCCTTGACCCTTAAGTAACTGGGATGGGCTCCAGTAACCCCTGTGACCCTAGTGAGGATAAAGCAGGTTCAGAAGATGAATGAATGAATGAATAAAAGTATTTGTTTACCTGGTTAAAAATGTTCTCTTGCTGGCTTGTTTCTCTTTAGATACACCTCTTCACCTAAAATAAGGATAAATGTGTGAAGCTGGACTTGCACTTCATTCTACATCATGGAAAAAGGAAGTATTTCTTGATTTTTCACAGGAATTAAAACTCCACAGTGTACATGTTGTATCAGTCAGTCAGTTAAGTCTTTAACTGTCTCATTTATTGAACAGTTGATTTTTTTAATATTTTATTTTTGATTTTTCACAAGACAACAATACAGTTACATACAAACAAGATAAAACGACCTCGCCGGCCCACAGCAAGCGGGCCAGAGACAGCCGATCACAGACACACATAATGGATAGAGAAGGAAAGAAAAAAAAAAGAAGAAGAAACAAGGGAAGAGAAACATATGTTGACCTCACACCTCTTAGGTCCTGCAAGCCCTGCTCGAGTACTTCAAGCTTCAAGTACTTCAAGCTTGATCGATCTGATGTGCTGGTATATTTTGCATGTAGTTTAAAAATGGTTGCCATATCTTATAGAACATCTCACTTCTATTGTGCATCCAGTTGAACAGTTGATTTAATATTTACCGGAGGGGCTTCCTCCCACCGTCCAAAGACAAAGGTTAATTTGTCAATCTATATCATCCATAGGTGTGAATGTGAAAGTGAAAAGTTTTTCATCTGTACATGTCCAGAGTGCATATGTCATCCAACACTTCCATGACTCTCTTGGGGACTAAATGGTTTGTGTTGTGGAATTTTGTCTATTGGAGGCGAATAAAGATGAGGTCCCAAACGACTGATGCCTTTCTGTGTATTTTATTTGAAGCTTCAAATGGTACAGTCATACAGAGATCAGAGATCAGTCTGTGAGTCTGTAGAACAGTACAAAAGAAAAAAAGATGTATGTGTCTCTTATAGGGAAAGCCAGTGTTTTGTTTTTTGTTTCTGTTCTACTCTGGGCCATGGTACCTGGGAACTACTACACTGGAATGTGTGTGAAGCGTCTGGTAGAGATAAACCCGTGTGAGCAGGACAGAGTGTAGTATAAACAGTGGTTTCACAAGGTTTCAGTCTCATGTAATATAAAAGAAAGTTCAGACAGTCTAATGTATTATAGAATATATGTTAAATTGCCATTACATTTGGAAAATGAAAGAATAAAGGAAAACTACAAGTGGTTTGTTTCCAATATCTTTGGGTTATCTACTGCTGTTTGGACTAATGTGAACAGTTTTCACCACTTTTCCTGTTACATAGATTGTATGATTTATTGATAAATACTCATTGAGAAAATAATACCACACACACACACACACACACACACACACACACACACACACACAACAAACTGGAAGAGGATTAAAAGGTTGCAGAAAATGAATGAATGAATGAATGAATGAATGAATGAATGAACGAATGAATGAATGAATGAACGAATGAATGAATGAATGAAGTGATAATGAAATTAATCATTAATCTGTTTCATTATGTTCAGCCAGGTAACTCTGTTAACTCTGTTCCATCTGTTACAGCAGAATAGAATTAGCTGCCCTATGGAATGCTCCTATAGTCCAACCTGAGAACAGCCAGATTTACTACGATAGTAATAAGCACCGAGGGGCCTCTACTGCCTGATTTAGCCTGACAGTGGTTAAGATTATAATGGTAATCCTCTCAGCTCAGGTTATTGGGCTTTCCTCTCACCTCCTCACATCTTGTCTACTTTGGCCTATTTAAAATATTCATGTGGAAAAAGAACAAAACTACAAAGATCCTCAGCCACTGCCACAGGTGAAATATTATTAATATTATTTGGACATTTTATAGTATATGGGCTAATTTCAGTTATCTAGGTTGTGCATCCCTAATCTTTTCAGAGCTGTTTGAACACAAGAGCAGAGCTTAGTACAAGCCCTGAAAAGCAGTTATATACAACCAGCTGACCTACGGTTATCAGTGTGTTGATGCCATCATCACATCACTGGCGTCACCAGATGATTGGCTTAGTGGAGGAGGGACACCATCACATATACATTAGTTGTAGATTACTCTGACAGTGCCAGAAATAGATCCATTCAGGCTATTCTTTGAACACTTAGCTGTAATTAAATCAATTCAAGTATTCCTATCAATGGGTTCTGGTAAAAACTATGGAGGACACACTTTGCCAAACAATCATAATCAGTCTCTTTAAAATATCTAAAATGCATTGCCATTCAAACAGCCACTAGATGGCATGTTTGGATTGTTTTAGCTTTGTTACTTTTTTTTTTTTTTTTTTTAATGCCCCCCATGGCATTTAGTCTTGTATGGAATTCCTAAGCTTCATTTGTTTTCGAAATGCTGTAGCTTGTGCATGTGCTGATTTATTATCGATTTGGCATTTCTTATATATTCACAACATATTAAAACATAATTTAAGAAAGGTTTAATCTGCACTATGTTGTAGCTTTCATTACAATGACTTTTTTTTTTTTAAGTAGGAATCATGGAATGCCTGTAAAGGTTGAAAGTTTAGGACAATGACATTTAAGCTTCAAACATATTGCTTGTATATATTTTTGTTTATTTTTTCATGCTGTAAAATGATTTTGATCCAAATGAAATTTCTATTGTAGTGAGAAAGCTGCTCATGCTCTATTCTGTACTTAAGGTTAAAGTATGGAAATGCATATTATTATTTATATTTTGGTATATTTTATTAGAAAACCTTAATTTAAATTAATGTGTGGTTGAATTATTGGCATACCAAAAATGGCCAAAACACAATCTTTTGTTTTTGACTATCCAGTCTCACTAGATGGCAATAAAGAACACAGAATTAAAGCTTTGACCCACACTTTGTTTCTCTATAATGTGTATATATCACATATATGACATACATATATATATTTTAAACCATAATAAAACATTTTCAACATCTGCATATTTCCTTTGAGTGATTTTTTAATGTATATATTGCTTTTAATTCAATAATCTGTGCTAATTCCTGGTAGTTAGATTATCCTACAGTTTATTTTTCATTTTGTTTGTTGGATTTCATGATCAGTTGGTTATAATAGCAGGGTAAATATCTAGTTAGTGCTCATAAAATAGACATGGGCTATAGCATTTCTTCCCACTGCTATTATTTTAAACAGGGTAATTGAAAATGTTAATAGTTGTGTGGGTCTGGTTAAAAAAAATGGAAAGATAAAACAGAAATGTGCTATATGTAGGTGTTTGTAGGTGGTGAAAGAAGTGGGTGATAATGTGTTAAGTAAGTGGATCTGCAGCCTTTCAGTGCTGTTCAGTCTCAGGGGTCTGTTTGAATGTGGAGGTCATGATCACTGCATTGTTGGAGCCTTTTTCACGATGCTCTTGCAGGAATGTCGGCCAGAACCCCCCGCATTGGTCTCCTCGTGTCCCGACCATTCACCATTGAACACAGATGGAGCTAAAGCCTCAGCCTCCTCTGATGGCTTTAAGGCTGCTCTGTGGTGAGGGTTGAGCCAACAAATATGAGCTGAACCAAGCAGGAATGTGCCTGGCACTTTGTCTGCCCTTTTTTTTTTTTTTTTTTTTTGAGGGGAAGGGGGTGTCATAACTAGGGGAATGTAGTGAGAGGAGGGGAAGCTCTAATGAGACCCTGTAATCACTTAACAGAGACCAGGTGCTCCACATCTTGCTGTAGCAGTGTGCTCCAGACAATAGAATGCCATTTTTAATTTACAAGAACCAAGAGGAAAGATGTCTTGAGAAGTTTTAGATTTTGTATGCAAAATGTTTATTGAATGACAATGTTTATTGCTTTGACACAAATAAAATAGAACACATTTACAAATATATAATATACCTATAAAACAATATCCTATTACCACAGTTTGCAAAAGAATAATGACAAATAGCTACAATGCCCATATATATTTCTTCCTGTACAAAAATAGTTCTATCTGCATAAGTACTTTAATGTAACCTCTATATAATATTTAAATAAAGGGATTCATATATACATATACCTGCAATAAAAAAAAACAAATATAGATTGCACATGTGTTTGTACAAAAAAATAAAACAGTTTCAAGTATATTCAGTCCATTGTGGACTGGCACATATATCACAGAATCTAAGGCATTTCCCTTATACAGTGTCCAAACATGATATAGACTGGGAGCTTCAGAGCTCTGTAGCTTCTCCCTATTTGGCAATGTGAAGATGATGTCTTTTTCCTGATAATTCATTTGACTTGAAGTCCAAATGGAAAAGTGCAGACAAGTACTGACAGTTTGATGGAACATGGTGGTGTAATCCTCAGAGGATAGCACTTATCAAAGTCCTGGCCTTGAGGAAAAGTGTGTTTAGTCCCAGAAAGAGAGTTCCCTCCTTAGGCCAGAGGAGATCCACTTGGCCAGGTTTTAGCACTCTTCCTTTCCTTCTGCCAAGCAGAGAGCAGCACCTTTGGTTACTCCACACTGTGCTATCCAGTGTCTTTTAGCCAGCTGCGTGTTCAACATCACTGAGCTGCAGGACTCAGCATTTAGAGACACTCAGTGCAGCCAGTCTAGCTCTGACTCAGTCCTCATGCCTGGAAAATGTGCTGGAGAATACTTGGCAAGAGTCTGAGGCATTTGGAGAATTTTAGAGGAGAGCAGAGAGGACGCTAAGTCCTATTGCTTTGGTTCCAAACTCCTTCTGCAAAGTCCTGCTCATGTCCTTCTGAGGAGAGCCTCAAGCTTGTGGACTTGTGAGCCGGTCTTGCTCCACACGGGCCTCAGCCTGCCCTGCTCCAGCCTCAGAGAGACTCTGCGGTTGGGAAGAGAGCGACGCCTCCGGCCATATCCCTGTGGGCTGATCTTGTCAACAGGGGCGCTCCCGATCTTCATCTTGTTATTGAGCTGGTGCAGGCGGTGTGCCAGGTCATGCACTGTGCAGGTGCCCAGAGAACAACCTTGTCTTCTCGACTGGGTGGCTGAGCCCTTAGACCTCTTGGTTCGGACATGGATGTCAGTGCTGGAGAACAAAAAGGAGACATAATAGGTCATTAATCCATGCAGTTCATTCTTGTATTCACTTCAGTTCATTCTTATATTTTCTCTGCTTAAATTCTGTGTTGCTCAATCTATGACATGCAAAATATAAATTGACAGAAAATGACATATGTCCTAATGGATAATACAAGAATTTTGTGGTGCATGTTTTTACCTGGAATGTGGCACCAAGGTATCCCTGATGTCTTCTGGTCTGATCAGATGCTCAGACTCTGCTATCTTCTCTACAGACACACTGTTAAGATCCCGTCTCAGTCTGCTCCCAAGCCATATGCTTAGCCTGGACAAGGAGAGAAAAATCCATTAGTCTTAAGGCTTTAATTCACTGGACCAGTCAAAAACTGGTCAAAATCCTGACAGAAATTACTTAATAACACAAGAAATAATGAATGTATTTTAAAACTTACCTCTTTTTCAACTCTGGATTCACTTCAAGTTCCACACAGTGAGCTACTGTCGCCAGCAGACAGCCATAGAGGAAGGACTGGAAGATGAACTTCATTTTGACTCCTGTGGACAGCGGAAAAAAAAACAAAACATTTGTTATTTATTTATACTCCAGATTAATATTTAACTCCTTTCATTGCTAACTCTCTCTCTCTCTGCATGTAAAATTCACTAAATGAGTGTGCCCACATGTGCCACACTGGTGCTTTATTACACAAGAGTCCAAAAGCCAAGTTATTTGCACTTATCATTCATTTATTTAAAAAGTTAAGCTAAGGTCAGATTTTGCTGGGTTAAGTAAACCAACAACCACGGCTCGGGCCCCTGGCCAACAATGCGAAGGACATTTACCAGTAGCCTAAGGGGGTCCAAAATAGGCTCACTCAAACAAAAGTGAAACGCTGTTCAACTCAGTCATCTGAATAAATACACCCTCAACTGCTAGTTTAATTGCAACAAACACACGCTAAGGTCTTTTCATGCAGCACTTCTGTCAGATGCTTTACACCATGAGGGCAATTCCTTGACAGACGCACACGTTAAGAGCTGAACTGCTTATATAACCAGAGATAACCTGTCCTTGCCTATACACTTGTGCTCTGACCTCAAAAAGCAAGGATAAAGCCATCAGCTGGGAGCAAAGCAAATCACAGCAGTATGTTCTTTAAAACAGAGTGCACATACCTGTAATTCTCTGATGATTCAGTGAGATGAGAAAGCTCTTCTTGAAGAATCAGCTACAATAGGGTACTCCACAGGTTTCTTGAATTTGCAACTAGTTCTGTAAGGCAGCTGTGTCACTCTGCTAATAGTTCCTACACACCAGACAGGGAGCATTTATACAGGAGGTGGGAGGGGCTCATTGACTGACACACACACAGTCTCTCATCCTTTCCCCCCACCCTATCCAGTACATGACTGCTGCGCTGCTGCCTATGTAAAAGATCATGTATGACATACAGAAATTAAAATAGTAAAGAAAAATGTATAGCTTAAAGAATACAAAACTATCAGTTATCAATTATAAGAATTAAAACTCAACTATCCCTCTTAGACATGCCACTTGAGATGTGGGAATTTCAGTCTTTCTATTCATTGTGTTTAAAGAGGGTATTACACATTTAAATAATCCATGATGAAAAGGTTTGAACAATTTTCTTCAGATATTTGAACATTAAGGCTTGTCATGTACTACATTTTGTTCTTATGTTTCACTCTGTTATATTGACTAATTACATGTAATGAAAGATAAAGAATGTTTCTCCTTTTCAGGGCACTCCTTGACACGGTGAAGTTTCATGTCAGCTTGAAAGTACATTATGATAAATGTATTTTTTTTCTAGGAGACAAGCATTGTGTAACTGGATAAATATAGTAGGTATTCTCAGTTGTAAACTGAATATACTGAATGTATTTGTTTGTACAGAGCAAATATTGGACTTCAGACTAACCATGGAGTTTGTTTTATTATTTGGATAATTGCGAAATGGAATTTTACAATTATCTAAAAATAAAGCTGGAGTCAGAAGGTGAACTTGAACAACAATCTATGACGTATGAACAATATTAGCTTAGACATTTTTCAAATAATTCTGTGGATTTGTTGCTGTTATAGATTTTGAGTAAATTGACTTCACATTTGTAAGAATCTGCTGTGATAATGAAAGAATATCACCCCTCATGTGATGGCCAGTACAGTGAGTCACTCTATGGCTGCAAGTTCTGCAATTTTCACACTTTCTTGTCTTTACATGTCCACTCATGTCCATGGGGGTTTAAAGCTTAAACATTGAGAGAAGTGTGCCAGTAATTCAAAACAGAGCACAGAAAAACACTTTAATCTGTTCAACTGAATGTAAGGCAGCTGCCTGAAAGGTTCATGAGGGAGATAACAAGACCACGATAAGAAGAGTCGAGCAAATGCCACAAGAAATGCCTCATTAGTGCAGGTAAGAAGTTTTTGCTTTTCACAGTTTGATGCCAGGAAGATATAGCTTTATATCTGATATGTTCATATTGTATCTAGACGTGTAGATAATCTGTGTCTCAGAAAATGTTCAGACTCAAAAAAGACTGATTATACACCCACTTGTTGAATGAGTGAAATTCTGTAAATACCAGTGAAAATTCCAGTCCACGTCAAATTTCCAGTAAGGACATTTCCACAAGGTGTGGTATCAATTTGAGCAGATGTAAGCAATAGTTTCACTTTTCAGTTTCAGTTTAAATGAAGGGGAAATATGCTGCAGTAGTTTCTTGCGACATGCTTTTCCTTCACACTTGACGGAACATGACGGAAAACCATCACTTCCCCACATTTTATATGCTATTGTATTTTTGCCTCTTACAAAGAATAGCATTTGGTTTATTTATATCTCATGTGACCTCTATCCACACATGATGTCATATTTTAAACTCAGAAAAATGCATAGATGTCAACCACATGTGATATAAACCAGCAAACATTTTGTAAGCACTTTGTAATGATAATTGCCTCCAGCAGAAAAGTAATCCCCTTATACCAGGGTTTATAACAGGAGATTGTGCAACCAAGACAACAAAAAACTGCTGTTGCTTTTTTGGCGCCTTATATAGAAATCTTTTGCTTACCCCCTATGAAGCTGCTGACATAAGATGACTGTCAATGTTATTACTACCTTTCACTGTTTGTGTGCTCAGGTACATGCAGCAGGAAACCTGAGCAACTCAGCCTCTATGTGCCAGGAAGTAGATGGTGCCAAATCCAAACACAAACATTTGAAAGATGACTCATAAATAATAGAATGCTATGATGAACCTAGAAATCATCTGTCTCCTTGGAATGCACTTTGTTCCAGGTCTCATGATTTTCTTCATCATTCCTGTGTGTCACAAAAACTACATGAAAACATCTGTATTTCTTAGTATTCTGGCTCAGATTCAACTATTTGATTACTTTCTTCATCCTCTTGCAAGAATAGCAATAAGCGGGATCCTGAATGTGAGTGACTAAGTGGGGAAACAGATCAATAAAACATTTAAGGGACATTGAAATGAGGACTCAAAAGTGAGAAAATGCAGTGGTCCTAACTTGCTTTATTTCTGATGGTGATGGTGGTTTGTGTGTTACTGCGCACACGTACAATAGTCAGTAATTTATTCTCTCTTTCTCTTTTTTTTTACCATAAATATCCAATATTCTACAATAACCACATGACTTTCCTTTGTCTCTTGTGCTGTATTTCAAATCACAACCATGCACAGTTTAATAGAGAGGCTTTGAACAAAATATGGCTTGTGACATGAATAATTTTTTTGTTTTGAAAGCACTTCCCACATGATCGAAACACTGACATTAAATTGGATTATAATGCTCAAATATGAGCCTTAGAGCTACCCCTAATCATTTAAAACTGGAGCAGCTCTGGTCTCTCTCTCTGTCTGTCTATAGCTCACTGGAGTTTTGTAGTAGGTTTACATATTAACTTTTGACAGGTTGGGCTCGTGATTCCAGTCAAATCTGAGACTGTCCATTTCATTTTAGTGATCAGGCAATATACTAACAGTAAATCTAAGTAGAGGGATTTTTCCTACATGATCATGCATGTATGTCTTGCTTTTCATTGCATTTTGGAATAAATTGTCAAATCAGTGTTATGTTGCGGCTGTGTAACTATGAAAACAGAGCTGCTGCCTTGTTTTAGGGCAAAAAAAGAGGGTTTGGTACACAGTGCATTATTTGTAAACTCGAGGGCCCACGCCCATGGATGTCTCCTGCTCCCGCACGCAAGCGCACTGACACTCCTTCTGTCAAACATGGCTGTGCTTTGGAAGAAGGAAAAATGCTGAATTGTGTTGGTATATCTCGGGAAAAGCAGCAGAAATGGCGAGATTGGCTGACTACTTCATTGTCGTTGGATACGATCAGGAAAAAGCCGGTGAGTTTGATAGCATGGCGGTGGATATTGAATGCCAAAGCTGAGGTTTGTGTCCGCCAGGCCGTCAGTCAGTGATGATGTTGATGCTAGGATAGCTTTGCGATTAGCCTAACGTTAGCCGCACAGCTAACAGGCGAGGCTAGAAACACTTTCTTTTTCCTTATTAAGCGGCCAGATGGTGACTATCCCCCGGCTTGCACGTATTTACAGATCAAACACACGCCTGTTGGCAAGTCAGCAGGGGGTTCTAACTAGATCCATGTCGATATTTGACTTGGATCAGCCGAAACTTTTCAGGGATTGAAAATCTGTCACATCCTGTCCGTGTTGACTGTGCTCCTGTCAGCCAGGTCCGGGCTGGGATCAGTGCCCGCCAGAAACAAAAACCTGGACTTAAACACGAAAGAGCAGATTCAACTAAATGTTACTGTTCGATCTTGATTTCTCTACTTAAAAAAAATAAATAAAAAAAAATGATGCCATTACTGATACTCCTTGCTAGTGATTGCATCTATGTTTTGTTTGTCAGTGGTGTAATTTTGGCTTTGCTCCTTATCTCTCCTGCACGCTGGTCTGTTTTCGGTCTGTTTTTACCCACTGTGGCTGCACCTGTCAATGATTTGATGTGATACATTTGTTTTTGCCGGAAGAGTGGTCAACTTTTTCACGATGGGCGTAACATTACACAGCTGCAACTGAAGGCAGTCCCCCTGTTCTGCCCTCTTCTCCAGTGTCTGCAGAGGGACAGGAAGCTCCTCATACATCCAGGACCAGCCCCACTGTTTCTGTTTCTGCAAGGGTGGTGGTGGGGGGGATATGCAGCTCAGACATTCCTACCAAAAACAAAACATTTTGGCTTTGCACTCTGAGTTTTTACTTTGCAAAAATGTTAATATAAATAGGTCAAGCTTTTGTAATTTATCGCCGCTTCACTTGTGATCTATTAGGTTATAGATTCCTGTGGAGCCTGGAGAAAGTCAAAATATCCAGCTAATACTCAGCCATAAGGGAAAACGTTCAAGTTCCTAGCCTCTTGCAATGGCATCCATCCAGCGCCATGTGTGTCAAAGAAAGGCCAGAGCAGCTGAATCCTCTTAGTCACTATAACTTGCTATGCACAAAAGGTAAACAGTGTCTTTCATCAGCTTTGCGCATCCCAGCGCCAACTGACAAATGAATATTTTGTGCTCCGGGGACAAAATGTTCCTGGCGGCACCAGAAGAGTCTGAATGGATTCTCATTCAGACAGCCTTACCACAAGAAGACGTCCCTAACCCCATGACTTTATTTTTCTCCAGTGGCTGCTAAAATGATGAAGTCAATGGTGCAGAAACTATAAAAAGCAATGAAAAAGTGCTGTTTTAGATTGTGGTCGATAGGGCACAGTGACAGGCTTGTCTCATCTACTTAAGCCCCTCTAGAGGACAAAAAAGATCCATATTGAATTGTATTTGTATGATTTTAATAAGTTTGGCGAGTGTAACAATGCATTAAAGTTAAAGCGCTGCAGGAGTATAATTTTCTAAATATGACAGATTGTGTAAAAACTTAAATTTTACAGAAAAACAAAATGCTAACTGCATTGTGCGTGACTCAGACTATCCTGAACGAAGTTGGCCTGTTGGACCTAGTCTGACCACAGTCCCACATAGTATGTAGTCTAGACAACAGATTTTTTCTGTCCACCTTGCTGATTAAATAAAACCAGGGATCCCTGTCCCTGTGTAGGTCATCTATAGGCCTCCTGTGCTGCTCTGGCTTTTGCTCTACTGGCCTGACCCAATTCTTGTTGTTAGATTACTATGGATGGATCAGTAGTACACATTGCTAAGCATGCAATCTGTTGAGGAGTAGGCTTGGTTCCAGTTTGTAGTGAATCAGAATGATGCTATAAAACCCATATCAGCCTATTTAAAACCTCATTCTGATCTTTTATGTAAACTTTAGTTGAAAACACTGCTGTAGTAAATGTTCTTTTGTAAACCTAAAACATCTGCTACGTAATAACATACATCTTAAAGTAAAATAAACCTGCTGTGTTGCAACATCCACAATTGCAGTAGAAGCAGCCTTTCTCTGAAAGGTGCTGTAGGTTATGGAAACAAAATTCAGGTAGACTCCTGAGTTTGGAGTTCAAGACTGTAAGATTGACAAAAACTATGTATAGTAAAATAAGAGAACACAGTAAATATTCTTTCAAACTCTGCATTTGTACGGTCCAAATCCATGGAAATCCACAGAATTTCAGGCCATTTGCAAGTGCAGAAAAAACACACTACTTCTTCTGACGTCAAATTTTATCTAGGAGCTGAATATAGATCCAGGTTATGTGCCTCCTAAATGAATACTTGTGAAATTTTTATTGTAAGGTAGGTGACCTATTTAGAAAATGTATTGAAACTGTTACTAATATAACTAATGGTCAAGTCATTGTGCTTACTTCAGCAGATTGAAGTGATTTAGAAAAAAAAGGGTTACAGTGAAGGTTACAATAAGTAGGGCAAATTTTGTTTCTGCTGTTCAAGACCATAAAACTGACCTGAGGTATGCCTTTTGTCACTTCAGTGCTATTTGATGTGTGACAAAAACCAGCAGTGGGGAATATGATAAAAGGGAATATGATCCAAGGGGCAGACTCCTCCATTAGTAATCAGACTGTAGTGTACTTCCCTGGGGGGTAATGTCATGAACTGCAAACCTTGGAATTATTTTTATGAATAATGCCGGTGTGCAAAAAAACCTGGTTTAGATGGATGCAGTCTGTCCTGAACCTGCACCGTGCTCTGTATTTTCCATTTGCAGTAGGGCACTGTTTTTTCTCTCTTGGCAGGGGGTTATATATGGAATAGCGTGCTGTTCACCATAAATTGTAATTTGTCAAATGAAAAAGAGGAATTTGCCTAGCTGCTTTTGTCAAATAGTTTATTGGATGGATATCATCACTCTGAACTGAATCAAACTGGGTTGGGAATGTGTTCCATTGACATCTTGCCCAACATTCACTCCGTTGTGTGACTTTATGATCTGGATTTTGGTGTGGATGAGGGGAATAGCTTATATAACGTAGCAAAATCCTGCAGAAATAACCAAATTTAAAAAAAAAAAAAAAGAAAAGCTTTTAAATGACAAGAGAAAAATACTTCCATGTGCAGATGGAAGTTTTTTTTACATGTTTATCTCTCTCAATAGTCTCTTAATCAGCTTACTGTTATGTTGTTTGAATCACATAAATATCACACGTACAAAATCATTTCAAGCTTTACTTAAATAAATCTACCAGGAATGAGCCCGTGCCAGGTTTTGTCTTTCCAAACTTTTGTGAATTGGCTTTCTGTTACAACTTCTCAAAGGCTGTTTGTTTTTGTGCTGGCTCACTTGGCACACCCACCAGGAAAGTGCTTTGGCAAAGAACACATCTGTCTTAAACAACAAAACCAGCATTTGAACCTCTGAGAGGATCAAGTGTTTGTCTGCTATTTTTACTTACTTATTACATCTTGTTGGAAATACTATGGAAATAGCCCATGGTGGCGGTGTTCCTGTGGTTTATTTGGATGCTTGTCTCACTAAAGTTGTATGTTTAACCCATCATTAGGCCATTTCTTAGCTTTCATTATAGGCCGTAAAATGGTTTTCAAGCCTGTGTTGGTCTGTACTAGCTGAGGTTCATAGCGTCACGTACCAGATCCTTTAGCTCACTTCATAGTCCTGCAGGATTTTGGCCGGCCGTGTATGTGTAGCTGTTACCGCCTGCATGAAACACTGTGCTTTTTCTTGCAGCATCTTACAATTGCAACATGTAATGAAAATGTGGGCTTTCTACTCCTTAATATACCAGATCTTTCAAAATGGCAAAGGAATGTACACTTTTTCATTCTTTTACTGTGTTTTCTCAAATAAAATCAATTGCAAGCTTGGTCTTCACCTGAGGATGTGGTTTCCACGAACAAATAACGGTCAGTCCTCAAATACAAGCTGGGTAAAAACACATTGTGGACAGACTTCTGAAGTCTGTCCATTATGTCCAATGTGCACTTCTGTGGCTTTGATTTAATAGTTTCAGCAGTATAATTCAGCTATTTTCCGGACTGTATTGTTCTCGATGATTCATCTTAGGTGTTATTGTCCGATCTCAGTTACTGCAGGTGTGTGTGTGTGTGTGTGTAAAAACCAAAGTTCCTCCATGTATAAAGATTATATCAAATTGCGTGAAACAGTACACTTCTTGATTTCTAAGTGGCTGTAGTCAAAAGAATAGAGAACATTGTGTGGATGGATGATTAATTAGGGTTATTAGGTTTTTTTACAGGTGACTAAGATTATTGCATTGTCATTATGTTTCAGTTTATTTTTCCTGCTGATTTTTACCTCTTTTTGGTGAGGTGTGTGTTGCAAGATCCTGCAAGAGTTTGTTGCCAAAAGAGATCAGCCTCAAATTAAGTCATTTTTCTTCTGAAATATGTGTCTGAAGATTGTCTTTTTAATGTGAGTGTATTCATTTACGAGGCTTGGGAATAATGAGTCCAATTTTTAAGGAGGTGAGTTTGAAAGAATTGGTTAAAATGTGTAAATCACATTTATTTTTTTTCTGTTGGGTTTCTGTAAATTAGCTTGGGTCTAGTTTCGACCAGCTCTATATGTAAAGTGCCATGAGATAACTTCTTTTATGATTTGGCGCTATATAAATAAAATTTGATTTGATTTGATTTATTTTCTCATTGGAAATTCATTAGCTTTCATTCATTCATTCTCCTAAATAGGCAGGACAGTATAGAACCCCATGTGATACTGACACATGAAATCAGGCCAATGCTTACACAGTGAAAGTACTGTTAAGCAAATGGTTTCTATTCATATGAAATGGTAGAACTCTTAGTTTAAGGAAGTTTGGAGTTTGTAGTAAAAGTAAAAGAGTGAATCGAAACAAGATTTACACTAAATATAATTATTCCTGTTTATTACACAGGAAATTACAAATACTAATACTTGCCTCCTTTAAATAAAGGCCTGGTATCTTCTGCAGCTGGGATGTACTATGTAGACAAAAGTAAATAATACACATCACATAGCCTGCAGGACTTTAAATTCTTCATGTCAGTTGTCAGTAATTATTACAATAATCATCAAATCCATATATGTTTTTTTTTTAAGTGTAAAGGCTAATATTTTTTCCCTGAATAACAGTTGAAGAAACCAGACGGTTACTTCTGCTTTAAAATGATTATATCTTGTCAGAATAAGTCAGAACCCAAAAACATACCACTTCCATTTGTAATGGGAGAACTTTTTTCACCATAATCGTAGTGCGTTTATCTGACCTGTCAATCTATCATTGCTTTTCCAAAGACGGGAAATGAGTAGAGACGCTGTGGAACTGGTCATAAAACTACGACACTGACTTCCCTCTGAAAAGCGAGCTGAGATAGACAGACATGAGGGAACTAAAATCACAGATAACCGTACAGCAGTCATTTTTCCACATGAAGATTATTAAATCCGAATAGCGTTCCACCGTAACTGATGATCATTTGGAAGTCTGCTTAAGGCTGGTACCAGCAGCTTCTGTCCAGGCTAGAGTGACTTCATTCACTCCAAGTCACCAGAGTAAGATACTGACCGGAAATGTATTGAATTGTATTGTGCCATTAATATTCCTGCAGTCATGCAAGTAGACTCTGTATATTTATATATGAAGAAATATACATCTGCAATTTTTAGTGTAGGTAGATCAGATTGACTTGGTCATTTTAAAAGTAACTTGCAAGCCAAAAAAATGCAGGCACCACAGTCTAGAACAGTCAAAACAATTATAATGATTCAAAAATCTCAATGTTAACTTATAATTTCTGAATTATGTAAGTGTTTTGTGTAACAATGTAAGCATAATTAACTCTAAAATAAAAAAGAAATTAAAAAAAACAACCTTTATTTCATTTCTTATCATTTTGTAGCCCAGCCTCCAGCCACCTGAACCTTATAGTACTTTGTAGTATAACTACTTTTGTTCAGATTGTGCAAATAAAAGTCCCATCCACCAGCTGGGGTAATATGGTATTTAATACAATGTTTGTTGTTCCAGAATTTCTTTACAGTATTAGAATCTTTTATAGAAACGCTATTTACAATTTACACAATTTACTCACTTGACTTATGACACATTATTGGTACCAGTTACTTTACACCAGTGTCAGAAGTGGCGGAATTTTTATATCTTCATAAACTCCCAGAGCCTCTGTCTAAAAAAATGGCTAGTGTAAAAAAAATAAGGTTCAACAAAGTACTAACTTGTGATAGTCAGTCCAAGATTATATATATTCAGCAGTTTATTTATTATAAGGTGAAGGGGGTTTTATCAGCTAAAAGCCATCTGTTAACTCACTAAGTACTAAATTTGGCTTTAATAATGCCATAAAATGCATTGTTTGGACACGATGACTTGGGAGATCGGGTCTTCCAACAGCTGGACATGTTGATTCCATGTCATAGATGCCAGATCTTGAAGTACTGCCATGTGTGGTGGTTGTTCTTTTTGTTTTTTTTTTGTTTTTTTTTTAATCACTAGGGTTTTATTTTGCATTGTGTAGTCTGTTTTGTTTATCAGCAGTAATGTAAACGTGTTGAAATAGTGGTTTATTCAGTCGCTGCCAAATTAACATTGTGACAAAGAAGAGTTTATGTAAGACTAGATTTACTGATTTCTTTTTTTTTATATATATATATATTTAAGTGATACTTAACATCTGTTTCTGATGTCAACCATTAAATCTTAAATATATTCTCTGTTCTTTTAATCACAAAAGCTGTGACATTTTCAACCATAAACAACTAAAAAGTTGTCAAGTAATATTAAAACATTGGCTATAAATATAATATTTTTGGTCGTTATTGTTTTCATACTGTGGTGATTTGCAGTATTTAAGTTATGTGGATGATATTTGGCAAATGATCTTAATAAAAACACACCACTTTGAATATACTACTTTTAAAATAGGAACAAAATTTATTGCGTAATGAAATGCATTATTTTGACAATAGTTTTGACTCGATGTTGAATTAATTTTACACAAGTGATTAAAAATGAGCCATCACTACATATGCATTTATCGCCAAAACTGAACTAGAGCGATTACTGTGTTTCAGCCAGAAAGACCCTTCAGTGCTCTCCTCCTCAACGGAAAATTTCAGTCCTGTGTGTGTGGCTTTTTTTTTTTTTTTTTTTTAGCACCAGCAGTCTTGTGGAGACCAGAGGTGTCATGTTAATGTTGTTATGCAGAGAAAAATGGCAGATGTGAAAGAGTTTCTCTCCTTCTTTGCTATATATGTATATCTTGGATTTACTTTCATGATTGATTGTTTGCTTTTTAGTTCCACATTTGGCAGCTTCTGGTTTGGATTCTGACTTTGTGGTGAGAGGCACACTGAAACCACAATGGAGGAGTTCCTTCCTCTCTGTTCTAGCATTTAAAACTGATAGCGAGGGAAACTCCACAGTCTACTGTTACCACTGTCAGTCCACTGATAAGGGATCAGAAGGCTCTGATTTGTGTGGTTATGCAAATTATGCCCATTTTACAGCAGGAAACCCTTGTCTGAACATTGTAATAATAACATGGGAATGAAATAAAAGTCGGGTACAATTGAGTCATCACCTGGCCTCACATTTCCTGTATCTGATGAATTACATAGGTAAATAATGAGTAAAAATCATTTTAGATGAAATGTTTGACACCATATGCACTCTTACTACTTGATATTAAAAGTATCTATCATTTATTTAAAAAGGCTTCAAGCCAAAAGGTTTAGACAGAGAGATGAGTTCTTGTTATTACTCTGCAAATGTGGAATGTGGAATGAGGAAACTAACGGATGATGATATGATTATTTATTACACATTCAACTGATATATTTCTTTTTTTTTTATTCCAGCATTTTGACCTGGCACGACCTCGAGCTAGTGTCTGTCTTTATTACATATTTTGTCCTCTCTAACAGCTGTCTTTGAAGGGTGGAAAGCTTCCTGAATTAGATATTAAATGTATTAATCACTCATTTGCTAATCTACGATACCTTTTTGCCATGCAAAAAAGACCACAGGTTAGTCCTTTGCATATCATTCACACAGAACATATAACACAGAGCCTTTGTTTCCTGATGATGGTTATTAAATGAATGGTCATAGTTCTGGAACACTTAAAGTTCACCCTGATACGCTTTGAGGTCATGACTGGATTTTCCTATGGATGAATGATGATGTCAGCAGGAAAAAAAACTCAGGTACATGACTTAGATTTGTATATTTGTAATATTGTTCAGATTAATTTGTGAACTGGAACCTGATCTGCCCACAAGATTAACAGTAGTGACGGGTGATGACAAGATCTGGGATGCAGGCACATTTTAAGATTTATAGCTGAAAATTCCACATTGAAATCAAAGCAATGAAAATATGACGTTTATTATCAGTAGGTTTGATCTGATCTCCTTTTTGAGTAAAATGTGGGAATAATTTTGTTTTTATGTGGATTTTCCCCTCAATCTGTAGTCCTGATAGAAACATAGAGGAAGTTGAATTAGTAGTACCTGTGAACTCGTTCCAGGGCAGCCCACCTGCGTGCACGCTTTGGCCAAACTAGGGGTAGTGGCTGACGTGAGCGTTACGTAAAGTCCACTGGTGGCTTCTCCATACATGGTAAAATAAGCATTAGGCCAATAATCAACAGCAACAGCAGTAGGATAAATCAAGACGATGGAGCTGGAGGGATGAAGCTTTCCAAGAGCAGAAACATCTGCTCTAATCAAGAAAGACTAACAACCGCTCCTCGGTGGATTTTCACTTATTGTTGAGACTGTGCTGAATCACGCAAGCAAGTAATAAATTATTAGGATCATTCAATCTTTCTACGTTGGCTAAATCACATATTACTGATGGTCCAATCCCAGTTGTGTTGTTGAGGAAAGGAATTTTCGTTTCTGAATGTCTGTGCTGAATTTCACATTTTAATTTCATGAACTCATCAGTTATCAGGTTATATTGTTAACATTTTGATATGAAAACCTTTTATTTGAGATCGTATCTGACTGCATTGTCCCTGTCAAATAAATAAAATAAATAATGTAATCGGTTAATAATAAGATCAGCTTCATATTTAGTTTCAGTGCAAATGCAGGAGAAAAGTCTGTATAGTCATTAGGGATGTAGTGGTGCTCCGGGAAATACCGAACCGTTCGGTCCACCCTGCATGGGGCAGTCCGCCCTTATGGACCACAGGTTTTCAGTTTTGCAATTTATTTTGCATTGCCGCTTTATATACTGCTTTACGGACTACTAAAGTGTGTGTGCCTGTCCAGGCAGACAAAAGCCCGCCCCCGCAAGTTACTGTCCAATCACTGCTGTGCCTCCACCCACTCAGTCCTCTCATTGGAACCGGTTGTAGCTCACACAGAGAGAGAGAGATACATGGAAATGGCAAGTCGTAGCGGAGTTGAGAGACAGAAGTTTGAAGATGCACTGGCTTCATTCAAATCCCCAGTGTGGGATACACGGGCGTGGTTAGACCTGGGCATTCGGGGGTACCTTGTGTGTAGTGAGTGAAATTTCAGACAGAGATAGAGGGACACCCCCCCCCCCAAAATTTCTTTTGAAGATCGGTTACCTCATGTACCAGTAGTCAAGGCTAGGAGCCACTAGAGCATTGTTTTAAGTGTTTTTGTTTACATTTTCTATGTTTTACATTTTTATACATATTTTAAATTACTGTATACAAGTAGTCAAGGAATAAGAGAATGTTATATTATTCAGCCTTACATTGTTCAGTACAGAAAGTGTTATTTTATTCAGTACAGTGATAAAATTTGTTCCTACTGTGAAATTCAGTTTTTGCTGGCAAGCAAAATAAAAATATAGTTTTGGGAGAAAAAAAATAGTCCTCTTTGCGCTCAAAACACATACCGAAACCGAGGGCCAAAAACCGAGGTACGGACCGTACCGTGGGCTGCCTGTACCGTTGCACCGCTAATAGTCAATCAGTTTGCAGGAATGAACATCAGCTTTTTTTATCACAGAAAGCTGGTTAGGTAACATAACTAACCCTAACCCTTTTTTTGCATGTGAACCCACACACGGTTCAGTTGACTCATAGTGTTTTTTCCATTCCTTCTGGTGGTGACTGTTAAGTTCACTACAGTGCATTCTTAGAAGTATGAGACTTCATTGTCTGTCTGTAGATGCAGGATTCAGTGTTTGCAGATTTATTGATTCATATATTGATGTTTTCCCTTGTCAAAAATGTTGTGTTATTGTAGGCCATGTAATATCGGTCCATTGCGTAAAATGAATGCAGAAGGACAATTTAAGGCATGGTTCAGACCAGCGATTTGCAACAAGATGAAAACATTTTAGGATGTCGTAAGAATTGTAACAGTGACAAGTGAGTCAGCTGGAGTGTCACCTATGTCCCAACTTGTCAAGTTGTCAGTGGCTGGTTTTAGAGCATAGTGTAATGCAGTGTATGGTTTTTCAGTAATTATTAATGTAATAATTAAGATAAAACAGAAATCAGCCAAACCAGTTAAGCTTGTGGAAATGGGATGTTTTATAAAATAATTATTGGTCATATTTGACTGAAATCACTGACTTTCAGATCTGATTGTATCTATACAATAATAAAGATGAAAAATGAAAAGCTTGAAATTAATTTGATTTATTTGTTTATTTATGGAGTTATTTTTTCTTACAGGTCTATTTCAGCATTTCCAATCAAGTGAACAATGCTTACTTTCAAACCTGTATAAGTTAATGCATTTTCAGTCTCAGATTTTTTGGCGTGAGGGGTGGTATGATATTGTCTGATATTCCTGCTCCAGACTATCATTATTATATCGGCCTTTTAAAACTGGTCAACCTCTTGTATGTGTCTTATAACTTAGCTGTTACCACTTCCTTTGGTGAAATCGTAGTAGTTTGTGTTATCTCTGCTTCTTAGAAGTGAAAGGGCTGAAGTCATTCAGGAATAGATGGGACAATTTATCACCCATCATGATTTTAGTCAAGTTTTACCATCATTTGCATTAGAGATTCAACTGTAGCAAGCAACTCACTATCACTGCCTTCATTTCTATTACATTATATAAGATACTACAGGTTATGTTCAACTTGAAAGAGCTATAAAAACTGGCACTAGGAATGATAGTAAAAATTGTTGCTTCTGGAAATGATACACCGTCTCTCACCTGGATGCATTGGTTTAAAACGGCAGGTTTTCGGAGAGTGGCAGATTGGTGTTATACAAGTTGAGCTCTTGTGTTTTTGCCGTGAAACTTTAGCATGAAGTCGTTCCTGACAACTTGTAAATTTTATTTTTGATTTCTTCTATTTGGAATTAAGAAAATTAAGATCAAATGTGCACACAAACACATCATAAATGAGGCCCAGTGATTATACAAAGCAGTTTATATCTTGAACAACACTTATTAAAGGCTTGGTTAATAGTTGTTGCTCCCCAATAAAACAATACCTTAAGCACTTTTCATTGGTAATGCTTTGAGAGCAGCATATGCCATCAGAAAGCATAAAAATATCAAGATGTTATTTTGTTAAGTCATATTGTGCAACCTCACCACACACTGGATGTGTTGTATTAAGCTGGAACTGAGCCATGCTCTTAAACATCCAAGCACGCGCCACAGACCTTGACAAGTTTTATTGTATAAATAGCGCCTGCCAAAATCTAACTAAATAAATAAATAAATAAACCTGATGTGGATTTTCATCTCCCTCGCGTTTTGCTAGCGGATGTTAAAATTAGCATGTTCCCTTTCATGCCTGGTTTCGATTATTCTCTGTGATGGGGTTCTTTATAGTTATCAGGGGGGTCGTATATGAGAGCACGGCTTGTTTTAATACAACAGTGCAGCCTCGTGGAATGCGAGGAATTCTGTCATTTATTTTCATCCGTGGCTGAAAATTAGAAGTCGAGGCATGTGATTTCAATTAGAGGAGCTGTAAAGACCTGAAGACACGTTACGGTAAGACAGACCAGCGCTCGTCCAGCCCCAGCCTCCGTACGGGGGTCTGGGTATGCCGAGCTGCCTCACAGGTGACCAGAGGCCAACATCCAGGCTTTCGTCTTCTAAAGCTCAGATATGTACAGGCCTCTGCTAAAAGCATATGATACCTATCCCCACGCCATGGAGGTTAATTTGTCACTGTGTTTGGTGGAGTTTTAAGGAGCTGTTGACAGCAGGCTCGAGGCAGTCGGAGCAGGAGGGCTGCCCCGTGTCGCCATGATAATGTGTTACAGTTTTCCAACCTTAGTCAAGCATCATATGGGACCTGTGGATAAAGTAGGACAGAGGGACGTCTGTAGTTTGCTGAATCATGGCATTTTCAGATCTGGACACTAAAATATTAGACCGGTTTGACTAAAACCAGTTAACAAAATTAATCTTTATTCAGGTACATGTGTTGGTAGATCTACAGGGTTTAATATGATCCCACTGCACTGTAGTTTACCCTGAAGACCCGAGAGGTACCCTATGAGTTTTTTCTTCTAAGTAAAATTCTTTTACATTCAGTAGTTGCTCTTATGCTTTTTTCCTAAAATTAGAGATGGAAAAAATGGGTTGTGAAACATTTTTTATTTACTGATAGAGTAAATTGAATAAGAAATGTGAGTTTAATTAATTTAATGAATTTTATATCAGTAATCTCAGTGGTGGTGTAATTTAACACAACAAACACACAACAAAAGTACAAATTTGACATGTTTTTAACAAAGTATTTCCATTTCATGCTATTATATACTTCACTGTATTTCAGAGGAAAATATTTTGACTCCACTACATGTATTTGATACATGTAAAAAAAAAAAAAAATTACATAAACAGTTAATGATTTGTGACATGACGCTGTAGTAATGTACTACTAATCTAAACCTTATAGTCTACAACTGATGTCAAATTGACTCTACTGTGTCATGCTAGAACATTATAATGCTTTGACATGGGTTTGTCAGTGATAAAAATGTAAAATGTTTCTGCGCTCTGGTATTTATACTTTCACTGGAGTAAAGGATGTGAATACTTTTTCCACCTCTGACAAATTTTAAGAGGAGTCTTCTTTTTGCTGCATTGGTCTGTTTTCACAGCATAAGAGTCAGTAAAAATGTCAATGTTATGACACGCTGAATTTTTGTAGGTTTTCGTATGGTCCTCTGGAGATGCAGTATGTCTCTTTCGGGTCTTGAGCTGAAAAATTGGGAACCCCTGCCTTAACACATTGTTTATCGCTTACAAATTGTCTTTGTCATTTTGTCATCACACTTTTGTTATATTGTGTGTGTTTTCTAGCAGTTCTTCTTCACTGCCACTTGCTAATCAATGCCACTTGTGTTAAGAGAGTGTGATATCATCATTTAAAACATTACTCCACTAGAAAGAAAAAAGAAATGGTTCTTCTGTTTTGTTAGGGAAATACAGCAAAAACTTTAAAAAAGTTGTTAAAAGTATTTATAGGTCAGTCTAGGTAATGAGAAAGTGTTGTCCAGAGGTTTTGACTTAAGATAGCAAGTTGATCGTTGATATAATTTGAATGGAAGCCAATGATTGCTTCAAACCTGTCAATCCAGGTTTTTACTCTTTGCGTATAAATAGATCAGCTTGGCTATTTGCTTAATCGTAAATTTCCCTCTCTGTTAACTTCCTTTTATCTAAACAGATATTTTACAGTTTTAGAGCTCATACAACCTGTAGCATCTTATGTGTAATTCTGTATGCACTAGAGCAGGTGAAAAGTTTTATATTCAGAATTTCTTAATTGCATAAACAGTCTATATATTTCTATTTATCTGTTGCACAAATACATCCCAAGAAATTGGCCACATGTATTCAATTTCTGTCTTACTCTGTTGATAGGAGACCATTTTCCCTTGGCTGATGAATAGAAAGTGTGTCTTTGCTGTCAAAGAGTGACTAAGAGTTTAAAATAACGCTGAGATGAAGTCATGGGGTCAGACAACGTGGTGTGACAAAGCGCACGTTGAGAAACACACATTGAAATGCTGTTTTTGGCATGTTAAATGAAGGGAATTTTTCTTTAATTAGATAAAATTTCCATTTATTAGCCCTCCAGATTGCTAAACAAGAATGTTGCAGTCATATATCAACTCTTAAATACATATTGCGTTGTGTTTGCACTCGCGCTGACATGACTTATTACATCCAATTTAGGTTTCAGAGTTTTGCAAGACTCGGCCATATGGGGTCCTGGGGGAGATCTACGAGGGAGTTAGTTCACCAATAGAGCGTGCACTGGTCAAACTTGCAAATCTTTGTGGCTGAATGCTTGGTACACCTGCTATAGATCAGTATCCAGCTGTCAACATACTGTATGCTTTTGTATGAATGACATGCCCCTATTTCACATACATTTTTAGGATCAAGTCAAGACTGTTATGATAAAGTATTAAGAGGCTGTTGACTAAAAAGCTGCATATTATGTATGGCCAATTGATTTCATCGCAAAATCACCACTACTAAATATATAAAGTACAATACAGTAGTTTGAATGAAATACGACAGGGACGACGCGATGCTTGCTATGAAAAGCAGACAGAGAACAAAAAAAGTTGTCCCACGTGTCTCTGGGTTTTGACTCTTTACCCCCCCTCGCTTACTTTACTACTACTAAAAAAAAAAAAAAGAATGACCTTCTCCCTCTTGTAATCTGCTTTGTGTTAGCGTTGCGGGTTCCATATCTCACTTTGGGCCACATTCCTCCTGAAACATCTTGAATCAGTCAGTCCCAGCAGGATTTCACCAGGAATTTTTTTGTGTGTATTTTGCAATTATTATTACATGATTGAATGCATTTCCAAAACAATAAACTGTTGGGTCAAAAATATGATCCATCCTCTTTATTCTTTGAATTACGTGAGCTCTTTGTTTAATTCCACTTTTCATTTAAAGTGGGTCAGTCTAAAGTCTACGAACAATGCTTGGTTAGCATGAATAATCATATTTGTGTTGGTAATTACAAAATTGGCCTTTGTGTTTTTGTTATGAAAATATTCAGTTTTCCCTCATCATTCAGTTTGTGTCACTGTTAACGCTTTTACATATGGAACTATTTTCCAATTCCTCTTAAGAATCAGTTATTTTTTTTCCGAGAATTTGAATGTTTCCTGTTCCTGTTTTTATGACAATGGCCTTGGGCCATGTGAAATCACTTCAGTTGGAAATCATGTCTTCACTAGAAGTATGTGTGATGTACAGTAAGTATGGTCCATGTATGCAAGTGTCATGAAAGGGGGGAAACTGCTTGGAAGTCATCAACAAAAGAATGCTTGGAAAGAAAAAAAAAAAATTCAGGAACATTGTTTCGGACACGTAAGAAAACAATGTGAAATGACGAACCAAATTAAAATATCATAGGTGATCCATGCAGAGTTTTTGCTGCCGTGATGCTCATTTCTTAATGTCCTGAGTGATGGGTCTTTGTTGCATTTCACCCACAGGTTCAGGAGAGGGATGTGGGAAAATCATTCAGCGATACCCCAAGACGGACTGGGAGGGAACTGCATTCCCGCAGGGGGTGGAGATGGTGAGTGACGCTCTACCACCTCACTACTCTATAAATACCAAATAACACAGTGAATCAAAGTAAGTTCAGCAGTACTTATCTTTTGGGAAATGTGGAACAGGTGCTGGTATTGACATTACCTGTTTTAGATAAATTCCTTCTAAATGCTTTTATTCACTACTTTGGAAGCCTCTGCTCCCAGAATCCGCTGTGATGTTCATTTCCAGTTTAGGTTCCCATTGCTCTCTGTCCTCTCTGCAGTGACTTTGTTCACTCTCTATCTGTTTGGTGAATGCAGGGGGTCTGTCACAGGGGGTCAGTTACCCTTATATGGTAAAGCAATGGATGGACAGATACTTGCTTATCAGGGGAAGCTGTCATTCTGCAGAGTACCATTAGCTCTAACAGTATCAAAGTGTGCAAGCTATGCATGTCTGTGTTGTATCTGTTTTTGTTCATTTATATTAGCTTCTGCAGATAAGCTTTTAATGACTAAGCATAGTGTTTTTTGGCAAAAGGCAAAGAGTGAAAATGCAAGAGGAGTCCCAGAACAGCTCTTAGACTGCAGTTGAAAAGGACAAGTTTGCTCAGCGCATTTATCTGTAATATTAAATTATTTGTTTGATTTTTTTTTTTTTTTTTAATTATGTGTCTTTTCTGTTGTTAAGAACCACTTTAGGCATTGCTAACAGGTCTCTCTATGTCATTTAGGCAATCTTTTCTTAACTTTTATTAACTGTTCCAAAATAAATATTTGTGCTGATGCCTCTGTGTGCTTTTCCCATCAATTTAGGCTGTAACAGGGTGAAAGTGTTGAATGTGACATTTCTATGCCCATTTTCGTGTTGAAAAATGAGCCTTTGATCCTCTCTCTCTCTCTCTCTCTATCGATATATATATATATATATATATATATCTCATAAAAGAGTTCCAGTATACTACACTACTCACAATAAGTGGATTTCATACATAAGGTGTTTATTTCACTTCAGTGATTTTTGGGATAGGGAGGCAATTGTATTAGGGTGATAGACATACCTCATTTTGTGTTTTCCACGTAATGGTCTCACTGTTTACAGTGCTCCTTACATACTGGGGCCAGTACCAAAAAATACAAAAAGACAACCCTTTCAATGTGGCATCAATTTCAACATTCTGGGGGTATAAAAAGCTGGTATTGTCAGTAAGTCATTCCCAGTTCATCA
>JAPQRQ010000018.1:32278172-32295349 GCA_037367365.1 Apogon talboti | reverse complement strand
ATTTCATTGAAATTCAGACCAAATAGGAAAAGCACTCATGTAAATAACAATATCCCTAACCTATTGTGAGTAGTGTAAGTGGATCACTAATATATTTCTGTCTTTACATATTTTATTGCATAAGTGGACAAAATTCTTTTCTTGAATCAATTAAATTTAACTTTATGAAAATCGTGACAAACCTGTGTCGTAAGATAGAGATTGGTGCTTCATCTTAAAACCTTTGTTGTTCAATAAAAATTAAAATGCACAATCTTTTTTCCATGTATTAATTGATTGTGAACATTTTTCTCAAGTTGTAACCTATCATTGATTTATTACATCCATCAGGAAGGTTTTTACCTGGGTTTGTCTGTTAGCAGTGTAACATCGACAATTTTGGACAAATGACCCTGATTTTTATTTTGTCACTTCCTGAAGACAGTGAGTACAGATGATCAAATTTTGTTCATTCTATTCATTCTAGGTCAAAGGTCAGGAGCAAGTAAAATATTGGGAACTGAAAAAAAAAAAAACTAATCTTATCTCAGTGAAAACTCATTTGATTTGTATTTGCCACATGTGTTATATTGTCAAGCTCTATATTTATTTATATTTAACCTTGTATAGGTGGAAGGTGAAGGTCACAGTCAGTGATGTTTTAAAAATCTGCATATCTCAGTATTTTGTAAACATGTTTTTCACTTCTCAACTGAGGTATTTTTGTATCTGTAATATTGTTTACTGATAATACGCATACATAGCATGATTTAACTCAAGTATTTTGAACCCCCTTGTGTCTTGTGGTTATCTTGGCAGAAGAAAATCAAGTATTGTCCAAAGCAATGACAAAAATTCTATTTATTTTATGGCCTCGTTGCTTAGTCCCATCCTCTACACTAATTCACTTGACTCATCTTACACAATGTTGGCCACCCAACAACTGTTTTTGTTGGTCAATGAAGTCTTTCATATGCTTTCTGTTTGGTGGGAAGGGTCAGAGGTCGTACCTAGAGAGGTTTTAATTTAGGAGCCCAATGATGTAGAGCAGTAAAACAGGTGTAGAGGCCAGCATGTTGCATAATTTGGGTCAGATATCGAAGCCAAGACAAATGGAGAGAGCTAATCTAAACATTAGGCATTCCTCAAAATCCCATGTTTAGATGAAGTCATACTATTTCACTGTGACTGAATCCTTTGTTCAAATACATATATATCATACAGTCCTACAATTATATGCTTTAATTTTACTTTTGAATTAAATACATTTTTATCAGTTGATAAATGATGTCCCTTAAGTATAATAGCTATCGCTGAGATCTATTTTCTCTCTGCGGACGTGGTCAAAGCGATACTATTGTGTGATGACTCTTGTTTATGTAATGGTATTTATAAGGCAATTGAGGACAAGTGAGGCTGTTATTCCACCACAAATAGACATATTGTGAGTGGGTGGTTAAATGGCATGCAGCCGTCTTCCTGTGTAACTCATTGAGTTTGTTGGTGGCCATCAAGTGTCTTGCTGTGAATTACTGCTCAGAGAACCAGAGTGGTGTGTCATACCACACAGTGTAGTGCTCATCAGACACGACATACAGTTAATGTAACAAATAAGATTGTATGTCCAGTCCAAATTGCCAGTAAATCGTTGAGTACAACTTGTTGAGTTGACATTTTGGTGATAAAGTGTGATGTGGTAACCCTACCGGTCCTTGGCCTTTTGTTGACTCTGAGGGACGGAGCAGGGTGGCTCCGTTCTGTCAGCATCATTCCTCAAAAATCCTGTCATCATATCACAGAGTTTAAATATAGAAACACTGCCACGAGTTTAGCTAAATCTATTAACTTAGTGTTTCCAGATGTCAGACCTGTGTGAGTGCGTGTGGATTTTTTTTTTTTTATCGCATCTCACTGAAGTTGTCCCCCCATTCTTCTTCATTATGTGTCAGCGTAGACTGAAATTGAGACATACAGCTATCCCCAGTGTGCTAAGAAAACATAAGGCATGATGTTTCTCATTGGAGTTAGTAAGCCTGCGCTGAAATGAGAGGATGCATTCAATGCTAAGTGAGACCTTTTTGGCAAATCCTCTGCATATTTTCTTAAGCAGATTATGTTTCTCTAAACTTACAATATATTAAAATAGAAAAGCGTAAAATATTCGATATCATTCTGAATAGGATTCATATGTTGACATCGTCGGCTTTCTCTATCTCAAAGCCCCCAGAGGAGTATGCAGGGACAGGAAATCTGCCGTCTACGATGTTGTGTGTGACAAACTTTGGTCAAGAGCCAAATGACTGGAATTCCGACTTTGAAGCTTTAATGAAGACACACCATAGTGTTTAACAGACCCACTAAGCAATTTGCATTTTGGCTCTGTTTTGGCCTGGTATGTAAACCATTATTATCTGCAGATTTTCTCTACTCCATGAAAAAGAAAATGAGTCATTTACAAACACTGAGGAACACATCTGTAGAAAACAGTGGATGAAGCCGAGCACGAAAAGCATTTTGTGGTCACAACAGGCCCCCAGCAAACTAAATAACCACAGATGAGGAATGCACAGAGAAAAAGCGTTTACAACTTGTGCTAGGAAAAATGTGTTTCTAATCTATCCCGGCAAGTGATGATGATAGGAACCAGCTCGATCCTCATCTGTTATGGATGAGCCAGGTTTGTAGATGGAGGTCAGTACATTGTGGGTCTAGTACATTTCCATCCAGTGTCAGCGTCCAGTGTCAACGTCCTCATGGTGAACTGTAAATGTACCCATGTTATAGTACTGTATATGACATTTATAATGCAGGTCAGCGCGGTCAAACACACTTCAATCAAACATTTTTGGACAAGCATAACTATGGTTTGTAAATATTTTTTTTCGGTATTTGTGATGCTCTCACTTTTCTTATTTCTCCCAGCAACTACAAAAATGGGACTATCCTATTTTTATTTATTTTTTTAACTGTACTTCACTAAACTAAACAATAAAATCATTATTTCCACTTTTCCATGACAGTTACGTGTACCTGCTTTTGTACTCAATCTGCTTAACCTACAGTACAATTTTCAGATTTGGGAATCATGACCAACCCGCCAGTGTCTTCAGATCCATTATTTCTAATGGCCCTTCACAATGGCTTTCATGCCTAGTTTAATAAGGATGTTTAGCTTAAAAGTTAATTTACCAAAATTGCACAGTAACATCCTCATCAGTTGTTCATTTCCACTTACCACTAACATTGAAATGAACTCCATAGTTACCAAATGAATGCTTGGATTTTTTTGGTTTTCAGTAGTTAATTGCTCAATTTTCTGACTGAATTACAAGGACCATTTATTCAGTGTTATGAGTGTGTCAGTATAACATTGGTTCCTTATGGATGACCAGGCTATCAGATGGTGATCTATCACTCTGCAGGCAAAAGTGGCACAAATCTGATATTACTTTATTTTTCTATTTTGTGAAAAGCACAAATCACATAGTATCTGATCTTTTCAATTCTGATTCAGTCAACTTCTACATGTGGTCCTGAATCAGATCTTTTCCAATGCAACCTCAGTCTGAACAGCCAGACACTTCACAATGAATATTGACAATACTACATATTTTGGCTTAGAACTAAGTTTTTAAATGTACAGCTTTTATTGTGGTGGAATATTTTCACTTTGTATTAGTACTTTTACTGAAACTAATGATCTCAACATTTCTAACTCCTCCTTTTTGTGTATGAACCTCAGTCCAGTATTATGACCAGTTCACAATGGAACTTGATATTTACCACATTTAAAAAAATAATGTAAAAAAATAAAACAGCCAAACAAAAACATCTGAGCAGTAAATCAGAGTTGAGCACTAAGACTGGCAATGTGAATGTAGCCGTGGAGTCCCGGACTCTTGCTCTCTTTCTCTTAGACTTTCAGTTTTTTTTGTGCTCCTGATGAACACTTTTATTATCATCATTATTTTTTATGTTTGACAGACTGTTAAATTTAGATAATGTCTAGATTGTAAAACATCACGTTTTCAAAACTGTTTCCACGTTGATGTGAGTTACTTGGACTCCTCAGACTAAATCCTGTCTTAAGTTGTCTTTGTGAGTTGTCTGCCAACTCGGTTGTAAATTTTTATTTCTGCGTTAGCCCAAATCATACCTGGCTGTGTGTACTGTGGCAAAGTACAAGTACTATAATCCAGTTTATGTCAGGTAAAGCATGTTGAGTAAGTATTTAAAAGAGAATGTCCTGATCTCTTGTTCAGTTCTGAAACTATGTAACACACAGGAAATAGTGACAGTTATATACTTTAAAGATTAGATTAAATTAAATTAGATTAGATTAGGCATTATTAATCCCACAAATTCCAATTAATTTGAATGTCTATATGTGAAATATTCACAACAGTGTTCTCAGATGCATATTTTATTCATACAAATGTATTACACTTAGATCTACAATAACTTTATATTCTTTGAACAAACAAGATGAACATAATTCATTTTATCTGAGTTAGGACTGAATATGTTTCTAATTTAGTAAAATATAAAAGGCAAGCTGTTATGAGACTTTAAAAGTTCATATGCACTTGTTTTATAAAATTCATACAGTGTAAAAATAGTATATTGTAATATCCTCCCAGACAGAAAACTCACTACTAGTAAACCCCAAAATCCATCTTTATACAAAACAAACTCACCACAGTATTGGATTTGTTATGAAAAACTGTATTCATCCAGAAGACCGTTGAATTGTGGAAATGACAATATGGACTACAGTGGAATGGAAATAGTTGTTTGTTTATGCTTGGGTTGGCCTTCAGTTTGTGCTCTGTGTGTGTACTGAGTGAAGAGGGATGTCTTCAAAACTATGCCCATGAGGTCAAACACATTCCAGAGTGCCACAAAGTTCAGTGTTAAACATGAAGGTCAGTTCATTACATGTAGCCTGCAGACATCATGCTGTCAGCAGACTCGTTACCTCTGCCTTCTCTCAGCAGAAAACAAAACGTCTTTATCAATGAATTCACTTACAGATCAATCAGTGCTCTACTCAATCCCCAATACTTGACTTTTGCACACTACTGTTAACAGCTACATAAAACTGTTACCACTTCAGCTGCTGATACAAAAGTTTAGCTCTGATCTGATCATATTAGTATGGATCTTTAGGTTAGACACTTATAAACAAGCCCTGGTCAGCACATTCACATTGACATTTATCCAGATAAATGAATTTTTTGTTGAGTCAAAAACCTTTGTCATCCGTTTGTCGCTCGTCTTCTCTCCCTGAAGTATTTCTCAGTTTGTGTTTGACCTTTTCTCACCTTTAAAGGCTTGTAGTGTTTAACCTAAGGTGTTTGACATTAAAAACAGTGGGAGCCTCAGCCTATCTTCTGCTCTGTCTCTGTTGTGGCTGAGGGCGACATTCTGCCACACTGAACAATAGAAATTCTGTGTTCGTCCACTCCTGCACGCAGTGGGTTTTTTTTTTTTTTTTTAAAACTTGGTCAGCAAAGCAAGCAGTGTTGTTCCTCTCACTGAATACCATGCCGGTCATTTGCTGCAGCCATAATTAGACATTCATACATGTAAAAATGTCAGTCAGTCACACTTGAATGGAGACATGGAGACTACTGCTTCATCGTCACTTTAGAATTTCACCCAGCCTTCTCCACTGATTTGCCCAAATTTGGGTTGTCTAGTGCTATGAACTGAACTAATATGATGGACAGTCATAAGGACATTCCTTCAGTATGAGAGTGTTGTTTATTGTACATACTATAAATACATACACTTGAATATGATTGCCTGTAATTGCGAATGTTTGCTCCATCTCAGTAGTTATTGTAAAGTATATGTCACGATAATTTATGTATTATTTATGTTGTTTTTGATAGGGACAGACACATGTACATAGATATACTGACAACAGCAGTTCATAGGAAATGCTACTTTGTGACACTCGTCCCTAGAAGGGTTTTTACAGAATCAAAAACTACAATATGAAGTATGACTATTATACAGTATAGCTCTTTAAAACTCATTACTCGTAAATTAGACATGAGTACAGGGAGGTTATTGAATAGGCCAGGATTTAGTGGCTCTCTTGAAAGTGGGAACATTTGTAGCAGATGTCAGATAATCCAGAGTTTTGCTCCTTTCACAGCAAGTGAGGTCTGAGGTCTGAGCAAAAGATGTTTCAGAGAATGGAAGTTTACTGCTGCTACATGGAGCTGTACTGGTGGATCTGTAGGAACTTTGCAGTTCATTTATGTATTTATGTATTTACCAATATAAATACCAGTATTATGTAATAAGATCAATAAAATTGGTAAAACTTAACCTAAAAACTTATATTTGCATAAATGTGGCATGATGGTATCTTTTTTACTCATAGCCAATAATTTGGCCCAGTTATATAAACTCTATCTAAGTAGGAATGGTTGGCCTGAGAACAGAGAGCTGAACAATGACAAATGTGAGAAAATCCTTGACTGTAGATGTAGTGAGACCCATCCTAGGCTCATCCTAAAACAGTTCAGATTAGCTGTCATTATTTTACATGTCTTTTTAATATGGCTCTTAAAATGTAACTGAGAATCTAAGATGATATCGAAGTACATAGCCTGGCTGAAAAAAAAGTCTGACATATAATATTGCATATTATATAACGTCAGATCTCCTTTATCTTTGATTGCAGGATGTATTTACAGTGGCATAAAGCTTATGAGGTGTCACTACATTTATTTTTTTCATTTATTAGGGACATAATGGTGCTTAACATAGATCTGACCAACTGAACCAGCCCCCAGATCATAACACTGTCCCCACAGGTCTGTACTGTAGGTACTAGGCATGATGGGTAATCACTTCATCCGCCCATCACTCTGGAACAGGGTCAGTTTGGATTCATCAGACCACATGACCTTTTTCCATTGAAACACCGTCCAATCTTTGCGCACTCTATCAAACTGATGGTTGTCTAAGAAATAACAAGCTGCGCACTGCATCATTTCGGGTTAAAGAACCTGCTGCAGTTGAAACATATGAATCATTGCAGTAATGATTCATTGGAATGATCTTGGCTTTACTTCTAAATGGTTCATATATCTCCTGTATTTACACCTAAATCCTGGTGTTGACTTTTCTATCGCCAGGTTGTGTATTTATCACTTTTTATTTATCCAGTGAGTTCACCTTTAATTCTAATGATTCCTCTAATTCAAGGATTCTGTTGCAGTTTGTTGTTCTTGGAGTTTTTAAGAGAAAAAACAGACTTAGTTTTCTTAGTATTTAGGGTCAGACAGCTGTTATCAAGCCAAGCTGAAACCATCTCTAAATTTGTGGTTAGCTTTTCTCCATATTTCAGTCCCATCCCACCTTACACTTACACTTTTTTTTCCTTCTGAGAATAATATGTAGACATACAGTAAAATGCCCCTGGGGGGCCAGCTTCCTCAAATGAAGGAATTTGATGTGACTTGAACAGACTGTAAACATTTAGGTCATTTCTCTTGTCTAGATCGTTGACTTCTTGAACTCCTTTTTCCCTCAAATCTCTGCTGTATTGAGGCACAAGGCTTGAATGTCCGGGAAGGATGCTCGAGTTATTCAGAAAATGTGTAAACGGCTGCTGTCGTGAGGGGGAGTTGTTATGAAGGCTGGGCCACGGTACAAATATCGGAGCCTATGTATTCACGTTGTCTCAGAAAACAAGTACTTAATGGCCTGGCACCAGAATGACCAGAATCAGGCTCAATACAGGGAGGAAAAAGACTCACCTCTGTTGTTGAGAGGTGTCATCGATGTGGCTTTGAAATTTCAATAAGCAATTCATGACAAACATAGCAACATTGTTCATCATCGGCAGCCTTGGTTAGTCACTGTTAACCTTCTCGCCAAGCCACAGACAGATGAAAGAATACAGCTTAATTGCATGACTTGATGGATTGACTCAAAGGACCATAACCTGACATGTCGCGCTGCACGTCGAAGTCTTATGATGTTTGTGAAACTATGAGCGAAAAGCTAAACAGTGCATTCCAGATAGCAGGATGCCGTTCCAGGCAGGGGGGGGAGAATAGGATCATGTGTTTGTCAGGAAGATCCACACATGAGTAATCAATGATTCGTGTGCCAGTGAAGCTAAACACATCAGGAAACAAAGCTGGAGCTGTCAAGCATGCAGGACTTTCCACACTGAAAAGCACTATGAGCTCACCAGGAAATGGGAATACACAGGATGCAATGAAGCCACAGAACGCTGCAGAACTCACACACACAAGCTTTTAGATGAAATTCAGGAGAAGCTTTTGGTCTTTTAGGTTTATTGTTTATATACATTGGCTTTCTCGGATTCTGAAACATTGTGGGTGAAGCGGCACTAGAGGCCAGCTGAATGAGGGCAGTGTTTTGGAATACCCCGTCCAGTATATCCGGCATATTTCCTCTGTTTCTGAAGAGCTGGCTACCTCCAGAGATCCCAACACTTGGCTACTGATGAATGCCATCGTTGCTAGAAAATATGTGCTGATTGCCGCTAATATAAAGACCAGTAGCTGCTGACATAACTTGGAGGCTGATAATACACTACTGGTCACAAGTTTCCTCCTTTTTTTTTGTTTTTCCTACTCTACACTAGACTTTTAGGTAGAGGGAAAGGTGTGGGAAAGATGAATTGTGATGCAGACAAAATAACTGAATGTTGACTTCACTTGTAATGCACTGCTGAGGGATTTATGTTGTGTTTGTAAAGTTTATGTTCTGTGGTGGGTCTTTTTCAAGTGCTGGTATGGAAAACCCCCAATTTATTTATATAATAGAAAGTTGTAGTCTGACTTTTGAAAGCTTTTTCTCAATAAAAGGAAGTTCAGATTTATCTAACTGCTTGAAAATAGCCTTGTAGTAGTGTAGAATTTATGCAGCAAGAGTTACTGGGCATTTGACTGGTAGTTTATGAATCTGCATACCTATTATAATTGTCCTGTCTGTTAGAAAGCTGAAAAAAGTCAACATAATAGCAACGTACCAGAGTGCATGCCCAGTTTCAGTTCAGTGTTAAACTAATTAAGAGGGACTTGTCAGTATTTTTTTTTACTGTAATTGTTCTTTTCTCGTCACAGCAGACATAAAACTAATGTGTTAACTCTGCAAAAGTGGAGCTGTTGTCGACTTGGACTGGATGTTTGAAAAGCTAAGGTTAAAATAGCCAGGAACTGTCTCAGGCACTGACAGCATAATAACACGGTGCAATAATACATTACACTGCTGTCATTCAGCTACAGTTTTAGCCCGTATAGTAAGAGCATGAGATGACAATGTTGGTTGATTGTCAACTCTTATTAGTCCCTTTGGGTTTGGCCTCTGGAAGCTTGTAATAGGGCTCATACTCTCAGCCCATTCTCTACCATGTTTTTTTCCACTTTAAAATCAGTTACTTTTCTGCCTTTTTATTGGAAATAGTCAAATAAAATGCTCATGTAATCTCCTGCACATGTGTGTATTTTAAAGAAGTAAAGGTTGATTAGGAACCAGTGATGTGTAACCACTTCCCTTGTTTTATTTTATCTGGATCTTGTTACTTCTTACCTTTTATATAGAGTCATATGAGGATCAGCGATCACTAATATGCCACTTTTTATATTGAACTAAACTTATTATAATTAACTGTACGGTAAAAATACAACAAATATACATCATTTGAGTTAAGGAAAAATGCATTATATGTTGTAGGCACAGGTAATATATTGAATTATGTAAATGATTCAAGTTTTCACTTTCTGACAATTGTGAAAAATTGCAAAATTAACACCATTCCTCTGGAGGTATTTCTTGCTCAACTAAATCCAAAATGCAATAAGTTTGCCTCCTGTAATATATTGACTTTAGTTCACATAGCAAGAATTGCCCAGCTCTAAAAATGTTTGCATGTATGCCTGAAAATCTGTACATAAATGTGATGTAGCTATTAAATAAAATCCAGTCCAGAAGTTCTCACTGAATATCAAGTACTCCATCTAATAGCTGGTCCAACTATACCCACTCAAAAAACAATATTTGGACAACAGAACACAAGCAAAAATAACAAGCATTTAATTCGACAAATATCAAAAACAAGCTAACTGTCTGAGACCAGTGTATGTCATGAATAACTGCATAAAACAACAGACTAATGCAACAAACATTGTACTGCTAAGCCAACACTAAGCAGATCCAACAGTACAAATATTTCTCTGCTGCTAAAACTCACTGAACAAACCCAAGAAGAGTAAAAATAAAGGTCGCATTATGAAGCAATGATTGCGAATTTTGTCTTACCTTTGCTGTTTTCTGATCATAACGGTTTTATATGAACTAAGCTTTTTGGTATCGGCTCGATCATTGTTTTTATGTTACATTGAAATTATTTCAACTAGAAACAAATGAACCAGGGTTGAACATGTTAAGTGCCAAACACACTCATGTGGTAAACCCTCATCAGACCTCTCTATGTATCAAATTTTGTTGTATTTCAACTGACCTTACCAAGGGGAGATGAGAGAGACAGTGGTTTACAGTGAATAAATTTGCCAGGGCCTCCACAAGACGGTGGAGGAAACACCTGCTTCAGAGCTGGGTCATTCTGAGCCATTATCAACAGCCCTGTAAAAGCCAGGACTCTAGGATAGCCATTGTATTTATCTTGTACCTCAGGACAAAGCTGTTTACGCTGCTCTTTCATTTATCACTCCATGTGTGCTCAGAAGATGGTTTTGATGTTTTTTTTTTCCCTTTTTTTTAGTAGATGACAAAGAAAACCTTGTTTACCAAGCCTCAGCTGATATTGGTAAATGTCAGCTGTAGCAATGAGCTCATAAAATCAGCAATGTTTGATAAGTGAGTCCAACGCCCAAAAGCTACAGTACTAGAATTTACAAGCAAGTAGATGTTATGTATATAGGTAAGTGAGGCGACAAGTGGTTCAGACTGTTGACAGTTAAGAAAAAGCCAAAAAATGCCGCCTCCAATCCGAATAAAGCCTGTCTCTTTGTCAAATATTAAGATGGACTCAACCACAAAGACGACCTACTGTATTTAGTACAACTATAGCTTGGATGGACTTGAAAATTAAAGTGAAAGGAAGATGAATAGCCACTGACTAATGACTGGAAACCAACACCTGTCTATGTTTGTGAAGAAATCACTTATGTAATTGTGGAAGTTGTGTTATTTTAGGGATTTTTATAGTAATACATGGCTCTGTACTCTGTACTGACATCACCGCTTTGAAACGTAATGGAGCCTGATCCGTCGTCTCACAAATATTTATGTAAACTTTTGTAAATATTCAGTTGTACTAAAAGTTCTCATCGATCATTTCTACATCATATCAGGGGGTTTTGGCCAGGTAGGACCCAAGCCTGATAGTTCATGGTTTTGTTTTTCACCACAGCTGTCACAAACGCAGACTCGAAGAAGGTTGTTATGGTCTGTTGGCGTATGATGTGACGCTTCTTGTCGTGTGGAGGCTGGGAGGAATCATATGCGTCTGTAATTGTTTTACAGCTAGCTGGCTGCTAAGTGGAATTTTTTATTTTTGTTTCAGATGTACTTTGTTTTGAAGCTTATGGAGGCAGCCTTCCCTCAGGCACCACAACACGTCCTGTACTCAGTAGTCATTGTCACTTATCTACTAGATAAATTCATAATTGGTTACTGTGCAAAGTATTCTGCAGCATGTTGCTAGATTTCTGTTTAGTGTTGTCACATGAAGTGTGAAAGTGTTAGTTGTTACTTGGCTTTAACAGAGCTTAATATTGTCAAAAAAGTACAGTGTGAGGACACTCTATGATTAACCCTGTAATGTAAACAGACATGCTTTCACATGAAAGAGCAGAGGCTTCTTTAGCAAATGTCACTGATTGCTTTAGTCTTCATACAGTTCAGCCGACTGCTGTTATGACGGGTATCATCACCTCAAAAATGCATTGGCTGATGCTTGTGTTGATATTAATCAAGTGGTTTTTAATATCAGCTTTTTCTACTGGGATTTGATATTGAACAGTATTGGAAAAATCCCTGGACTGTCCTTGGATTTGTAAAGGGAATTTCTATCCCCTGGATGTTTCCTGTAACTATGATTGAGTATGTTTATGCTTAAAGGATATGGTGCTAATTATTTTTGACAAACCCAGAGTCATAATAAAGACCATTGAAATATTTGGGACCTCTATTACTTGGGCAGTTCAGTTTTAGTTTAAGGAGGGGGTTTGTAGGAACAGGATGAGTTCATCTGACCATGGATTGATTTAAGCGGAGGAATGTCTAATTTTATAAAGGGTCTTCTATTGGCCTCTTTATGCATATCTGTTTTTAAGTTGCATGTCGTGAATTGGCCATATGTTTTTAATTTATACTGTGTTTCGAAATAAACCAAAGTATTTGCCCTGGAGTGAACAGATCTTCACGAGATGTTTGGGATATGAGGAGAACAGCAGAAATTAGCTTGTCTCTGGGCTGCGCATTATAAAGAATTGCTCTAAAAATACATGTTTTACATCATTTCCGACACACATGGTAGTTATGAAGCCTGAAATTTTGTGTACAGTACAATTTGTAATATTTGCTAGATGACTCTTCCTGTAATATTTGACCTGTCTTTTTGTGAATTACTGCAGTCCATCACAACAGTCTAAAAATACCTAACTCTAAAATAAACCTTATGTGCCTGGTGTTGCATAACAGATCTGTAATGAGGATCCAGGGGTGTCGTGACAGCGGAGGAGCAGAGTCACCTCAGTGCAGCGCTTTTAGACAACGTGAAGCTTTAACTCATTGCAGTATTTGGACAACAGTGCTGTTTTGGTCATTTTGTTGACATTCCTTGTGTTAATTACACTGACGTTGAGAGACGGACTCGGGTATGCATGTGAGTGTAGTTGTTTTGTCCACTGTTCATCCTGCGGACCAGATAAAACAGGAGTGCTGTGTCGGCGGCACGCCATTGACCTTCTCACCCCCCCAGCCGGTCCCTCTCTGGCCCTTGACACCTCACACTTCACTTTCCGTCATTGTGTTGCCTTCCTGACATGCGCCTCCTCCAAATGAATGGGAAGAGGACAAGGTATAGGGAAGAGGATGATGGAACCATACAATGTCACACACATCTGTTGCTAAGCTTTCCTGACCACATTGTCTTGGTAGTTGCTTAATATGTCGGCTTAGTCTGCTGTTCACTATAATTTTGTGTTGTAGCTTGGATGATTAAAGATGCCTCTTTCATTTTTTCAGTCGACATAATTTCCTCTCAGTACCACCTGCTCTTTTCAAGATTTTGCAGTTTCATGATTTATTCCTTTTCATATCTGCTTTTGTTTAGTAACGTGGTTATTTTACAGCAGTTTCAAGGAACATTTCAGCAAGAGGAACATTGATGGTGATCAGAGCACAGGAGATGGCTTAGTCTGCACACATTTTATTGCTGTGGAGAAAAAAATTGCAGAAGGATTTTGTAGGAGCATGAAAAAAGATCTTCACTTTAAGGATTTGCGGTATTTGCACACGTGTGGTTACAGGAACTCTTTCTAGTCTCTCATGGTTTTATGACTCTACCAAGTCTGTTTGTGTTTCCCCAAACACTGAAATCTGAAATGAAGGGGTAATAGCCAAATCACACTAAACGTGTTTCCAGTCATGTTTCAGCTGAATCTAATCAGACAAATCCAAGGTTAAGGATGATATACTGTTCTCCTTTTTCCTGAGTCATCTTTAGTAATGGCTTCTGCCCCAGTTATATCTGGCCTGGGCCGGGCCTGACCAAGCACAACTGTCTCATTACAGTATGAGAAGGCAGCTCTGTCCTGTTCTGGCCAGTGAGCCTCTGGGTGTTTTTTTTTTTTTTTTTTCAAATTGCTTTTTTTGTTCCTTGAGCACTAGGCTGTGACGATGCTTAGCAGGTCAGACCACAGATCCTGTGTCACAGTGTGGGAGTGGGTCATACCAGACTACAGCACATGATGTGAGAGTTTAGCTGGAGGGCAGCACTTTCCTCGGCTTTGACATCAATGCAGCAAGTGTGTCCCAGAGTTCCTTTGTCACTTGACTGAGATCTAATTTCGGAATAGGAGGTGTCGTATCTCTGTGTGTGTGCGGGCTGTATAAGGGCTGCGTTTCCAACAAGTCAACCTTTGCACCTGTTGAATTGCAGTGGATTCTTGTATCATGCTATAGCTGAACATATATCCAGTATCTGATTCTGTCAGGATTTCACTTCTTTCAGTTGTTCGCTCATTTGTGCTGTTACCCTGCAACCTGCCCAGTTTCGGTCAGGACACCAACACAGCAGGATACAAGTGAATTTGCAGAAAGAGTGAGGACCGTTTCCCTTTTTCTGTGAAGTGTTGTTCACTCTTAATTCCTGTCTTAATCATCATTGGACTACCTCAGAATCATGTGGTATTGCACTTGTTTATGGCTGAATTTTAATGACACAGTATTTTAAGGATCCAACAACTTTAAGCAGTGTTTCCATTTATTACAGTGAAGCAAAGCTAAAAATTAAGTTATTGATGCACCTCAATACCGGGAAGTAGATTAAAATTGGTGTTACTACTTTCCTTCGAGGTGTATGTACAGTAATTGCATGTACAACTGTGCACAATGTACTGCCCTACACTATAGTTTGACATCACTGATGTAGCCATCGTCATACTGTACGAGTTCATACACCTCTTCTGTTATTGGCCACAACCAGAAAAGCAAGTTTAAACCTCAAGTTTTATTGTGTTTACTTGCCAAAATTGTCTTGAGGCATAGAAAAATGCTTGTTAATATGCATATTGATGTTGTTCAAACATGAAATCACATGGCAAGTGGCATTCCACAGTCATGAGTTGTGCGCACTGTGATGTCAGCAAAGTGTCTTGATGTAGTGTTCGCTGACCATCACCACCAAAATTTTGCTAAACTCCCCAAAGTGTCTTTGAAGTTGTTCCAAACTTCAAGTGTTTCTCTGCAGACCTGTAGGCAAGATAACAGCTTAAAGGAAATACTGATTAAATATTAGGGAAGTCAATTAAACCTCTCCTCACCGCTCTTTTACATGCTCCGAGCATGTCACCCTCCCTTAGGGAAACACTCCCATGACACATACAACATATGCACACGTACACACACACACACACAGGATGTTATATCTCCTGTGATCTTTGGAGGAATGCAGTCCCAAAGGTGTTTATCTCTTTTTTTCGACAACAATGAATGGCATTGTTGGAATACTTTAGGACAGGATCACAGTTATCTGCACTTGTCCTTGGGTCCTGTCTGGCCTGAGTGTGTATCAGCGAACACACACTCACCACAATGCAGCTTTAACAGATTTCCTGCAGGCTATTGTATCTGCTAGAAGATGGTGGCATCCTGGTCCAGGCCAACAAACCCCCTTTTCCTCTCTTTCACTCGTTGCTTTCCTCTCTTCTCTCCTCTTCCCCTTCAGTGTCTGGCCCTCCTTTTTTTTCCTGCTCCAGAGTCCATACCTTGCAGGTGTATTTGTTTTTTACCATGCACAGATCCACCTATCCATCTGTCCATCTGTTTGACCCTCGCCCAGCGCTCCTTTACCCACACTCCCCTCTTCCTCCCTGTGTCCGGTGATCCCCTCCCCATGTAACCCCTGAGGAGCAGTCTAAACACTGTTTCAGAGCCAGCCCAGTGGGGGCCTCCAGCAAAAACACAGAGAGCAGACACAAACACTTGACTCTGTGACCAAATGCCCGCCTGCTTCCCAGATTTTGGCCTCTCGTCTCTGCCCCCTCCCCACTGTTTTTTGCTTAGCTTGACTTTTAAATTACAAGTAAAGCAATCTGTGTATCCCTATCATTAATCCCCTTTGAATATATATGTAATACTAACATATTTTCATCACTTGGTTTGACACGACCTTGATATTTTAAGGCATCTGCCTATGATATCTGTTTCCTGATTATAAACTGCATCTGTGTTACCAAACATAGTATCTAAAAAAAGCTTGTTTTTTCCCACATTTAGCATATGTTTCGTGTCAGAATTGGTTATGACTCACACTGTTGCCCTGAGACTTCGAATGTGTTTGAGATGCTTTTTATTATGGTGGCTTATTTTATCAGGCATTGCAAATAGTTGATTTGTGTGAGTCTTTGATAAACAGAGCATTAGGAAATATAAATAATATGTTATTCCAGGAAGATTTTGGAAGAGCTGCTTTACACACTTGTTTCCCAGATTAGTAACTTTAATGCTAAATCTTTAAAACAAACATTCAGAATAGAAACAAGTCTATTTAGGGAGTCTGTTTAAACTTTGCCACCTATTCTAACATAAGGTGTTTTATGAAAATAGCTTATTCACTCTATACTGTTACGGTAACTCCATAACCGTGTCTTTCAGTATTTTTCCATTGTTTGATGTTTCCTTTTATGATCAGGCAGGTAATGAGCTCAGGCCTCTCAGTCTGGCACCTTCGCTGATGACCTCCGAGGAGAGTAAACACTCTATGTGCCATTTCCCGCTCTGATGCGCAGATGTACTGTAATTTACCCTTAAACGGGCCATCCTGTCTCCAGGGCGGCATTTGGAGCAGAATGGCTCAAATACTATTAGTCCCTCTATTTATTTATTAGGTTAGTTTCCAGCAGCGAGTTTCAGGGAACATCATGACCTTTGAGCATTTGAGAAATGAAAAATAAGAGATATATATTCCTATGTCTGCAATTAAGAAAGACCCAAAGAATCTACTGATCTAAAATCCTATTAATACATGGAAATAATTCTGGTAAAATGCAGTTTCTCAGTTTTTCAGTGTCATCAATTGTGTCTTATTTGGATGTTCAGAGTCTCCATAGTGAACACTGTAGGGAAGCACTGTAATTCTCTGCAACACTGATACAGTAGTAGAACACTTGAAGTTTGCCAAAAATAGGGAATATAGAAGCTTGTTTTTGTGTTTTAGTTAATTATATATTTTGCTGAAAAAATTCTTCAGTTTGATATGTTTTTATATAATAAGCTTTGCATTTACTCCATACTTGTATGAACTTCTACATGGTCAATACATTAAATATCAGAAAATTTTAGCTTGTTATTGGAAAAAATACAGAGCAAAAAATAATAAATAAGGATAAATCACTTTGGAAAAGTTAGACATAGATAACAATTAATTTGGAAGTCACAAAAAAATTATAGGT
>JAPQRQ010000018.1:32228141-32265884 GCA_037367365.1 Apogon talboti | reverse complement strand
AACAGCAGACAGATTTCAGATTACCTGCAGAGATTCTGTCATTTTTGCACTTTAGATTAAAATTTTAGTTCAAGTGACATTTATACCAAGTATACCAAAGTAATCTCAGTAATTTAGAAGTAGACTTCACCAACAGACCAGAAACTTAAACAACGTTGTAGTAGAAGAAATGCCTTTGCTAAAATGTTTTACGATGCTTTACTTATATCTCAACTGAAAATTCCTGCTTAAATGTACAATATATCCTCCTGAAACCCAGGAAAGTGCAAGTTTCTGCTTTTTTGCATTAAAAAAAGTTGCAAAAAAAGGCAACTATTTTTTTCAGGTACATTTTTTTACGAATGTCATTCGCAGCTTTTTAAAAAAATACATTTTTAAAGCTGTGAAACTCTTGACTACAAACATGGACAAAAAAACTCATAGCTGGGTTTCAGGAGGATAACCTCAACATAATGCTGTCTTAAGCTACCAAAACCAAACCAAACCCAATAAAGATGCAGCAGCTTCTGCAGAAAAAAGCGATTCAATTCTCTATACTGAAGTAAAATTAGACTAGTTTCAGGCGTCTTCCACGCCAAAGATAGATCAAACTCTAGCTTTTAATGCTGTTTGGGCAACAGTTTCCCACATTATGCTTCAGCCTGACAATTACAATCAGATTTGAAACCACAGATTGTAGAGTCATGCATCATCTTCTGTAGCACTGAAGGCCGCTTTCTAAAACAAGACCACATACACCAGTGCACAAACTTGCCTGTAGTATTGGTCAAACCTGCATGGCACAGCAGGCATGTGTGCCATTTAAGCTTCGGTAATCAATCTTGAAGCTGCTCTGGATCTTTGTAGAATTCCTAAATGAATATTGTTTGCTCTAATCTGTGTTTGAGGTTAGAAGTCCCCCACAAATAGCCCTGAAAGTGTGATTAATGATCCTGAACAATGTGGCAGTCACATTCTGACAAATACCTCATTAATTTCATTCTCTGTTTTCCCATTCCAGGAATCCACAATGTTCTAAGTCTGTTTTGTGCGGTTCTGACAGAACACAAGGTTCTGTTCCACTCCACCAGTTACCAAAGGCTCGGAGAAGCCTGCCGGGCCCTGGAAGCCCTCATGTTTCCTCTTAAATACAGGTAAGTGCCGGCTTCGACCCCACGGGCTGGACAGCGGCTCATGTGACCTTCCTCCAACACCTACGATGAATTTTGTTGCGACATGACTGATGAACTTTTTTTTTTTTCTTCATTGTATTTAGTTTCGAAAGCAACTTTTGTATTTTCCCCACTCACTTTTTTGGAATTTATTTTTCCTTGAAGCACCTTTCACTTGTATTGTGAAAAGTTTCCTTCCCATTTAAGAGCATATGCATGAATCACTCTCTATTGCAAAGCTAAAGTTTTTGCGGAACTTGTAGATGTGGAAATTTTTAGTCACGCAATATGACTACATTATACATTTATAAATTTATCCTGATTTATCCTTTTTTTATCATTTAACAACAAAGCATGTGAATGAACTAAACAAACAACATGAAACAATGAAAATGTATGATTTAAAAACAAGACTATATAATAGCAATGGTTTTTATTTCTGATTTTGTGAATATCCAAATATATCAAATAAAGCTCAGAAAAATATTAATTTCTAGATGTAACTGCCAAGGTGTCATATTGAAATCTATTGATGAAAATAAACAAACAAAAACATGCAGTTTGATTTAGCTGATGTGATTCAGTTTCTATAGCCACCGATAACAGTTGTAGAGTAAATGCAAATCATTATTACAAAAGTACTTGATGTCATCAGACTTTCATGTGACATTCATGTTGCTGTTGACCTATTTCTCACGCGAGTCAGTTTTTTCCACTAGAGCTTTCGATCAAACAGATTTACTACAATAAAGGGAAGTATTTCTTCAGTTTTGAGTGACTAACGGTATTGTTATATTCTCTTGTGTGCTCAGTTATCCATACATCCCTATTCTGCCTTCACGGCTGCTGGAGGTGTTGAGTTCACCCACCCCCTTCATCATCGGAGTACACTCCATGTTTCAGACTGAAATCCAGGATCTGGTGAGTGCAGATGTGTAACAGGCATCAAGCAACCTCCCTTACTTGCATGCAAAACTCCATCATAAATAGCTGAATACTTGTGAACACATGCGAATCATTAACACGTATTGGAATCTTTTGGAAGTTATTGTAGTATCCTAAAAATGAAGGCACATCATGACATTTTTGGATTTGTTGTTTCTGCTGACCTGGAGAATTTTAATTTCACAAGCCCCTGGTTACACAAAGTTTTTAGACATGAAGATTAAGTAATCTGCCCCTCTGCAAGATGTTTATTTAGCTGTTTTCACCTAAACCTGGTCAGGAAAACGTGTTTTTGCTCACTGTACTCCCTCCAGCTGCAATCAAACCAGCTGACATGTTCGTGTTTAATGTGTTTTCACCAGTTGGATGTTATTATTGCTGACCTGGATGGAGGAACAATAAAGATTCCTGAGTGTATCCACTTGTCCCTGCTCCCTGAACCTCTCTTACATCAAACGCAGAGTGCCCTGTCTCTGGTAAACAAACACACACAAACATATCTTTAAATATAATTTAAGGATCTTATGTGAGGTGAGCTTGAGAAAATGAAGCGAGAAAGCTCTTAAGCACCAACAAATCACATTATAGCATTCTTATACATCTGCATACACACATTTGTCACAACATTTTCAGTAACACCACTTTTTTTGTCTAAATTTGTAGTTATTACATTTTTTTTTCTTATGATGTGCTATCTTGTCCTTGTTTAATAGGAATATTGAATAATGTTGTATTATAGATAATTCTATATAAAAGCATGCATTGAAATTATATGAAAACTCATAAATCATCAGGTAATTATCATATTCTCTCATATTCTCCCAGGTTTTACACCCTGATCTGGAGATAGCAGACAATGCATTCCCTCCTCCTCGCACTGCACCCTCCAACCTCAAGCTGTTGGTAAGTCTGTATATCTTGTCCTTGTAATCAGTCACTATGTTTACATTCATATAAATAGTCCACTATTACTCCAAATATGACAATATACTGAATTTGATACAGGTCGCATAAGTAGTGTTTCTGTTATTAGTTTCCATCCACCCGTCTGTCCAACCACCCACCCACCGTAATTCTGAATGGAGCCTTTTCTGATTTAAGACTTGGACCAATGTATTTATGTTTTAGGGGCTGTATTTTAACATTTAGGATATGTGCTTGAATTGGGTTTTGAATGCAGTTTTCAATTCCCTGTCTCTGTTTTGCAGTCAGATCTATGCAATTTATGCAACTGTTTGTAAGACTGGGATGAAGAGGGAGAAGCTCATTTACAACTATATGATACTATATTAACAGGTTCTCTGTCATAACGGTGACCTTTTCATGAAGGTGACTGAAGGAATGAATGTAGGAAATTGTAAAGATGGGGACGTCTGCCAATAGTGGAAGAGTAAAATGACATTAATCAGAGTGTACATGGTTTAGTATAAATGGGGCCATCACTGGGTGCTCATGTTCATTAGTCATGTAAAGAGCTTGTTAGGAATATATTAAAAAGGGCAAAAAACTGAACATTTTGCACATGGAAACATTGTTTTAATGTTGTTCTTCCTTGAGGAGATTATTGCAACCGAAAGGTACTTTTAATTCCTAAAATGGATATAAAGGGTGGGGGCATTAAGAGACAGCAACCCGTTACCGTAAAGACAAATAAAACCTGTGGGTTGTGTAATTAACTTATCAGACTGTGAGTCTGTGGCATGGCATGCCTGTTTGATGAGTTGTGTTTGTTTTCCAGGATAAGGAGGTGAGGGCCGTCTTTCTCAGGCTGTTTGCACAACTCTTCCAGGGCTACAGGTCATGCCTGCAGCTCATCCGCATCCATTCTGAACCTGTTATTCACTTTCACAAGGTAACAGCATAATGGAAGTTTTGCAAAAACCTCTTTTTTTTCTTGTTGAGTGTGTGATCTTAATTTTAGCAATTTCTGCTCCGAAAACAAAAAGTTCTTTCGATTTGCCAAGAATGTTTAGCCTCAGTCCAGCAGCGAGGGTGGAATTACATGCAAAGTCCTGACAGATAAACCTGTCAGGAGTGTATCGAGTGCATGTGTGTGTATGCGTGTTGTTTTAAAATGTGTTGTAGCAGCTCCATGACTCTTCCGTGATGCTATCCTTTTGTTTATGCAAGCCTCAGTCCATAGTCCTCTAACCTTGGGCAAAGCCCGGCTATGAGCCATATGAAACGTATTAGGTTTACATTTTTGTTTTGTGCCGGGGTTTTTGTTTGTTCGTGTCTGTGGTGTCTCCGTGGTAACCCCTCTGCACATCATCCTCAAAGTACCCCACATGGATCAGATTATAAACAAACGCTCGGCTTATTCAGCTGGAAATGCTGACTGGGGAAGGCTTGAGTGAACTGTGTTTTATCTCTTCTACCCACAAGCACAAATAATTATGCGTAAAGTAAATTAAATTCATTTACATGTAGTCATTTATAACTAGATTTATTTCCCCTTTGTACATGCTGTAGAAGTTAACTGTATTTTCAACTATAAACGATGTCAAGGCCTCTTGCAGAGATTTTTTTTTAATCATATTCTAAAAATGGCTGTGATTACCACGTTTGCTTTCAGTCTACAGTATACCCATATGAACAAGATTACACGATTATATTGCTTCCATCTGTGTGGGATTGTAACTATTCTAATTCTGACATTACCCAGACTGCCTTCCTGGGCCAGCGAGGCCTCATTGAGAATGATTTCCTGACCAAGGTTTTGGATGGCATGGCCTTCGCTGGCTTTGTCTCAGAGAGAGGTCCGCCTTACCGAGCCTGTGATCTCTTTGATGAGGTACTGTACCATGACACTCTACTTACAGCAGGACTTGATACCCTTCACTTCTTATTTTCCTTCACTTCATAAATTATTATTAGTATTCTCTAACTTCAAACAAAGAACAAAGAGCAAAACTGTGTATTTAATGTTGCTTCTGTTTGCTACTGGATCTGTTTAATATCACGTTATTGGAATACTATTGTTCAGGGAAACCTGGGAAGGTTGTCCTGTCCTTTCTGCACTAGTTATGTTTTTGTTTTGTGTGTGCTGTTTTATGTTACAGCTGGTGGCCTTAGACATTGACACCTTTAAAGAAGAGGAGATCAATCCTGCCAGGCTGCAGAAGCACATCAGAGAACTCTCTGAGCAACTGTACAAAAATGTAAGAGTTGCACATTCCAGCTCGTCTGTTGTGTTGGACAAATAAACTCATTTTCACATGTCTTTCATGTGTTTAGCTGCTTCCTAAACCACAGCTAACATACCACAGCTACGTACGTACATATTAGTAGGATTTTTGCTATTTATTAGTCATTAAAAAGTGTAACCGTAACCATATGCTGTTTTCTGTGTAACCATAACTACCAGACTTAACTAAGTTGTCCCTTCAATAACCTCCTAATTACCGTTTATTGATAGTAACTAAGGAAGTTGTGAGTGAATTATGATCTTAGTATGTTTTACTCAATACGGGCATTATAGTGGTAATTTATATATAAACCAAAAATCGTGTTGTGTCCAAATAACTGAAATAGTAAATTAAGTCTTTTCTCTGTCAGGGTGTGTTCCAGAGTCTAAAGTGATGCTTCTCATGTGGCTCATCACTTACAGTAGCTGTCCTAGTATCCTAATTATTTCATTTGCCCTTGGGGTACCACAGGAGAACCCGAACCCCCACATGGCTTTTCAGAAAGTGCCTCGGCCATCAGAGGGATCACACCTGCGGGTGCACCAGGTACCTTTCCCCCTGTTGGAAGATGCAAAGGTGGAGAAGCTTCTGCAAGAGGGTGTGGCCAAACACAGCAGTGCACCTGCTGTCACACGACCTGAGAAGAAGTGTGTTGTACCTGCTGGACCCCCTGTTGGTATGAACTACTTCAGACTGCAGTGCATGCTCTTGAATCTTTACATCTGATTAACAAGCTGTAGGTTCACTGTGCTGTTGTCCTTTAATTAATCTGTTTTTTTGTTTGCTTGTTTGTTTTTTAATTATTACAGTGTCTATTATGGGCAAATGTGGCTCAGTGTTTAACAGCGCTCGTAGGCTGGAGGTGGTGAGGAGCTGCATTTCCTTCATCTTTGACAACAAGACCCTGGAGACAGAAAAGGTGATGCATGTTGTCATCCATCATTGCTGTTAATCAACCGTTGGACTGTTTCATCAGCTGGAGGCAGCTATCATTTGTGTAACACATCCGACAGACCTGCTGGATTATAGCTGTACATTCTACATGATCATGATCCTAATACCTTCCAGCTGACAAACAGACAGGATGAGAGTGGACTTATTATTAAATCTCTGAGTCCGTGTTGAAGGCTTGCAAACCTTTATAATTAATGATTTGAGGTTATTCAATTCTTTCACTTGTGTTTGCCTCTAAAAATCCCCTCAGTGTGTAACCCTGCATGTGAGGTTATATTTGAGCATCCGGTCCAGTTTGCATCCAATGTGTTTTAAATGATACTTTTACCAGGTACTTTATACATCCCACTAGCTTTATTTTTGAGTTATATAACCCACGCCTGCATTTCTGTGCAAATGAAAGAATGTATAGCATACATCCTCTCAACCCCCCATGAGGCTGTAAATCCTGCACTGCCAAATGGTTTCTGTGAATAGCATTAACCATATGAAGGTGCTGGAGGAACTTATATATGCCTGCAGCATTCCTATTTCATGTATTTCATGCATTGTACTAAAAACTGTGGGCTAAATGATCCAGTACTTTTTCTGCTGTTGCAATAAAACAAAGGTCCATTTTCTCTCAGTCGAAAAATGCACTGAACAATGTATACAATAAGAAAAAGTTTAGTTTAGCCTCAGTGCTGTCACGGGGCAGATTAGATCAAATCAGAATCAGATCAGATTTCCAATATGGTATAGGCAGAGAAGCTGAATGCATGTGTAGGTGCTGAAAAACAGTACAAATTAACAATGTTCAAAACTCATTTGCAGACTATGATCACTTCCACATTTAAGACCAAGTCACAGTGACAGAATGTGTAATATATTCCTCTTTATTAACATTTCCATTCACAGACCCTGCCAGCTGCACTTCGCGCCCTTAAAGGCAAAGCAGCCCGCCAGTGTCTGACTGAGGAGCTGAGTCTTCACGTCCAGCAGAACCGCGCAATACTGGACCACCAACAGTTTGACTACATCATTCGGATGATGAACTGTGCTATTCAGGTGAGTCAAATCACAGAAATTCAAGTCTTACACACCCCTCCCCCAATGTACACTGGAAACTGATGAAAATATTCATATTATGGCTTAATGTTCAAAAAGAAAGACAACCAACCTGCTTCAAATGCTGACAGTCAATTAGTCCATCACCATATGGGTTAAACATGAGGGCAGAATAATAATCTACAGAAGACCAAAGTGATAATGTTTCAGTTATATACATGGGGTTAAATGCGTAAATCATTGAGCTTGGAACCTCATATTTAAATAGTAAAAGCCGGTTCTGATTTAGGAAATTATCCGTAACTGGGGCCGTGGTGCACAACAGATTAAGTATAACTTGTACATCCTCTGTGTTTGTCAGATCACTTCCATAGCATGTTGTAAGACTTAATCCCATCCTTGTCGCTCATTGTTTGTCAGATAGTGTGTTGTCTCTTCTCGGTGCCCTCATTCTTCAGCTGCTTGTCAGTGCGTATAAGTAATGTGTTTTTGTGCAGCTCATATAGCGTCACTGAGGCTTCACTGGACGAGAGCCGTCAGGTCTTTATTGGTACTTCCTCCAGTTTTTACTACGTTGAATCAGCTCTAACCAGGGCATTTTTTAATACTTTCGAGCAGTCCTCACAAAGTGCAGCTTTTATGGAGTGACATTGGATTCCACTCATTCTTCTATTCCCACCAAATGATAGAATTAATCCCACATCTGCCAGAGACTGGGACACGCAAGGCCATTTGACGTGTCATTTGTTCCATAATTATCAAACGGGCCAAACTGGAGCCGAGTGCGAATGTCTGCGTCACAAGGCTATAGATCTACATCCTTTGTATTTCCTCGAATTCTGGAAGGTCTGAAAAGAAAAACTTGTAGCATCATTCTTTATGCGCTACATAACGTCTGTCAGTCTGAGTTTGCCTCTGCCTTCACAGGGGTTTGGCAAAAAATGTCAAAGATTTCTTTTTAAGTCCATATCGGTGCAGGGCTGCATGCTGGGTCACCTTTTTATTGCACTGTTTTCTTACAAATAGTGTTGCTTTATTGTGTTGAAATCAAATACTAGTTTGACAGCTTTTGTTGGCTCAATGGTAAGAGTGAGTAAATAAAATTACCAAGTGGTTTTTTTCCAAGGACTTTTAAAAACAGGTGAGCCTCAAGATTGTTTTATAATAAAACGCATGCAAGGCTGGATGTGAAATTAACTTTAACACAAAATGATGAACATTGCAGCCAAGCCCCCTAAAGGCTGCCACGAGGGGATAAATGTGAAATGGATGTTCTGGTCAGTTCTCCTTTTGGCAAGGACAATCTTTGAGTAAAACCTGTAATTATCATGCACATCTGGAGAAGTGCAGATGTTTCTGTATCTTCTCTGCGTTTTGTTTCAGTCTGTTTAGAATTAGAGTATTGACATTAACCGCAGATCTCTAAAGTGCAAACTTTTACAAGACTGTACCACACATATTTGTACAGCAACTGTAAGAGATAAATAATGTATACTGTAATTATAAAGTAAAATATTAGTGACAATTAACATAAATGACTTTGATGTAGCAGTTGCACACATGGACAAGAGATTTAATTACTTACATGACAGAAGGTAGCGAGCCTTTCTCTATGTGCACTTTGTTTTCATTAATATATACTGTATATTTGTCCTCTTTTTCTCCTTTCTTTACATTAACATCCTGGTATTTGTTCTGGCTTCCATTGCTTTTGCTCAGTGTGATGGATTTGTCTCCAATGAGCTGTGAAACAAATATAAATAGTAAATTGCTGGGTCAGTAATTAGTTTCATATTGTGCTCCCTGCCCTTTGTTTCAACGCTGAGCCACATAAGAACCCCAGATATGACATTAGTGAGCACCGTTGCCAGCAGCTATGTACTGTTGGGTGTGTGGAAGAGATCGTTCAGTGTTTAACAAAGCCAAGGTGACCTATTCTGTAAAAAATGTTGCTTGCTCTTTGTGCAATGACAACATGATGCCTCATTAAGAGTTCTGGCCGGTACGTTGATGTGACACATTGCTTCCCAACGACATCATTATTATTCTCACAGTTACAACATCTATCGTTTAACTGTCAACTTCAGGCTAAATGACAGGTTTGTTGCCTGGTTGCATGACCACATCAGTGATTTCTTTTTAAAGGTTCATAGGGAAGCACAGCTGCAGGAAGAAGAATGTTATACAAAAATGTACAATAGGCCAAAGGTTAGGACATTAGGATCAGGTGGTACTGTAGCATGTCAGCACTTGTTAATATGTTTTTCTTTTGTACATTTTTTGGAGCGCACAATGCCTGTAAATATGTTAATGACTTCTATGTATAGGTGGTTTACAGTGACGTACTTTTCCTGTGTAAACTTCTGTTGTAATGCTTATCTGTGCAGTGTGTCTGTCATGAATCACTCAAAATAATGACCCTCATTAAGCTTTTGACTTAATTGCACATTTGTTTGTGTGTGTGTGCGTGCTCCTCAGCACTCCAGCTTTTGGAAGTAAATGTTGCGCAAGCCATGTGGGGGAATGCGTCCTGCTGTGGATGTATCCTGGCATCCCAACCATTTCCTGTCAGATAGGATTATGAGCCCTCTGTGCTCTGCTCTCTCATGGCCGAGGGCCTCATGATGGTGCTCAAAAGCACACTCTGAGTGGCAGTTTACTGTGAGAGGGGATTAGGGCGGGAGGTTCATGGAAAGCTGCTGCAAAGGCATGGAGCCCATGAGTTCTGCATGATCTTGAGCTGATGTGTAACACTATGCAAGAACACACGTTAGACACAGATGTTCCTGTCTGAATTGCAGACTGCTGGACTCTGCGCTGATGAACTGGTGGGTCTACTCACTGGATTTGTGCCCTGTATGCCCTCAGAGTCCACAGGCTAGTGTGCACCACATAGTTTTATTCCTAGTTGCTATTTCCTCTGCTGCCTCTGCCTCTTAATCATTTTAAACATCTCCTTTAATAGTGAATGAATGACTTCATTACTTTTTTTTTTTACATTATTCAGCCCATAAATTAGCTTCTTGCTGTGAGAAAATGGCCTCTGTCCACCATAGTGTCCTTGATGTACTGCCTTACGTAATTTGAACACTGGGAATCTGCACTGGGTATCATTCCCATGTTCAGATATCTGTTTCGCTATGATGTCCACCAGTGCAGCCAGGTAAACATCTGTATTAATTAGATTTAATGCTCTTGTCATATAATCTTTGTTTATTGTTTGTCCTGACAGTACAGAAAGCAACCATGATGATTATTCCTCTGTCTGTTACGAGACTCTATTTACAATAATGGCCTTTATATTAAGAATTTCCTGCGCGTCCATAACAGTAGAAATCTAATAAACGTAATGCAGTTCATCTCCCAGCTTTCCTGGAAGTGTGAACATCTCTAGACAGGAAGCTGCCGTTTGTTCACACCCTGTAACGTTTCTGTCATGTGAATGCTCTTCTTGTTTTCTTTTGCTGCATACGTGTCGCCCACAGAATAGCTGTGTTAGTCATCATAACAATCATAGCTCATTCACTCCCAAGAATGAGGGTAACACAGTGAGACTTGCAGTAAATAATGGGAGGAAAAGAAGGCAGTGGGGTGTCCTCATAAACAGAAATGTTCATTCAGTCTCATCTCAGACCCACTGCAGATTTGTTCGGCTTATTTGTTTGCTCTGGTAGCCGACATCCAAAGACACTTCTCAGCCTCCCAGTATGTGTACAGGAGATCAAGTAGAGGATTGAAGGTGATCCTAAATGTGTCTTAGTAAACCTGATAATCTCTTCTTTATGAAACGTAGAACTGTGTTGAATCCTCCTCCCTTTTCCACTGATTTCTGGGCACCTTCATCTGAAGCCTGACTTTTGACTGGAAGAAGTGATAAATTTCTATTTCCAAATGACTAACAAACTTGACGAACTTTACTCTTTTTGTCAGAATAATACCGGTTTGTGAAATATTAACACTTTCTGCCCGTGTGTTTCCACTTGTTGTTCTATTTAGACTGGGGTCCATGAACTCCTGTGACCTGCAGCATTGTTAAGGATGCTGGTAAACAATACTTTGGTGCTGCTCCAAACTGGAACATTTTACCGCAGCCCAAATAACTGCAAAGAAAAACACAAGCGACAAGAAAAATAAAACAGAAAGTATGTTGCTCAGTCCACGGGGGGCCAGGCTTTCATGTGTAGCTGTGGAACTTGTGTTTTGCATTTTCTCCCCTCTGTACATTCTTGTGTTTTTTTTTGTTTTTTTTTGCAAGGAATAGTGGTAACAGAGGCCCCAATACAGACCACTATCAGAAAGTGAAACATTCCTCTCCATATCTCTACCGCCCAAAATTAAAGACTTTTAATCATATGCTGCATTCTTTAAGAAAATACTGAGTCATGACTTTAAGATTTATGTGTGTGTGTTGCATTTTTGCATGACATAAAAAGACAGATGATACTGAAAAAGAAAGAAAATATAAGTGATGCACATGTTTTCTGGCTCTTAGGTCCTCAGAGGGTTATGAGGTGCTGCACCGGGTCAGAATCAGTGCTGTTGTTTCTCCATGGTCTTAAATCAAGTTTCCTCTGGCCATTCTCATTTACAGAGTTCAACAAACAAATCCCAACAAAGCTCACCAAGCATAAGTACCAATTTCCTGTGAATGAAGTACTTTTAAGTCCAACTCGCTCCCTTTTCTTGCGTTTCCTTGTTTTCATCATTCTCTGTAATCTCTGTAAGTAAGTTTTGGTAGGGCCCCTAAATCCCATGCTCTAAGCCTCTTAATGTATTATTCTTCTTTATACCATTCTCTTGAAAGCATCATTAAGCACTGCCTCTTTGACCTGAAACAATCCCAAATACAAAGGCACTTTGGCGATGTGAGTATAGGTCAAAAAGCAAATATTTCCAAATATTCTGTGAGTTAATAAACTAAATAAAACAATTCAATTTGCGTTCTCGGTAGTCATAGCAGCTTCATAAATGAACACAGCGTTTTATAGACAAGATAATGGGATGATTTGCTTCAAATAGATTTACTTGGAAATGTAGTTCAACTAGAGATGTAACGATTAGAGATTTTGGTGCTGCGATTATCGTCAGAGAAATAATCGTGGTTTACTGGTTTCTACCATTATTTTTTGAAAAAGTGACAGCCCTAGTACTTATATTTATAATCACAGTGTATTAGGCAGCAAGCCGTGCACCCGTGATTTACGCGGTTAATTTTCGAAAAGCACAACCAAAAAATGGTGTGCCTCTTAGTCAAAGCCATGCTAATTATCAATATATTGTTCTCTTACCTTGTCATGGCATAAATTTGGCTAAATCCATCTATTTTTTGCAAAAATGAAGCGTCATCATGACCTGTCAGCGCGTCCGGCACTTTCTGCACGTTGGACTCCCATTGTCATTAATGTTCCTACTGGCATCTTTTGGACAACCAAAGTAATGTCACACTGGCGATTTTACCTGCTTTCTAGGTGGATATAGACTGCATTCTTGAAAAGCGGATACAGAGAGACGGTCAGCTTGTTCCTCCTTGTCAGATGAATGCAGTGCTTGTGTAACGTTGCTTTCATCCCATGCGGGAAGCGCATAGTGGCGTGTCTTTGGTTTTGCTCTTAATCTACTGTAGTTTATGAGACGGTTTTTGGCAGCCTTGACGATTAATTAACCGTGACGTTTAAAATCGCAGCTAATCGTAACACCATGACATCGTTACAACCCTAAGTTCAGCAATGAAAAACATAAAATTACCAATAAATTGATAACAGGATCACTTCAACATTTGTATCAAAGCAGCGATTATATAAGGCTATTGAAAGCATGTGTCCAGAAGAATGAGTGGTTTGGCAGACCTTTTTTTGATGTTAACGCTGACAGGGTGTCTTTATGTAACAGGAAGTCATTGAAGATAAGTTATTTGTGCTGCCCCCCCCCCATCATTGCTGAGGAATACATAACAGTTTTCACACATTGCTGTAACAAAGTGGATCTTCTTCAGAACTAACACAAGAGTCTTGAGGCGCAGGTTTCCCCGTAATCCCACAGAGTATGACCTCTCCGTCGGGAACCTGTACTGATTATTTTAGGCCTCTGGTGAAGAAAGGTGATCACAGAGCTGCATAACCAGTGTCCCACTGTGTCCTGCCCTGCACTCACTTCTCCCCTGTTGTTTGACCCACAGGACTGTTCCAGCTCAGAGGAGTACGCTGTGGCTTCTGCACTGCTGCCCTTGTCAACAGCTTTTTACAGGGTAAGAAAATTCACAGAAGGAGGTATATGAGATCAGTTTGGCGCTTCTGCTACTCTCATTTGGGTATGGTTACACTGCAGTGTCCAGTGGATCAGTTCAACTCAACAAGCTATATGGTTTTCCAGAAACTGTGTCCTTCATACTTATGTCCCACAGACCCACAGACCTATCTATGGACAGTTCATGTCACAGCTTCTGCAGGTCCTTAAAAGGTCTGAAACAAAAAAAAACATCCAGGAACATTGACTGGATTATGATGGTTTCTCCAAAAAAAATTGTCCTTTTCACATTGCTACAGAAAAAAAAACCAACACTCATGCAAACTGTGTCAGCCTGGTTCAGAGAAGATAGCAACTTCTAGAAGTTTCTACTGTTAATACCCTTTATTAAAATCACTTGCATGCTCTGATATGGATAAGTGAAAGTTCAACCAAAATCTGGTTTGACATGAATACTTACTTCATTTGCTGAAGCCTGCTGACTTTGCATGCTGTTTGTGAAATGTGTCTTCATACTTTTTTGACATTTTGGTTTTCAAATAGGTCTTAAATTGCCTTTATAATGACATTCAAAAGTCTTAAATTACTCTTAACTTACTTGCTGAAATCAGGAGAAACCATCAGGCCAGTAAATTTAGATGCTCACTTAAGCAAGTGGTAACAAAGAATTAAACACATCACTTTTTTTTCTGTAGTTGATGATTGCTGAGGATTGAGCTGCATTATATGGATAAAAATACTGGGACACACCGCATCTACAGATTATAAGACATGAGGGAATTGAAGAAACCATACTGTTATGTGGTTTAAAATGTATATTTATGGTCAGAACGTGAGAAATATTTCAGAAATCTAGAGGTAGAGCATTTAAAGCAATAATAATGGTTAATAATTTCAACAGAGTTAAATTAATTGAATCAAACTGTAACTTGTTTTGAAAGTGTAGATGACAGTAAACAACATTAACCTTAAAGACAAAATAGAAATGTTTATTGTAATGATATTTGTCACAATATAAAACTATGTTAATGACATTTGTTATAGTTTTGTAGCCCAGCCCCCCCTTATGCAGATGGACTATAGTCTCAATTTATTTATATATATTATAATATAATATTATTATAATTTATTTATTCATTATACCTACTTTAGAGTATTTTTAGTGTATTTCTGTCCCACTTGCCAGAACGGACAAATGTAAAAAGAACATTACCATTGAAGCCTGGTGAGATGCTACACGTTGCACTGCAGAAGTTTAACCCAGAAAATAGCTTCTGCAGCCTTTGACCTTTGCTTATCCTGGAGCATGTGACTACACAGAGTGTCCGACAAAGACTGAAAGGACATCTGCAGCCTGGGGTTTGCAAACCCACACTGGGTCGCTGCAGCGTTCACCATAGCTGTGTCTCCACAGTTTGCTTGTTACCATGGGGATAGACACAACTGGATGCATTGGCCTGTTGTCAGGTACCAGTTCCATGACCTGATTGACTGGACTGGGATCTGTCTCACTCCTGTCCACCATATGACTCATCTAGTTCACATGCTCCAGACTGATGTAACCCTGTTTTTCTTGTCTCTCCCTACTGCCACCAGCATTGAAAATGAAGTAATTGTGTCACTATGTCACAGCAGGGTTCATGCTTTTTGAACCATAAAATCAAAATACACCACCATAAAGTTTATCTGTTTCATATCAGTTTCGATTTATTGCTAATCCTTAATATTACACAATGGGGTGATTTCCTGCTATTTTAGCAGACCATAAGGCTCTGGCACTAATTAGAAATGGGGATATTTTGAGAGATTTTTCCCTGTGATTTACAGATGACTGGAACTAGTGACAAGCTTGGGCTTTACCTCATGCAAAGGGTGAAAAGCAAAGTGAGGTCAGAGCGGAATTTGCCAAAATTATTCTGTAATCTCTGGTTTACTGGTGCAAGGATCATGCAGTGGAAATGTGAGAAAAACAAAGCTCGATAATGGAGCATCTCAACCGTTCCCAGCAGCTGTCATCATGGGCGTGGACTGAGGCAAAGCACGATCCTGACTTCACAGCACTGATACCCATTTTAGAATTTTCCTGGATGCGGTAAATTTGATTTTTATGATTCTATAGTATTCTTCTATACATATTTGAGTATGTACAGTGTATCTTTACATAACGTGAACTGGATGTCTCATTTCTTCAAGTACAGCATGTGCAAGGACAGTATGTACATTACCTTGGTGCAGAAAGCAGGCAGTTGTTTTTACAGCCATCTAAAATATCCAAAATGTGGCATATCATCTTTCAGAAGCCCCCACGACCCCCCATCTCTATTATAACATAAATCTTATGTAACTACCTCAGACCGACTTTGCTAGCATGGTCTTGTAACCATTGCCTGTGCATCTCAGCAGCTATGCAGATTACAGACGGTTATGTAGCCTTGACAAATCATCAACCAGTCCTTGAATCTGACCAGACAACATACATACGAAATCTGCGGTTACTGCACCAGAAAATGACTTTAAAAGTGGTGTGAGTGTGCTCCAGTAGAGTATGGTGTTGCACTGCTTTGTTCCATTGTTTAAGAAAAAGCTTTCCTGGTTGTAAATACCACAAGGAAAATGATTTGAAAGTTTTTCCAAGTCAGCAGTCTGTTTGTGCTGTGGATTGAATCATTGACCTTCTCAAAATTGTTTCCTGTACTAACCCACTTTACTGCATCTGGAGGTTAATTTTGAACCAGTTTTTGCAGTCATGAGGCAAAGCTACTATGTTTCTTTTAATTTCCATCAAGTTTATTTTTATGTTGTAGACATTTCATAACCTCTAATTTCATATATAAATTAGCTGATGATTTTGTGTCAGTAGTATCAGCGCCCACAGGGTGTTTTCTGACTGCCACCGCCTGCCAAACATCAGGCAAGAAACTGTTTTCCTTGTTGAGTTTCCCCACATTAAAGATTGTTAGTTTAAGTTCAGGAGTCAGACATTGGTCAATTCCCTGTTTGGTATTCTTGGCCGGACTTCCACTGTGTTCATACTTACAGTGGTTTTGTCCCCATGGTCCTGAAGTCTTCAGGTCAGAGAACATGGGAACCCCCTCACCACAGTCGTCTGCTCCCAGAATCTAGAATCTGGTCGTCTGAAAAGACACAGGCTTAGTTTTAATCCTCGCTTTACGTTAACACTGAACCATTTATGCTGTTGACCCACATTCTATGTCCAGTTGTTTTGCATTCCCAAATGCCCCCAGTTTGATCCCCTTGGATGTTTGTCTTATTCTGACGCGCTCATGGTAACACACGTAGAGGGTTTTCCTAGACCAGGGGTGTCAAACTCATTTTGGTTCAGGGGCCACATTCAGCCAAATTTGATCTGAAGTTGGCCGGACCAATGAATTAATAACATAATAACATATAAACAATGTCAACTCCAAACTTTTCTCTATGTTTTAGAGTGAAAGTATAAAAACATCCATTAAAACAATGTGAATAACAGAAACCAACTGAAATTTCTGAAGAAAAAGAAGTGTAATTTTACCAATATTCTGCCTCTGTTTATCATTTCCATATGTACATTAGAACTTACAGATCACAGTGGATCTACAAACACACAAAACATGTAATAACAGGCAGAATATTGTTCAAATTGCACTTAGACATTTCTGGTTGTTCATATTTGTTCAGGTTATTCTTTTTTTATGAGAAATGATAGTTTGTTTTAGTATAGAGTAAAATTACAGGAAAACTACATGAAAATGTTTACATTTACAAAGAGAAAAATTTGGAGTTGTCATTATTTATAGGTTGTTACGATCATATTTTACTGGTCTGACCCACTTGAGATTGAATTGGAACCTGAATGTAGAACCTGAACTAAAATGACTGTTAAAATTTGAGTGTAGTTATTGCATTTCACAAATTCATCTCACAGGCCGGACTGGACCCTATGGCGGGCCGCATTTGGGGACCCTGGGCCGCATGTTTAACACCCCTGTCCTAGACTTTTATCACAAAAAGGTAGCAGTGATTTGCAAAAATATCTTGTAGTCTCCATCATATGAGGTAAAGTTCATCTAAAAGCTACACAACCTCGATACAGCATCCTTTGTTAGAGGTGAGACGTTCCATTTTGCTGTGACTGTCTAATCTATGGACAGTTGCACTGGCATTTGTTATCTAGAGGAGGAGGTTTATCAGAAGATTAACAGGTGTCATTGATGTCTGGGCAGTTGTTATTCTGCCCTTTGCGCTCCCAGGTGATATTTCTTGAATTTGAATGTGTCACCAGTGTAAATGTCTCTGCGGGGGGAAAACAGCAGTGCGTAAAAACCCAAACACAATTCAGGATGACTTACACAGCAAGAACACTTGACTGTTAGCATTCTTTCAGCCATAGTTTATGCAGGGGGGATTTGGCAGCTCCCTTTGTCGAATTGCTCTCCAACATGTCCCGCTGAGGAAATGACGTACTGTATGACCCTTGTATAGCCCAGAAATGTCCAGCTCTTGACTTGCCGTATCTGTGTTTACTTTGTTGTGGAACATTTATGTTACTCACATGTTGTGTTTTTGCAGCCTATGAGCCCCATGATTGGTTTGTTTTTTTACGGCCTGACTCTCAACATTATGTTCTCTGTTTGCTTTACGTGACTGAGTTTTGTAAATACATTGTTTGAACAGAGGCTTTTTTTCATGCTTTTAGGATGCCGGTAGTTTTCCTCATGGAGAATTGTAAAAATGAGATGGATTGTGTACAGGTCAGGCATGCATTCCCACAGAGAACATGACCAAAAATAATGACTGTTTTTCTATCTACGTCTTAGGAATGTTACAAATGCTTCCAAAACACTTGTAAATAATGTCGCTGCCCCAAGGCTGGTGACATATCAGATACAGAGCTTTTACTCAGTGTCTACATACAAGCCAATAAGCAGAGATTTAAGAGGATGTACGCTCCTCTCAGTGACGACATGTACCACCATCTCTCAGTCTGTGAGAGACACAGTTGACACATCTGATGCTGTATGAAGATCCGGCTGATATTTGAGGCCACAGTCAATCACACTTGTCAACGCTGGGATCATGTCCCAAAGTTCAACACAAGATCCCAAATCCTGATAACTGTCTCTCCTCTGACCTGTACACAACATCTTCTATTGTCTCCTCTTGGTTTTTTTTTCCATGATTTTTTTTTTAACCTTTTCTCAGTCAACCCTCCATTCCTCCTCTTCACTAGTCATCACGCAGCCAAATACGTGTGATACGTGTTCTACTCCCTCCATCCCCTTCATCTTCACTTCCCTTCTTTCTTTTCCTCCTCCCTTCTCTTTTCCTTTATCCTCTCCTGTCTCATCCTCCTCCTTTTCCATCTGTCCCTGAATTATTAAATGATGACCTCGGTCAAAATGACCTGGACATATCTAACGTGTCAACGGAGAACAGCCAGGCGGAGTATAGACAGATCACTCGCACAAATCACCCCCTACTCAAACACATACACACACACCCACGCAACATCTGCTGCAAGATGCATAACACACTCCTATGACAGGGAACTATTACAGCACTTCTTCTATCTTATTTGTCACTTTTATTTATGCTCACGGCTCATTCATCTTAATACTTGGTTTAGCCTCTGTGTGCGGTCTGTAGACAGGTCTAGAGCTAGTCTGTATGTCTGTTACCTCAAGCAGTGGTAGGTTTGGTCACAGTGCAGCCTCCCCTCAAATCATCTCCAGCCACAGAACATTCACCTTTGTTATTTTATTCAGTCTGTTCTGGCCTGATTCACATGATCATCTAAGGGTGTATTCTACTTTCCCTGACGATGGTAAAACTGCTGTAATCATCTCTATCTCCTGGAAGAAAACAATCCATCTAAAAAAATTTAGCACTCATGTCCTCCTAATGTTGTCAGATGATCTACTGCAAGTCTATTTTGGCTCTGTTATGTTGAAACCTGTGCTTAGTCAGATTGGTTTTATGATAGAGGAGCAGGAGATAGGGTTCTGGTGTAGATGTAACACTAAGTAGGTACAGGCAGGTTTATCGGCCATTTGAGTCATGATCGATAAACACTGCCCGGAACTACTTGGTGTTGATTAGAAAAACTGTGGGAGCTGAACATGTGTTTGGTACCAGTGGAACCTAAATAAAGGATTAGTATACAGTACATGTGCAATAAGAAATTAACTGCAGTGTGTGTTTGCTGTGAAAAGTCAAATATGTCTAAGCCTAGGCTTCGAAGAACTGCTGACTGCTCTGTAGATTAACTCTATTGCTGTATATTAAAAAGCACTTGGTATTTTCAGCTACTGTATGAATGTTAACTGTCAGGTTTGATAATATAAGGTCATACCCCACATCATCTAATGCAGTACCAAATTGATGCTAATGTGGCTAGTTTATGCTAACCGGCCAGATATTGTAACGAAGTACTGGTAAATGGTCATGATAGTTTTGTGTTTCATCATCAGCAGACTCTCTGTAGCTACACCTCATACATATGCATAACTAAGTCTTTCTATAATTGAAGATTTATATATTTCTATCTGTCCATACATTTGTTCTCCACCCATGGGGCACTGTTTATGTACTGTATCTATTATACTGTGTTTTAATTTGTGTGTTATTGGTTGCAGCATACACTATGCCTGAAGGAAAATTCCTCCCTTGTATCATATTGTATTGTCTTGTAAACAGGTGAATTATATAAAAATTCAACCCCATACAGCTAGCATGAACAGAGAAATTAACTGTAGTTCTAGTATCCAAACTGATTTTTTGTGCTGAGCTGTGAATGTGTTTTACTTCTGTTGTAAAGTTGTTTTAATATGGGGCGGTTTTGAAGATGCCAACTGCACTTTTTCACACTTTGGTGTTGACTTCATTTTTCAGCCCCTGGTCTTATCACCTGCATTGAAATAGTTCACATTGTGTATTTAAGTCAACATTCTTTCATTTAATATTACTAAAAAAAGAAAAATGAAAACTCTTTGTGTTTTATGTCATCTGTACTGTAAAATTCTTCATATGTTTAGGTCACAGGGGTGTTTTTGGTGTGCTATCATCAGGATGTCTTACATTCTTTATTTTAACACCTTGAACAGTTGAAAATCTGCTGAACTCAGCAATGCTACATTTCCCGAAAAAGTGTTTCTGATTTTGAAATCTAACATTACGAGACAAGTAGCAGGAAACTGGTTCTACAGTTGTGTAAGAAAAACATGTTTGAACATGTTTCAGTCTGTAGTCTACATTTATTGTGAACATCTTCACACATTGCTCAGTTCTAATCCAATAAGTTGTAATCGCTTTGAATTTATTTAAAAACGTGTCAAATCACAGATACTTCTCCAGCATGCGTAATAAGACTGTACTACTCACTAACTGCTGTATGGGTATTGGCCGTCTTTTAGCCCCCGTCCTCCCAGCTCTCTCCTCTTTTGGCTTCTGGCCCATCACACTGGGAGTAGATCTGTTATGGTTCTGTCTCTTATAATTACAGTAACCACTCCAATTCTCATCCTCCTAAGGAAAAGTCAATGTGATAATAAAAACCACTGTATTGTGTCAGACTCTGGGGAAAGAAATCAGAAGCTAATCGAATAACAGCCTTGAGCCTTGCACGTGTCCTTCAGCGTCTGCGGGGAGATGGACTGATGGTGAATGGAGATTTGTGGCTGGTCATTTATTGGCACGCTGTTATTCTGGTTGAGACCGTGTGATTTGCGGCGTGATATTCTTTCCCAGCCTTGCACTGTGGTATTTTCTACATCTTACACAGTATGGATCAGCTTCAGTGCCTTTAGCTGAGCACTGCGTGTTCTCTTCAGGAGCTGTTTTTGCAGGCAGCAGGTGCTTTACTCTTCAGTGCAAACTAATGCAAAACAACCAGCACTGCTTCCAAATACATCCAGACACAGTGAAAAAGAGGGGTGGTCTGTTACTCCATTAGGGAATGTTATCTGTTACGACTTACAGAGGATGATTAATACCACTTGAAATCCCATGGCTCACTTGTTTTCAGTTTTGCTACTCTTTTCCAGCAATTTGCCAAACTTTTCAAGCCGCACTTCCTGCAGCCCAGACCCTACTTGGTGCAAATACCCAGTAGTGAATAAATGTGACAGCCCATAAGGAGGGCAGCAGTGAGATCAGGAATGAGCACAAGTGTTTCAGAAAGGGGATATATTTTCTTCAGACAAAACATAACAGACTGTTGATCTACGACTACTAATGTATAAGACTATACTGCTTTATGTCTACTATTCCCCTTTAAGAATAATGTTTAAAAGATGTGCATTGCCTAATAGAAATATTAAAGTGACATGATGTTGGCGGTAGGTTCGTACAATGTTGCATGAGCAGTTACTTTTTACTCTTGTTAAATCAAATGCATAGATTTCACTTCAAGTTTCAGTAACATGTAAGAAATCACCATTGTAAGCCAAATATGGCACAATGACCTGCATCTGAGAAGTGATGCAAAACCTAGGTAGGGAATATATACTTGAGTATTCCTTATTATATCTCACATAATTGGTAAAACTATCTTTTCCACATCATTAAAGCTCCAAGAGCAAAAAATAGGTGGACAAAAATGCCAAAATTTGAGAATATACACCATCCCCGCTGCATAAATGAAAAGACTAAATCTAAATATACTTGAGCTATTGTTTCATGTTCTTGAGGAAAAATTAAAAGTTTTCCAAGCTTCTGCATGAAGACGCTAAGTAGAGCGGTAGCATCATGTCCATGTCACATTTAATGGAATCTGATCAGTGATCATTAATCACGGCTGTCTCTTACATATTTAACCTCCCGACCTGTCTGAAAATGCCTGTGATTTGACAAAATCTGCCTCAAGGGGCAGATTTTCTGGAGCCTGAAAACACAAAGAGTAGATGTAGACATCTTGTGTCCTCTTGGATCTGTTGAATTCAAATATCCTGAAAAGCAATCATAGACTTTTTGCCCAGTGACATTAAATATCAAGCACTGTGGGTTTATTTTGTAATGTAATAAAATTAATGACTTTTTATTATTATTGTACAAATGTTACAAAGATGGGAAATGTCAACGTGTCATAAATGTGACTTACAACGCCATCTGGGTTTTCTTGTGTGCAAATGTGAGGTAAAAATCTGATGTGTCTTTGTAACAAGTAACAAGTGACATTGGATGTTGAAAAAAAAACAATCTATAAATAATTCCCATTCCAAGAACAAAATGTTATGCTGTTTTGAATATTGAATTCAGAGGTTATGTAATAATTATTTCCGCCGTTGTACCAAGTTTTATGAAGATATGAATGCTGATTACAGACATGAATAGACATGAAAACAATGTGAAATCACTGCCCTTCTTCGCTTGCAGGCAGGACACTGTTTAATAACACCAACACTGTCACGATGACATTTCACAGTCGAGCATCTGGTTTGTATCCGTTGCTATGAAAAACAACATAAACTCTGAAAACATTTACAGGCTGTTGATGAGGCTCATTTTTGGTTCGTATCTTCAAAAGGCTGCTTCTCTAGTTTGAAGAGTGTGTTAGGGATACATTTAATACATCATGTTGTATCTTCTGTCTTACAGAAACTGGCTGCTGGGGTGAACCAGTTTGCCTACACCTGCATACAGGATCATCCCATCTGGACCAACCAGCAGTTCTGGGAAGCCACTTTCTACAGCGAAGTCCAGAGCCAGATCCGAGCCCTGTATCTTAACACCCCAGAGAAGGGGAGCATCACTGCCAGACTAAAGGTACGACTGGAAAGTGACAGACTAAATTTATGAGACTAAATTTAATCTAATTTATTCAGCAAGAGGAATTTGTATGTACAAGAGGATTTGTTTATACTCGGTCTGTTTGCAGTGGCAGATATGGCTAAATACAGAAATTGTATAATGAATTTAAGCTAATATTGTCTTTTGCATGTAAATATCATTGAAAATGTTTCAAAATTATAATGTGCATCATACATCTGGAGTATGTGATTTGGAACTTGGATTAGATTAGACCAGTGCGTTGACCTGTGTGGAACCACAGGTTCTAGATCCTCTGATACAGTTCATTCCTTTACTTTCTTTACTTTCTTGGTAAATTCCACTGGCATTTTCAGTTGAATGACCTCTCACTGTCTGTTTCTGCACATGAAATTCGACGCCATGGCAATGTGGCCCTTTTTTTTATTTGTTGCTAGGTAACCCACTTCAATGATGATTCTATGATTGAACATGATTGTACGGCTGTTGTATTCCAAAATTACTAATATCTTGCAACATATTGGTCCTATCAACTTGCCGTTTTCGCCAGTCTGATCCTTGACCCAAAATATATTAATACTCCTGAAGGCAAAGGCCAGCCCTGTCTGGTGTTTGATTGATTTTTAAAATGGGACAGTTCGTATTAATGAACATTTATGCGTAAATACGAGAGAATATAGCCATGCGGCTAATACCATAGCTAAACTAGAAAAGCACTTGGAGAGTGCAGACCTCCACCAAGGCAGCTCAGTTCCCCACCATGCTGCTGTAACTTATAATACCCTTGAAGTGGGTTACCTAGCAACAGATAAACTATAGGGCCATGTTGCCATGGTGTCAAATGTCATGTGCAGAAACAGACATGCCAGGTGAGAGGCTATTCAACTGAAAATGCCATAAAACAATCCTGGATCACCCCCAAAATCTAGTCACTTGTTCCTTGTATCATTTCGGACATTTCATGAAAATTTCATAAAAATTCGTCCATAACTTTTTCCGTTATATTACGGACAGACAAACAAAACCTAGTGACTACATAACCTCTTTGGTGTAGGTAACAAAGACATGTGTGTAAGTTGGGCCACAGTGGTTTAAGTTGGGCCACAGTGTTCAGTTGCAGAGGTGAGATGTTGAAATAGATTTTACCTTCAGAAAAAATGATAGCTCCTGTGATAGGGATTTTGCATTTTCACAGTGCAATTTTGGTTTCAATTTATTGTTCACAACTATTAAAAGTGTAAATGGTATGCACTTATATAGCGCTTTTACACACCTTCATGGTGCCCAAAGCGCTTTACAGAGCCTCTTATTCACCCATTCACACACACTCCTACACCAGTAGGCGGCTGCTGCCATGCAAGGCGCTGCCAGGCTCCACTGGGAGCAATTTAGGCCTAAGGACACTTCAACATGTGGACAGTTGGAGCCAGGATTCGAACCACCGACCCTTCGGTCAGTGGATGACCCGATCTACCAACCAGGCTCAGTTGCCTATTAGCGTAGTCATAATGTTTCCATCTTTGCAAAAAACACACCAATAAATTTTTTATGCTTTTTTTAATCGGTTGCTCATTGTTTATGAAATATAGGCTAGTTTTCAGATTTTTAATGTTTTGAATATCAATAAACAGGAATTAAAATGTCTAACTTCACCACAATTCAGCCTTAAAAACTGTTCAACTATCAACTGAACACAATGGATGGATCAGTCAAATTCCCTCCTCTCACTGTGCTCTAACTTGTCTTGGTCCAGGATTCGGCCTCTGCTCCTGCTCCGGTCAAGGATGACGACCAGACGGCCATGGACCTGGCGGCGGAGCAGCTGCGCTCTTGGCCCAGTCTGAGCAAAGAGAAGCAGCAGGAGCTGGTGAAGAACGAGGAGAGCACCGTGTTCAGCCAGGCCATCCACTACGCCAGCCTCATGGTCTACCTGCTGGTTCCCCTGGACACCAGCAAGAACAAGCTGCTCCGTAACACCCCCGTGGCTGACTGGGAGAGTGGAAGCAACAGCATCGTCACAAACAGGTCTGGAGTGTATGGCAAAAAGGTCGGATTAACTTAACCTCAGTCATGTTTAACATCTTTAGTAGAAACATAGGTGAGCCTAGAACAAAACTTTGGCTTGTTCAGGATTTGTAAGGTAGAACAATCAGTGTCGAAGTAGCCTGAGGGTAAGGTTTCATGATTTGGGAGTATGTGTACCTCTCTTAATAAGGTGATGATAAGCATGTGGGTGGATGTGGCAGAACTTACAGTCTACATGATACCTTTCTATTCAGCCAAATGGAACACAGTACCCCTTCTGTATCCGGCCCACATCATCCTTTGGGCTTATATCAGTACTACACATAACAGAGTAAGACTTAACTATGGCTGTTGGGAAGTTGAATGGGGATTCACTGTCCTCACCCAAACCAAACAACATAGCGGTGGGAGTGATTTCCTGTGCTTTGCACTAACTGTAAAGTGAAAAAAATTCGGGAAGACCCCTCATGTCCTTCATTTCCTAGAACTAGAGATTTCAATGTTTGTTACCATGCTGTACAGTAATAGAAACTCAATGAAATCTGGTATTTGAGGAGAATATTGCAAAAGCTTTTGTACTGAATTTCACATTTTATTCGCAAATAGCTCAAAGAGCACAGCATTTATATTTTTGCAAAAAAAAAATATTAATGGAATTAAAAGGAGAAAACAAGTTCTTGGCCATAACACTTCTGTTATGGCCAAGAATTTGTTTTCTCCTTTTAATTCCATTTTTGCCGCAGACTTGTTTGTTTCTCAAAGGACATTTGGATCTCATCAGTCACTATTTGTGGATCCAGAAGGACGGTTGCATCACTGTCTCATGTGAAACATTCTTGTTGACTAATGGAGTCTCAGTGATTGATCCAGGCATCAACACTTGTATCAGGCTACAAATCAGACCCACTTTCACTGGCCTTTATTGTAGAGCTGCTTTAAATCCTCTTGTGTCAACACACATACCTCAGATCTCAGATCAGCTCTCCTGGCGGACATGTTGACTTGGCCTTTCACTTCCATTCTCCATCTGTGTCTCTGTGTATGTTTGCAGCATTGCCGGCAGTGTGGCAGAGAGCTTTGACACCGAGAGCGGGTTTGAGGACTCGGAGAACAGCGATGTGGCGAACTCTGTCGTCCGGTTCATTGCACGCTTCATTGACAAGGTGTGCACAGAGAGCGGAGTTACCCAGGAGCACATCAAGAGTCTGCACAGCATGATCCCAGGTATCAGTCCTGTACTCATTGACTAACGTCACATCCTGACACTGTCCCAGTTCCCTCAGTGTTTTACAGAGAAAACACTTAACTGTACACCTGCACCTCGGGCCAACAGCAGGAGACATCTGAGCTCGTTAACTCATTAACCTTAAAATCTGCAAATACACACTGGCTATAAGAACGTGTGTGTGTGTGTTCATGTGTGTCTCTGTACTAACACTGTGCACACTCTTGTACTTGTATGTACATATGGTGATTGACCCCAAGTTCTGACCCACAGGCATTGTAGCTATGCAGATGGAGGCTCTGGAGGCAGTTCACAGAGAGAGCAGGAGGCTGCCTCCCATTCAGAAGGTCAGTGCTGTTCCACTGTTTGCATTCAACTATTTGTGAAAATGTGTTTTTTGGTCTGAAGCCTAATATTTCGATTTCTAAAAATAAAAAATCACATTGACCTTTGTAATGAAATAAATATTTGACTAAAATTCACCCCTGAAACATTAAAACTCTTAACACTATTTTGGGCTCAGTGTATAATATTTAGTCACTTCTAGCGCTCAAGTTGTGAATTGTAAGCAACATAATACCAGTCACCTCACCCTTCCCTATGACAGCCGCTAAAAAGGCCCTGTAGAGCCAGTGTTTTTTTTTTTTTTTGTCCCTTTTGGCCTTTGCAGTTTAGGGGATATTAACTGCAGTAAACATTCAAACATGGGAAGTTATGATAATGCACCTAGATGTTCAGTACCATTTAGTGTATAAAGGAAAAAACATGGAATCCATGGATGCTACCCACTCTTAATGTTAATAACTCATTCTAAGGTATCAAAAACAATTACGGTATTCTCATTTTCAGGTGATACTACACTAAACCACACATTTCATTTCTGCAGATCCATATAAATCTTACTAACTGAACTTTTAAGATAGTCTTGTGCTGACATACTGTTAGAAAAATTGTGAAATAAATTATGGCTTGTTAAAGATTGAAATAAAATCCTGTTAATAAATCTGTATTTATTTATGCACTATATCTAAATCCACATTTTCCTAATGAAGGAGTTTACTCACACATCATAACTCTTTGTTAGGACTAAGTTTTGTATCGTTGGCTGCTACTATGCAGAGTGCAGACCTCCTTCAGTATTTTCCAGTCATCATCATGCTTTCATATTTTACCAGTTGGTCTTTTGGACTGTGCTGTGCTATTTGTCTGCCAGCTCTAGGTAATTCCTCTCACACACACACTCATACACACAGACAAACATCATGCCAGTTCTGCTTTGGGAGAAACCTGGAAACCACGGTGAGCAGTCTGGGCAGATTGTCTGCTGTGCTAACTCGTCACATGTTTATGTGTTGGAAAACACTTCCTATCCTGGACTGCTAGTCGCAAGTAGCATGCCAAATACTAAACCTGTGTGTACGGAACTCACTTTGGATTCAGTACTCAAGTAATAGTAGCAGTAGGACCGCAAAGAAAAACAATGAACGAATTTAAAGTGCAGCCTTATTAAGAGGCTGAACTCGTAGCAGTAATGAGGTGCAGAGGGACTCTCCTCTGAGCCCTGATCTGCATTTAAGGATTGAATCGACAAGTTCTTATTATCTCCTGTCCAGACCTCAACTCCCTCTGGTTGGCTTTGGTCTTTATGGGAAATGCTGTGAATGATCTAATGTCCTTCCTTCTTATTTGTGACAGTGGAACAACTGAGTGTTTCTGTACTGGTTTTGAAGGCCAGAAGGAGTTGAAATAACACAGGCAGCAGATTACACGGTCATCAGTTCCATATCAGACACTGAACTGTAGTCGTTTCTGGTCATTCTGAAAAATAAAACCTACTAAATGTGGCCATTGCATTGCACTACACATTTACCTTTGTTCTTTATAAGGAAAGACCCGGCTCACCTTCATATGAAAGTGAATTTAAAAAGGACGTAATCCTTGACCCAAACATACAAAACATACTCCAAAGTCAAGACTGAGAAATAAAATATTTTACATGTAATTTCCCAAAAGAATAGGGAAGCACATTTTGACCTGCTTTAGTTGGAACTAAATAAAATTGATGATTATTGGAATCGAGAAGTAGATGGACTTAATTGCAGAAGTGATTCTGCACGTATGCACAACAGATGTAAAGCAGTGGCTATTAATTTAAATTTTTAGCGAGAAACATAAATATATAAATTAAATTGAATTAGCGGTAATGACTTCACAGTGCATTAAACTGATAAACAGACACAAATAATAGTTTTACTTGGAAAACAAATCATACGATTCCTTCAGGGCTGAGATGGTAAATTAGTCTCCACAGACTATTTCTTTTTTTTGGCAAGTTCAGTTTGATGTCTTTGTAAACGCTTTCTAATGCTTAGTACGCCAGCAAGATGGTTGTTATTTTAATAATGGTGTGCATGTAATGCTGTGATTTGACATACCATTCATTAATAGATTTCCTGGCATTTTGGATTTGATTCACTGACAAAGATGTTTATATGAATCTCTCACTTTGACAAACATCCGTTGTCAGAGACGGTACAGTTTGTTCATATGCAACAATGTCTAGGTATGAGGTTGTGATTAATGTTTTTTCCCCTCATCAGCCTAAGATCCTGCGTCCAGCATTGCTTCCTGGGGAGGACTTGGTGTCAGAGGGGTTGCGGGTGCTTTTGGATCCTGACGGCAGGGAGGAAGCCACAGGGGGCCTGTTGGGGGGCCCACACATCCTGCCAGCAGAGGGAGCACTTTTTCTCACCACATACCGCATCATCTTTAAAGGCATCCCCCATGATCCACTTGGTAAACACTCTTCCAATTTAGTCGTATCTCACAGTCTCTAGAGGTGCAGTCGAAAAGAATCACAATTTATTGCTTGTTAACTTTTGAATGAAATCATAGAATTTCTTTGTCCTCTTGGATAAAGCATTTCTCAGAATGTCTGTTGTACTGTCATCCAGTTCTTATTAATAATTAATAATTCTATGGTTTTCAGTTGGTTGCCCAGTGTGTTTAGTCTGTAAAACACTGCTGCAGTCGTCCACAGATATGACACTAGTCTTTGTGTTTGTGTTCAGTGGGGGAGCAGGCAGTGATCAGAGCCTTTCCAGTGTCTACACTGACCAAAGAGAAGAAGATCAGCATCCAAAACCAGCTGCAACAAAACATGCAGGAGGGCCTGCAGCTCCGCTCTGCATCCTTCCAGGTAAACACTGAGACACAGAGCAGCAGACATTGACCCACATTGCCATTCAGATCCAAAGGAATTTATTACTTCAGGTTTACTGATGTCTATAAGAAAATGAACTGCTGCTAGTGTTCCCTGCTGGCTGATGCTTATGAGTAACCTATCACGAACCAAAATATCCTGGCTTTGAGGCTGTTCCTCCACAAACCCTGTGGAAATAACATAAAATTCCTACAAAATATTATTGAAAGAATGTGTTTCTGAAAAACAAGCTAAATCAAAAGTTATTATAATGATTATGGTGATGAAGGTGATGATGGTGGTTGTATTTTTCATAAAATGAATTCACATTATTATATTATCTGTTCCTCAGTTGCTCTATTTTCCAAAGAATTTGAGACCCCAATAGCCAATAATATAATCAATGATGTATTACAATTACCCTCCAATGTGGCATCTATTTTAGAAAATATGCTGTTTCATAACATGAGTTTGGTTCATAGATTCAAAGCGCAAAATTTTCAGCCAAGCATGTGCTTTTAGGCTTTAGATTTATTGCCGTAAAACGTTTTATGACTATCTTTTTACCAAAACAAATGAACAAAGGGGTCATGTTGTTGGAGTCAAGGTAACTTCGCCTGTATGGGCTCTTTTTTTTACGTTTTGTTGTGCTTCCACAAACACTGACTGTGTGGGTGGATGTTGGAAACAGTATGTGGAATGTTTTTTCAATCTTCCATTTAGAGGTGGAAGTTGGAGATCAGTGTAAATCTTTTGAGATTTGACAAAACAATCGTTGCCCTAGTAATAGTGAAATTCTTTAACCCTCCATTATAAACACAATAAATTAAAGCTAATTTGACTTTAATCCATCTTGTTTCTGAAATGTCATAATGATTGGTCATTATATCTTTTACAGCTGATAAAGGTTGCGTTCGATGAGGAGGTGAGCTCGGAGATGGTGGAACTTTTCAGGAAGCACCTCCAGAGGATCCGATACCCACAATCCATTTTCAGCTCTTTTGCATTTGCTGCTGGACAAACAGCACCTCAGCTAATCCTTCCAAAGCAAAAAGAAAGAAACACTGGTTTCAGGTTTGTACTGCAAACTTTTCATCCCAAAGCACTGGGTTCAGTGAGTAGAAAATAAAACTGCCATCACTTTTTTTTTAGATCGTGATTTATTTGTATCTAACATACTGAAGAAACATTAGAAAGAGCGTCTACTTGGTAAATGTGTCTGTGGTTGTATTAACTAACATTAAGATTTAAGTAAGGTTAGTAACTGTGCTTACATGTACTTAAACAATCTTAATAATCTTATGCAATCTGTCCTTTCATAGTATATTATTTTCAAAACAAGATTATTAAGGCTTTATGGTTGGACATAAGATTCTGAGTCTTGAACGATGAGGGTTTTCGTCGTGTATCTAATGTCTGCTCTGTACTCCTCACAGAACACTATCCAAAACTATTGTCAAAGGAGCCAAAAGGGCTGGAAAGATCACTATGGGCCGCGGCAGCCAGAGCACACTGAAGAAGAACGATCGAGGCAACAGAATGACCTGGCATGAAGATGACGACGTTTCAAGTGAGAGAAATTAAACCATTTACACATGATCTAGACACATCCGACTGTCCTTTTTTTGTTTTTTTGTTTGTGCTTTGGTTCTGTGTAATAGCTAGTCATCAGCGAGGAAGACTGGGAAAAAAAAGCACATTGAGGAAAACACAAAAGATGTTAAAATATAGTTCTGCTTCACGTATGTGTTTTCCAGTATCAGATGATGGCGAGCCTCCTCCCAGCAGCACTTTGCGAGCATCAGAGAAGTCCACAATGGAGCAGCTGGTAGAGCAGTCCTGTTTCCGTGACTACCAGCGTCTGGGTTTGGGAACCATCACTGCCAGCTCGTCTCGCTCCAAGACTGGAGAACAGTTCAGGATCACAGCTGTGAACAGACTTTACTCCCTCTGTCGCAGGTACATTGAATCACAAGCTGAATGGATCATTTTAGCTGCAGCCTCCAGACAGAAGCTCCCTGATGTATCTGTCCAGAAACCCGCTAAGATACCAATGTCCAGGATTTAAAGGCCTAAATTAGCTTTAGCTTTTTTTTCTCAACGTATACACAAAGAATGTAAACATTTCTGCCACAGTATATTAACATTAGTCTATGACAGTTTCTTTGCCACTATGTATGTGAGACATTTCCTGTGTCTTTTTGTTCCAGTTACCCCGGGTTGCTGGTGGTTCCCCAGGCTGTACAGGACAGCAGTTTACACAAAGTGGCGCGCTGTTACCGACACAACCGCCTCCCGGTGGTGTGTTGGAAACATCCACGCACCAGAGCCGTGCTGCTTCGCTCAGGAGGCTTTCACGGCAAGAGTGTGGTGGGCCTGTTCAAGTCACAGAACCCCTCCTCAACAGGTGCAGATCATAAATACTACACAGGCTAAATTAATAACATCCTCAGTGTCTGCTTCTGTCAAAGTCATACCCTTTCTTTGTTTTCTTTTTTTTGGTAGCCCCTGCCTCATCATCAGAGTCTTCAAGTAGTCTCGAGCAGGAGAAGTACCTCCAAGCCATCCTCGACTCCATCCCTATCTACTTCAAAATGAACGGCAATAATACACTGTCCAACCGCTCCCTCATAGGCCTCTCACCAGGTACTGTTCATTTCAGCACAGTTTAGTCAAACTGTTAAATATCAGACTCCTCATCTACTGTTGATCTATTTTGGTCCGTCTTTATGAGGCTTTAGCTGTAGTGATGAGTGATTAGATTGTAGTTACAGGAGGATCATCAGCATCTTTAATGTTGCGTAACAGAAAAAGCAGGTGTAAGAAGTTCCTTTAATAGTGGTGGGCTGGAACAGATGTACAGTGCACTTTTTCTTAATGTTATTAGTTCCACCTGTTTTTTGAGGTTAGGGAGTGTGACAAATGTCCGATAAATCTAAACATGGCTGCCTCAAACAGAGTTTCCCTAGTTTGAGGCTTTCTATTTGCAACAAGCCTTTTATCAGCAGAGTGGACTGACATCAGAGTGGATCCCATCTACCGTTGTCTGCTGCATACAACATGCATCATAAACAGAAAAAAAAGCAAGAATTTGGTCCTCAAGTTTGAATTTTTTTCATTTCATTCATGCATACAAGCTCACAAATATACATATACACATATTTAGATTATTAATTCAGTGGTGCAGAAAGTTTCAACATGTCTTTTAACTTTGCCAAGGCCTCTTAGCGTTGTGTTACTGATCCTGATTGACTACAGCTGGTAGCGTCACTGTGCCAACATAAAAAGGCTTTGTTTGACAGCACTCATTGTACTGAACAACACACAATATAATGGAAAAGTCCAGTGAGCTCAGTACAGATCTGACATAGAGGATCTGAGATTTACACAAGTCAGGAATGTCTCTCGGAGCCATTTCTAAACAACTGGAGATTCCAAGATCATCATTTCAAACAATCGTACGTAAATACAAGCTGCTGGGAGGCGGAGCCACTTCGCCAAGGTCTAGATGAAGACCCAGTCTGAGGGGAATCTGGTTCAGATTCTCAGTAACTACCCAGGAAGCACCAAAGGACAGGCCTATCATGAACTGAAGCACCAGTGTCAGTCAACCAACTTTTTTCTGCTTTGTAGACTGAGAGGTCACGGTGCAAAAAAGCAAAGCCCCTGCTCCAAAATCAATACTATTAAGATCAACTGTAGTCTGCAGCTGATCACACAGACAAATAGAAGCCTTAGTTTTATGGTCAGATCATTGAGTCAATGGGTCACAATGACAGAGGTTCATTCAAAGAAAAAAAATCCAAGGCACTTCTTTTAGGATTATTAAAATAGTTGTTTTTATATGTCCAACTTGACCATGCTGTGACATTTTAATAATTTTTGCAAGGAATACTTTGTTGTATCCTGAGTGAGTCCAAAGAGCACCTCAATTAAAACAGCTTTTTTGAGTCCAAGAAGCTCTCCTACACTAAAAATATGTTAAATATGACAGAGGTAGCAGCAGCTGTTTTGCTGCCAATGAAACAGGATGGAATAATGACGAATGTCACAGAGCTGTTCAGCGTAACCTCAGTTAGAAACTTGAACACATTCATATGTCTCAGACGTTGACCACAAACATAAAGAAATCAAAGCTGGTTGGTGAATATACAGTATAAAGCAGACTGTAGTTAAGCTTTGGATCGGCCGTCTGAAAGTCCTGACGTCAGCCCTGTCAGAAATATGTGAAATGTGCTGAAAGGTGGTTCTGTGCCAAAAAACAACATGTTTAATTGAACTCTACCTATTCAGCCAAATATCCAACCAGCATCCACATAGAAGTTTGTTGGCTACTAAAAGTGTCCGGTCAAAGTACAACTTGTTAAAGCACATGTAACCAAATATTAGTTGTGATATGAGCCCTGTGTGTGTGTGTATGTGTGTGTGTGTTCCACATTCATGTTCTCACTTGTCTTTGCTGTTTAAATATGTATGCAGTGTACCCACTCTCAGTTAAAAAAAAACATCATCAAAACCTGATATAGCTGTGGCGTCCATGTGAATTTGGACTGCACCTGTAAATACGTTTATGTCAGAGGTCGTTGCAATTTATATGAAAGATTCCTGAAAGCACTGCTGTTGGACTTGGCCTCTCAATTATATTAAAATTTAATATTCACACATAAAGAGCCTGAAGTCACTCAATCAGGTATAAAAAAGGCAATGACTTGAACTATTATTATCTCTATGTAACTGGTATTTGGGCGCTTCTATGAAACTGGTACCTAAAAGCAGGACAGAGGGGCTAAAAATGCAAACAAGATGTAGACTAATGTTATGAAGAAAATTTGGAAGCACTTTGGGTCCATTTTAAAAATAAATATTTACTGCGATAAAAGACAAACTATTTTTCAATATAACACGTTTTAATTTGACGCACGCATACAAAAATTTTTAATTAACATGGACATTAGGTTTCTATAATGAACTCCCCCATCTTTTCCTTTCAGGTTTTTTCCCCCCAATACCCACACTATTACACAAGGCAAATCCACAGACAACTCAGTGATATCAGAGTTTTCCCCTGAAATTAGGACTAGTCAGTATTCCAACAGTGCGCCGATGATTCTGCATGCAATGATTACCTTGACATAACAAAGGTAAAAAAGACGAAAATTAGGTGCTACCATTTTTTCAAATATTTCTTTATTCTCTCACAGGTACATTTTGGGAAGCGAAGTAAATATGCAAAGCAGAGTGTTTCACAAAAATGACCGCTGTTGCAAAATCAATCGCAATTTATTTGTGTTTAAATAGGCAGGTTCCACACGTAACGTGAGTGGACACGAGTTTGGCCCCAATGTTTTATTAAAAATGCATAAATTTTGGGATGGCTCATAGCAAGAGTATATTTTTTTTGCATTTATCTGAGGTCATCATTATCTAAATATCTCTTTTATCTAAATTTCTCTTTACTATAGGGTCTAAAAAGCTGGCAAAATACCAGATACCATAATAAACCCAGTTTCATGGAAAGACCCATTTACTGATGTTACAAGCAGCCTGTCAGTTCTAGTTTACACACAGTTTTAATAGGATGCCTTTTATTTATGGGAGACAATTCAGAAAATATTGATATGTAGCATTACCTTAATATAACTTTCTACTTTGTGAGGGAAATAAAATGTACCTGTGAAACAAAACTCTGACGCCTGACTGCCTGGGCTCCTACCTGACCTGAATTTACTGTGAAATGGCCTTGGCTGTGCCGTGGGAAAAAATGTAGTTTTGTTTGCTGGGGACCAGAGGCCATGTGGAGTGCATGTCTTGTGATAAAGGCAAAAACTGCAGGCCTTGCACTTTACAGAATTATTTTTGTTCACTACATTGCCATCAGACAATCATTCTCTTCCCTTCCATGTTTGCCCCTGGTCAGCGGTTATTATTCCCGTCATGAATTGTGTGTATATGTGAGAGGTCCAGAGACTGTGTTGGGAAAATATCTGATATTTGGCAACATCTGGAAGGAACTCTGTACAATAAAAAGGTTATGTAAAAATTGCAGGACAACCTGGGGTCAGTGCCCGGCCCATCCATCTCCTCTTGCTTGTATCCTGAATACACACTCTGGCTACTGCACTGAAATTCTCATGCACCTTTTGCTTGTCGGTACTGCTTGTGATTTTGTCCAGATTGTAAATAATGCCATTAGTTTTCAGTCTTAAAGAACTTTGAAAGGTAAAACTGGATGTATAAACCAAGAGAGCTAAGTAAAGTTTGCAATCAGCCGTATATTAATCATCTTTTCTCTTTAGTAATTCTTGTTCAGGGCTTATATTATATGACAAACTACTTCCTGAACCAGTCACACACCTATAATGTTCTGTGCGTTGTCACCGTGTTGTCTGCAGGCAGTGAAAGGAGGACGTCCAGGATACCAAAGATGACTCCTGTCCATTTAGACATCCCGTTCTCAAACAGCTTTACCAGAGGAGGTTAGTGTTTTAACGCCTTGTGTTTCAGTTCCTCATTCAAGTGTAAAAAGCCTGCTGAAAAAAGTGTCACCTCGTTTTCAACCAAAGGGTTTATACATATATATATATATATATATATATAGAGAGAGAGAGAGAGAGAGAGAGAGAGAGAGAGAGAGAGAGAGAGAGAGAGAGAGAGAGAGAGAATACACACACACACATTATGCAGCACACACCTATGTACTGTAATATTCATATAGTGTTATTAATACATGTAATTTTGTTCACTTAAATCTGTAAAGGACAAATGTTACAACAAATCAAACTATAATGATAGATGTAATGATAACTATAAAGATTGTAGACTGTATTTGTTTATATATGCTAATAAATTCTCAATAATGTGGGGTATATGATCTCTTTTTGAGCAGGCACAAACCCCATATCTGTAAATTTGGTAATATCTTTACTCCTATGCTATTATTAATGGACATGTAAGGTCTTAGTAAATGAAGCCATAGCCTGATGTTCCAGCATTTCCCTCTGTAATGAATCCACTGGAGCAATCAGTAGTTTTCAGATGTTTAATTAAAGACCAGGTACTGTGGACAAAGATGATCCAATCACATTAGTTCTGGTTTAGTATCAATGTTTGTTATCAACTTGAGAGTGTCCAAGGAAAATAAACTACATCTCATTACTAGGAAACGAATAATTATGATGATATCCCATTCCTAAATACACATATAAACCATCTAAATTCCTAATCCATCTTTATAGTGCTGAAATTTATCACATATTGTGTATAAACTAGAAATAATTAACAGATTATGACATTATGAAATGTACTTTTACACTCAAATCATTATTTACATATGATATCAATGTGAAGTATTCATCAGTGTTATGTATTTAGGCTCCTCAAAACACAAACTGAGTAGTGACTTGTGTTGTTTTTGGTAAACGGTCACTAATGTAGACGTGACCACAGATTCGTGATGGACTTAACGTACCACAGTGACTGTTTAACCCAGAATCTTGGGAGGAAACAATCAGCACTGAGTGTTTTGTCCTGGTGAGAGGTTGTGTGTGGTGTTAGTGCATGTCCGAGGTGTTAGTCACTACTGTAGATGGAGGTCAAAGAGTTTCTAAGGGTTTCTAAGTCTGCCTTTTGACCGTTATCAAAAACCATGACACACCATTTCAGATAACATGGCACATTTTGTTTCTCTAATTGCGACACATAATTACAACACAGATCTTTAATGATGACTGGACCGGAGCTGAAGGATATTACTGATTCATTTAGAAAACAGAGTTGTATTAAACAGCAGAAGTAGCACAAATGAAACTGGTTTTTCAGGAGCCACTGTCACATTACTCATCAAATTGTTAGTCACAGTTTTATACTTGACATGTTAAATAGGCAATAGGGGACATTAAACAAACACGACAGATGAGATTATTTTATTGTCTATTTTGTCGATTAATTATTTATTCTGTAAAACATCATGAAATCATGGAAAAAATGTCAATCAGTGTT
>JAPQRQ010000018.1:32213387-32228041 GCA_037367365.1 Apogon talboti | reverse complement strand
TTTATTGTCTATTTTGTCGATTAATTATTTATTCTGTAAAACATCATGAAATCATGGAAAAAATGTCAATCAGTGTTTCACAAAATATATGATGTTGGCCTCAAATGTCTTTTTTCATTCCCAACCTTAAAGATGTTCAGTTTTCTGTCACAGAGGAAGATGGAAATGTGAAAATATTCACATTTATGAGTTTACAATATAGGAAACTTGACTTTTTTTTCTTTAAGAAATTATTAAAATCAATTATTAATGATGAAATTAGATTTAAATTTAGTAGTCCACAACTAAATGGTTAATGGATTAACCACTGTTAAACTGAACCATACCATAACACAAAAATGATGGATATAATGATATGAATATTACAATAATAAATAGGTACTCTATATGGACAGAAATACTGGGGCACATTATACCTACAGCTTATAGGATTTACCATTCATAAATCGAAATATTATCATGATAAAAGTGTTTGTGTCGGTTGTTATCAGGATTAATGTTAAATCCATTGTAGTCATAAGTTTAAAGGCCGATGTTTCTTCCTGAGTGAATGCATTAAAATGATTATTTATGGTCAGAACATAATGAATGTTTCGGAAATCTAGAGGTACAACATTTAAGACAATTGTAATGATATAAAAAAAAAAATGTAACTTACTGTAACATGAAATATGTAGAGGTAGATGACAGTGTTTTTTACAGTGATAAATTATACTATGACATCCGTGGTTATCATTTTACAGCTCATTCTACTTTTACCTATGAAACAGCTGATTTCAATGTATCAATACTTATGTCCATTTAGTATTGAGGAAAATGAAAGCCAATATGTGGTTAAATATGCTTTTTTTTCTTTGCAAAAAATTACATATGAGTCTATTTATGTCATTGAAATACTTCATTATTTTATATATACATACATTCTCCTTAGATCAAATATTGTGTCTCTCTTTCAACTGTAGCTTGTCTTGTCTTTATCTTTGTTTGCCTCCATTTACAACAAAAGAACAAATATGTCATACCTCCATAACATCCCTTCATGTAAATCCTTGCTCCGTTATTACAGTGCGCAATTTTTCACTCCAAACTGTGAAAAAAATGCTTTGCTCTCATTATACCTGACAGTGATATATATTTTCACCTGTTATTTTTACGATCCTCATTTCAGGACATATGCAAGAAAGGTTAAGGTGCACCTTGAAAAATTTTCTCGCACGGCGCGCGTATTTGATATACGACATGTTCGTGAGGCAGAAGCAGTCGCGTTTTTGACAAACCGATCTGAAAGTGCATCTGGCTCTTTGTTTTCACGCCATCAATCATAAGCATAACCAGTTAACCAGAGAATCCATGCATGCTCTGACAATCATTCATCTGATCGCTTCAAATCAAGACAAATTCATTCTGTCACTTTTTGCCAATCAGTCCAGTCTTTGACCTTCATCTGTAACGCTTTCGTTTGACTGTTCTCGTCTGTGTTTCTGTTTAATTAAATGATCAGCAGGGTAGGTTGTGATGTCTGTGCGATGTTGATGTAATTTACTTTTTTCATGCCCCCTCTCTCTGCCCTCATGTCTTGTCTCTACTTCCTGTAATCAACCACCCAGTGCTTGAATACAGAGATAAGCTATTCACTCACTCACACCAAAAACATTCCAGTAAGGAGAGAGTCCACAATCAAGGTATAGTGAAACTGTCTCCTCCTCCTGCCAGTTCCTAAAGCGCTCCTTCTTTTTCTAATGCTTTTTCCAAGCTTTTCCTTTCTCTAACCTACACAAGTGGTCACTAACCGGTCATGTGCTGCACTGCCCCGTGCTGCAAACCACCTTACAAAAACATTGTGAGACATAGTACTAATCATCGCTGACTTTGTGAGTGCTCTTCTGGGAGCTGTGGTTTTTCACAGACCAATGTGGCTTCTCTAATGTGGCCCTCTCCATTGTTAATGTGTTGGCTCAGCAGGACTAACTGTGCTCAGTTTAAGAGGCTGTGGAGGAAAGGAAGCTGTTTATCATTGCAGACCAGACGTGAATCACACAAGAAGATCATTATAATGAAAACTGCTCCGATAATCAGTAAAAAGAAAATATTCAGTCGATACAAATGAAGTCACAGAAAGTGTTTTGTTTTGATTGGCTGGAAAAGTCTAAACAGCCGACATATTCGTCTTACCATTAGATGTAAACAAGTGACGTGCTAGATTGTATCTGTGAAGAGTGTTAACAACTGCTTTTGAAACTGATCCAGGGTCAGTATGTGTCCTCAGTAATACAGATTTAAAGGTAACTGAACTTAATAGTCCATCTGGTTTCAGGTTTCCATGCCTTGAGCACAGAAGATAATATTAATCGCAGTTTTAGAGCCATACACATGTGACTCAACTATGAAAAGTCATGTCTTCCCTGATAAAGCTTCATGCTGTCGGTAAAATATTGCATGCTGGTTTTCAGAGAAACAGCTTCTAGACTTGTTGACTTGCAAAGAAATCCAAACAACCTCTGCTTCTAATATCTCAACACCCGAATCGCAGAGGCAAGTGCTTTGTTGGTGGACTGAAAGAATGAAGGTGTTTACATAATCCCCGTTGTACTGCTCTGCATGTAAATGTGGTCCGCATGTCATGTGTTGTTCATCATTCAGTCTTAGTTTGTTTGACAGCATGTGTACAGCTGCGGCGTTCGAACAGGCCAGCCACTGCGCGAGTTTGGGTGACTTTTGTTTGCATTTATGTGTCTGCAGGCATGTGGGCCAGCCTGCGCTCCAGCAGCCGACTCAGCCAGCACCATTCGGCCGCAGACGTGGGGGCCAGGCTAGCGGGGAAGGATCTGGCGCCCCCCGCAGGCAGCAACAGTCTGCAGGCTCAGCTCCTGAAACAACAGGCTGCTCTGTACATCTTCGGCGAAAAATCCCACCTGAGGGTAAGAACGGAAAGAAATCTACAGCTGAGGATATTTCATTGTGATTTCTACATTTTTTTTTATTAAAACTGAGTAGTAATTTGATACACACAAATTTTTAATAATGTGCTGGTGGCTGCCCGGCTTTAAGTGTTGAAGTATTATCAAAATCTGTCAGTTTTTCTAACTTAAAAAAAAAAAACCTGCTATACAAAGTTAATTATGTATGATCTTTCCCTCTAAGAGTTTTTACTCCAATGTCAAAGCTTTGGTACCCAATACTTTTTTGACATCATTGAGCAAAAATCCCATAATTAAAAAGAAAAAAAGAAACAAAAAACAGTCATCTCATTAAAAACAATTCTTCTGCACCTACTTTCCCCATTTACAGGCTGGAGAAAGTCTACTCAATGACATGAAATTTTGACCAATCATAGGTGTTTCTAGAGAGGCAGAGGCTATTCTATCTGTGTTGCCATGGTAATACTACGCGACCGTTGTAGCAATATGCACATGCTATACATCCATGTCACCAGGAGAATGTCAGCTAAAAGCTCAACAAAATTAATTTTCAGAAAACAGAACACACTTCAAATAACCAGCACTTAAATGGGCAAATATCTAAAACATGACACCAGTGTGTGTCATGAATAATTTCATAAAACAAAAACCAGTGTGACAAATGTTGCATTGTTAAGCTAACACTAAGCAGATCCAACAGTACATGTATTATTTCTCTACCATTAAAACTCACTGAATGAGCCAAAGAAGAGCAAAATTATGAAGCAATGACTACGAATTTTATCTTACTTTTACTGTTTTGAAACTTCTGCTAACGGCTAATCCATTGTTTTGTGTTTCGCTGAAATGATTCAGACTAGAAACAAATGACCCAGAGCTTAACAGGTTAAAGTATCTGACAGAGAGTTTTAATTACTAGTCGTCGGTCATATTGAATCGTCACAGAACACAGCAACATGGGAACTGGCTTATCCGGCATATTTTGGTTTTGCTTTTCCACAGTAGCATAAAGACATCTATCCTCACATTTAGTGTTTTTTATTTGGACAGAGAAAAAAGAACTGCTGATGGATGTTGTGTATTTTAAGTCTGTGCATTTTTTCCCCCTGATTCTTCCAGTTTCAAGGACTTGAGGACAAAAAAATAAAATGTGTATAATGCAGCCAGATAGAAACATCCCCTATGAAAAGATCCTTATTTTTAAGTCGTTCTTACTGCATGTCCAAAACTGCAAGAGCAAATACATCCACCAAGGTCCCAGAGTCCAGGCTCCAGCCCTTCATCCTTGAGTTGCTGATGTAAATTTCATGAGACTCAACGCAACAGTTTTTGCACAGTCATGCAACTGACAGACACACAAATGGTACTGAATAAAATAACATCCCTAGTGGAGGGTATAAAGCAAATACTGTATAATTTACTCACTACCTTAATATACTATTGACATTGACCTCCGAAGACCCAGGAGCCCCACAGGTTTTTGAGTTTTGGCTTTTTTAAATTAAATAATTGCTTATATTGGAAACATCATGATGCAACAGTTTTTTCAGATGCATTCTTAAAATTTTTTATGGAATGTCATTTGCGTTGGACAGTTGTTTCTTTTTTTTGTATAAAGCTGTGAATTTCTTGTCCTCATACATGGACAATGGGTCCTAGGAGGTTAAAGCATCAGTCATTCAGGTGTTTTTGTGCCTCCTAGAAGTGCATACTGACGTCTGGGTATTAAACTTCACACTTCAGCAGCTTTCTTTTTTATCTCAGTATAAAGTTTATGTAGTGATAAGAATAAAATAAGTCAAACCTGACTCAGTGAGACTTTCAGGGTTTATTGATGTGAACACAGTAGGAGAACAGCTCCTCAAGTGATTCAAATTCACATAGTTTCCCACAAACCCACCAGCATGAGGCCTTTGTGCCAGTAAGACATGGTAAGCTTTCCATACACTCACTGTTATTGGCATAGAAACTGAATAAAACCACTTTGTCTGGACAGAGTGATGTCATGGCAAAAAAAAAAACCAATTGGCTACATCCATAGGACATAAAACTGCAGAACCTTCCAGTGCTGGGCTGTTGTATTGGATTACATAATATCATACGTGTGTTTTCATTTTGCATGATATTTCTGTTTGGTTTGATGTGTTGTACTGATTTTTCCCCTGCTCTTTATCATTCCTGACAGGGCCTCAGAGTGGACTCCACACTGAACTGTGAGCTGGTGCCGGTGGACTTTGCGGACACACGGCAGGTGAAAGCTGCGTTCAAGAAGCTGCTGAGGGCCTGCGCTCCCAGTGCAACGTCGACCGACTCAGAGGACTCCTTCCTCAAAGCCTTGGAGGAGTCTGAGTGGATCTTACAGGTAGAAAAACACACAGACGCAGCCGAGGTCAGACGATTACATGCACTGCAGCGAATGCGTTCAACTCAAATTGACACATATCTGAAAATTTCCTTTACATACATCTCTATTCTATCACATTCTCACAGTCAGAAGTTTACATACACACTCCATTTAATATGGATGGGGGTATTTTTAACTAGTTCTCCCCAACGTCGTTACCAGTGTCAAACACATTCATCTCTGAGAGTCTGTCCTCTGTCTGAACAATTTGATGACTGTGTGGTCCTGTGGTGTTTGTATTGGTTTACTATTGTTTGTACAGATCAATGTGGTAACTTCAAATATTTGGAAATTTGTCCCAAGGAAAAACCAGACTTGTAGAAGTCTGTGCATGTTTTCCAAGGTTTTGGCTTCAGATTTTCCAACGATGACAATCAAAAGGTCACTGGGTCCAGTTGGGGGGTACTTCAGTACAGACACAGGTGCCCCCCCACCCCCATTTGACTCCCAGTAATGACAGTTAACCAATATGAAGGTATAAATGTCAGGATATCAATGTCAAGGAGCTTCTGGACAGTGTACTTCTGATCCTCTGAGAATGTGATCAGATGAATTCAAGCTGAAAGTTCACATGGCAATCTGAGCAAACCTATCATTTGTGAAGTGTGAGGATTCCACCAAGGTGTCTGAGACTCCCATCCTCTTCGGCGACCCTGTTTTTGTTTTCTACCAGGCTGCACTTTGTACTGATTCTTGTTCGTTCAACTGTGTGAGAAAAACCCAGCAGTCACCTCTTACTGCTCATCCTCTGTGTGAGTTTCACATAAAGAATAAATCCACTCTGAAGCTGTTTTCCCAAGGGAAATGGGTTCACAATGATGGGATAGCAGTAGAGCCCTCATCATACTGGTTATCTGATTGACCCCCTGCAGCCTTTGTCCTTACATTGAACATTTTATACACAGTCTAAAAACCTTGTGTGTGGGAAACTCTTGTAGCAATACTCAGTAAGTCATTTACCAGCCGCTTCGACACGGTAACGTATGCACATGGGGGATTAATCATTGTACATGTGTTTACATGTGTATATGTGTTCGCTTGCACATACAGTATGTTGATCTTCCACAGCTTCACAAGATCCTGCAGCTGGCACTGTTTCTGGTGGAGCTTCTGGACAGCGGCTCATCTGTTCTCCTCAGCCTGGAGGATGGCTGGGACATCACAACACAAGTGAGAAAAATGCACAAATACCTATGTGGATAAACACACAAAGGCAACGGCAGATATGAGAATAGAGGGAAGAGGGCGTGGAGCAAAACGTGGACACAGACACACTGGTCACTGGTTTAGAAATGTAATCTGGAGTATAGGAAGTGTATATTCACAACTATTTTAAGAGCTGTTTTTTGTTTTTCTCTTTAGTCTTTATAGTTTTAGAGTTGGCAAGATTACCTTTGAAATATAATAGTTGCAGTTGCATAAAGGTTTCCCTTTTATACATGTTATAAGTAAAGCAGCAATCTAAATGATTTCATCAATGTAATTTATGTTATTACATTTAATACTTTTAGTCACTTCTCTAAGAAATATTTAAAGCAAAGGGCGTTGACGTGTGTTGTCCATAAATCTGCCAAAAGAATAAAAGAAGACACAAAGCACATGATGAATGTCATATTCTACATACAAGAAATAATTTAAGCTCATGTTATTTCTCACTTACTAAAACAAATTACAATTGCATTCAATTTGTAATTTAATGTTACATTAACACTACTTATGAGAAGGCACCAGATCACCTATTTTAACCAATCTTACTGGCTGTTTGTGTATTATAAGGCATGAATTTTCATTTTTTGAAATGACTTTGTATTTTAAAAATGCAGAAAGGCGCTGTTATCCAGAATGGAGCAGTGCATCCCCAGCCGACTCCATTTAGTGCCAAAACAAAAGTGATAACTAGATGTTGACCACTACATTTCTAGGAATCCTCCACAGGCACTCATGGCATCCGCTCAGATGCCTTCATGAGTAGTCCATGTGTGAGTAATAAATCTGGCCCATTCTGCCCCACCTGCTTCTCCTGCTCATCTTTTAATCAGTTCTGTCGCCGTTGACCCGATTATTCAAAGATGGATAACAAAATGATCTGGAGTCTTTACGCCTTATGTCACTGATTCCTGCAGATTTCAATAATGAAAGTTCATGGTTCTGATTTGAAAGCGTATAAACAAAAGTCCGTTTCCGTCCTGATCAGTTGTCAGTATCGGTTAGCTGCTGCACTCAGCATTTTGGGCTCATGTTTTTTCTCTGAGCTCATATTTTCCATGTTGACCTGTTAAATTGCACATGTTTGACTTTCAAGAGTGTGTCCTTCAAATGTGTTTACTGGGTTTTGTAATGCCCTGGGCTGCTGTTTTAAAGCGCAATTTGTGGATCCCTTATGCCAGGCACGTGTTAAGCTCGCAGCGTCTCTCTCCACGGGCCACTGGCTCCATCACGCCAGGTCCTGATCAGGCCCGCACAGGCAAATGGGCTCCATATGCTCTGGCTCTCCTGCACGTCCACGGACCATAGACACCCAGCAGACAGGATGCAGAACTGTCTTTGCTTTTTTTTTTTTTTCTCTCTAAACCCAGGTTTCTGTTTCTCCTTTTCATTTGCGGTCTAACCCTCTGTAGCCACTCCCCCCTTGTCATGCCCTGCTTACTTGCTCGTATATGCCCAGTCCGTTAAAGCCTCACAGTAATAATCTAAGGGGCTTATTTCGGTCCCGGGATGCAGGGGCTCTCTCTACCACTCGAGGCTGGATGTTCTTATAAACCCCGAGGGGAAGCCACGGACTGTTTTTCCCGCTCATTCCACACACGTCAGGCCTCATTAGTTGTGTTGGAGGAGACACGGGCAGGGAAGCAGGCCAAGCATATTGCATGTGTAGACAAGTGGTTCTCAAATGGTGTTTTGTGGACTGAGCTCAAGTGCGCCTGAAGACTTCGCTGCAATGTTATATAAACATTATTGATAGCAGATGATCAGTTTAGCATTGTGTTGTTGGAAGATGGGTCATCTCCAGCATGTGGTGTTCAGCTTTTGCGGTGACACGAACAAAGTCGTACCATCTACTACCGGTGGGCGAGAACGTTCTATTACTGTGAGTAATTAATTAACTAGGGGTAGGAATCGCAGAACAACCCACAAAATGATCCTATTGTGATACATGGTCGCCGATAATGATCGTATCATGATCACATGATTTATTGAAGATGACTTTCATGTGCAGTGATAGAATGTATGGTTGTGTGTGACTGAATGGTTTCTGCTTGTTTTCTACACATTTATTTTAGCTGCATTTATTTGTATTGGTATTTTTACAGTAGTTTATATATATAATTGATGCCCAGATTGGATGGTACTTTTAATGTTGTTGTACTTGATATAATGACTTTAAAGATATTCTATTTTATGTGTCTCTCAGTGAAGAAGAGGGGGAGGAAAAGGAGATATGCATATTTAATCACCGCATTTTGGTATCGGTTTCACAAAATTTGATGATGAAACGCTTTACCAAAAAAGCCCCGAGTCTTGGTTTAATGCCACACATAGTCACTGCAACTTCTACGTGAACCATTGTTCTTAATTTTAAAAAAAACAAAAAAAAAACTGTGTGAGTAATGTAATGCAAGAGGATGCAATATAATCAATCTGTAAAAATAACCATACTGTACTTGATCCTTATTTCAGAAGAAAATGCCTCGCATAAGACAACACTTAACAAAGCAAAAAATAAATAAAACTAATTAAACCCAGTGCTGTTTAGTGACAAGTTCTACTGCTGAGCTTTTACAGTTTCACACTCCTAATGTTTTCTTTCCACTTTGTTCTTCCACTGCAAACCTGTTTTAAGTTTCGTTACCGGCATCCCTGCCACCATTCCTGCATCCTAAATCACGTTGCATTGTGATTCAGCGTTTGACCCTGACTTGCTGCGTAGCTTAATAGAAAGCAGAGGCACTAAGGGTTAGACTAATGGTAACCTATTGCAATTATATAAGTATGAATGTGTACATGAGCTCATTTTTTGTCTCTCTGCAGGTGGTGTCCTTGGTGCAGCTCCTGAGCGACCCCTTCTACCGGACTCTGGAGGGTTTTCAGGTGTTGCTGGAGAAAGAATGGCTGTCCTTTGGCCACAAATTCAGCCAGCGGAGCAACCTGAGCCCCAGCAGCCAGGGCAGCGGCTTTACACCCATCTTCCTGCAGTTCCTGGACTGCGTTCACCAGGTGACATTGAACCCACCACACTCTCACCTCTGACTTCCCGTGCCGTCGAGCATCTATCTGCCCCTGATACGTGACTCGCCCCAGCTCTCAGATAAAGACTTACTGTCATTCATAGCTATGTCATGAGCTCATCACATTCCACATAAAAATAGAGAGGAGAACGTGAAGAGGGTGAGACATTCATTCGTCATGATCTATACATTTGGTTTAGTTTTGCACTTCCTATTATTCCTATTGCTGGACACATAATTCAGACAGTCAGGCTGTTGCCCAGATGGTGTGTGAACCCAGTGATCAGCACTGAGCTCTCTCTCTCTCTCTCTCTGCTCGCGTGTTTCAGCATCCCTTCATATTTCAGTGCGTGTTCAGAACTGCATGTGGAAAATTGCAGTTTGGGGGATTGAGAGCCTCTCAAGGGGCTTGGGTGTGCTTCAGGATTTTTTTTGGGGGGGGGAGTGGAGATGGAGGGTTAAGAATGGAGCCTGTACAGCTGAGATCCAGACAGAGAATACTGAGAGTTTTTTTGGCTCCCTGGGGTCACACAGCCCACTCCCATACACTTACATCAACACATAGTTTCTGCATTTGTCTTTTGAAACTGTAGGCTTGGCAGCTCAGGCAGTTTGGCGGGGGTCCTGGGGTCTGGAGGAGAGAGGACTCGGACACAAGCTCAAAATAGAAATGCCTCATCTCCAAAACAGCTGTTGTTTTTGCCAGGAGACCCAGGTGGCCTCAAATATTCAACACTCAAGTCTTCTCTCACTTTGACACTAACTGGATGGGAACAATGGACCTGCAGTCCCGTTGGCTCAGTTTAGATTGTGTCTGGCGGCGATGATATCACTGACCTTTGCCCCCATGGAGACAGAGGAGGTTCTTCCTGTTCCTAATTGGTCATTCATGCATTTGAGGGACATTGTGTAGCTGCGACACAGGGACACAATCCAGCTGTGACACACACTCTGACCCCCCTCGCTGTTTTGTGTCCCTCTCTATCTAACCATCTTTATTCATATTTTCATGTCTTGGCAGATTTTGGAGCAACATCCTCTGGAGTTTGAGTTTAATCATTATTATCTGAAGTTCCTGGCCTATCATCACATCTCGAACCGCTTCAAGAACTTCCTGCTGGACTCAGACTATGAACGCCTGGAGCATGGTCAGTGTCCTTTAGTTTTATATTGTAGATAGTTGGATTTTTACACTTTTTTTAACCAATCACATGTTTCTAGATTAATGAACTGTTGATTTTAGATTTCATACCCCGTCACTGGTGTAATGACACAAAGTAGTTTTACTGAAGTACTTTTACGCCACTTCATTTCAGAGCCAAATATCTCGGGTATATTTCTCTGACAGCCTTAGCTCCTTTTCAGTTTTTCCATCACCTTCCTGTCAATGGGCTTGTGTGGTAGATAACACTTCCACCTCACAGCTAGAAGCTTCTGGGTTCAATTCCCCATCGGTCCGGCGCTTTTCTGTGTTGAATTTGGCCTGCCATTAAAAACAGGTGTACGTAGGTTAATTCTCCAGTCCATTGCTTTGACTGATGTACTGACGGAGATCTGGAGTTGGATCCTGAACACCTTCCATGGCAGCTCACTGCTCCTAATATGCTAAGTGCTAATGCTAATGCTAGGTGCTTTGTATTGTGATGAGTAAAATGCAGAAACCGAATTTTCCTACTGTGATAATAAAGTGAGTTCACCTTTAACCCTTGAATATTTATGGTAAATTGAAAAAAAAAATCCTTCCCCTTTCACTTAGTAAACTCTATAAAAACCCTCTTGGATTAGCCATAAAATGCTATGCCACTAATGCTGAAAACATGAACGTTGTGCTAAACCCGTTAAAAGTTGATATTTTAGAGGCGTGTTCTTCTCACAAGACAGTAGCACTACAATGTTCCTTAAAACCGCAGCCTCTGGTTCAAGAAAAACAGTGCACCTTGTGGAAGAAAACACTCACATTAGGTATAAAGGTGAAGAGAGTTACATGGGAAGTCAGAAATGCATAAAACCACCATAAAACAAAAAATCATTAGCAAATGCCTGTCATCCTCCAATATTGTCTGTATTCACCTCAGGAGCATTAGTCTGGCCCCAATGTGATCCACTCAAAGTTAACAACTGGACCTCACTCATAGCTTTAATAAAAACGGTATTAAAAACCTCATGTGAAACCCTGTACAGCTGTTTGATATTGATACAAATAAGCTAATGTGCTACTTGCTAATGCTAGGTGCACCTACTTTTCCTACGGGGGTAATTAAGTGAGTTAAGCTTTAACCCTTGAATAATTGTAGCAAATTGAAAAAAATTCCACTGCCTCAGCTAATAAACCCTTTTGGATTAGCCATATAATGCATTGAAACTCAAAAATGAAAACAGATGTTTTAAACTCCTGAAAAGTTGACATTTTAGAGATGTGTTCTTCTCACAAGACAGTAGTAGCACTATAATATTACTTAAAACCACAGCACGTTGCATTTCTGGATCAAAATGTCCAATAAATACGAGGCCTGTATTCAGTATTTTCTTAACTTGTGCCTCAGAAAAATGCTTCAGTTTAGTCACATGGAATCAGTGTTGTATCCCTTTTAATAAGATCGTTAAACATTACTGACAGCTTTTTCACTACAATAAAATGACACAAGGTGAATAATAAGCAATTTTACTGTTACCTTAGAGAAACACTCTGAGTGACTTAGTTCAGTGTTATGCTGCATATTTAGGGCTTTTATTTCTAATGGCAATAATAAAAGTGGTGGTGATATTGTTTTGAGTAGCGGAGAGTACATGGTGTTACGGGCCAAGGCCTCAAGACAGCAATCTGGGTTTGATTCCTGGCCTTGGTCATTCTCTTCTCTCACCACATCTTTCCTATCTCTCTATGCTGTCTCTAAACAAAACAAAAAATACTTCAAATATGTCTTAAAAAATAATAGAAAATTACATACTGTTCATTAAAGTAACTGAACTCAATTTGTCTTCCACCACTGCTCATCAAGATAGAGGTCATTCACTGGTTAATCTGTTGTTTACATGATGTGTGCGACCCAATATTATGTTGTTGCACATGATTTTAATTAATCATACAAAATACATCTGGTACTTTTTAATTATTCTGTTCTTTCCACAGGGTTGTTGTTTGAGGATAAGGGTGATAAGCAGGCCCGCAGAGGTATCTGTATCTGGGAGTGCATCAACAGAATGCACAAGAGGAGCCCCATCTTCTTCAACTATCTGTACAACCCCTCGGAGAACGAGGTGAACTCTCTTGTGACTTTTTTTTTTTTTCTGTCCGTCTTTGTGTCCTTTGTGTGGCGTCTGAGTAAAGAATCCAAAGTAGGTTTTTTTTTCCAAATATGGGTTCATCCAAAAAGCATTTATCACTTGTAATAAGACCAAAGTCTAGTTAGTGAAGTCTCGCTCTCCATCATATGACTGAGGTTGTTTGAGTGCCACTTGTGATGTTCCAGTTCTCTGACAAAGTGGAGAGCTGTTACTTATTTTTTCCTTGTTGGAATAGTGAAAAATAAGTACTTTAGGTCCAAGACATTGACTTAATGTTCCTTTCATATCTCAGTATCTTTATATATCAACTGCAGGGGGTTCAGTCAGACCTTTAAATGTCTCAGTACTTTGAAATTTAGGCCATAAACCCTTACAACTTTGTTTTATAAAGCTGTATTAACTTCAGTCTTGTAAAAAATGCATTGATCACATTACAACAAAACTAAAAAAAAAAATGGAACCAGTAACCAGTAATGTAAACGAGGACAACCCAGTGAGAATGTATCATGTGGGGAAAAATGGTTTCAGTTGTGATGTTGGAAAATGAAAATTCAGTGAGATTTGGTGCAAGAAAACTAGTGCATCTTGTGGAAGAAAACACTCAAATCAGGTGTAACATAATGAAAGTCACATGGGAAGTCAGAAAAACATAAAACCATCATAAACATTAATCAGCAAATGCCTGCCATCCCTTAATATTCTCTTTTATTCACCTCTGGAGCATTACCAATCAATTATCTGGCCCCAGTGTGACCCAGTCAAAGCTAAGAACTGGAGTTTTATTTAAAAAATTATTAAAACCTCTTGTGAAACCTGCAGAAACCCTGTACATCTGTTTAATATCAATAAAAATAAACTATACAGACTATTATTTCAGACAGACTGTTGTATTTGTATTGTTATCAAGAGGAGACGTTGTAATTTAAAGATTGTGTGTTGTTTTTTTTTTTTTTACTTGATCTCCACATTACTCAGGGCTTGTTCCTCCTTGTCTTGTAGGTGATCCTGAAGCCGTCCGTCATCATCCCCAGTCTGAGTAAATGGGACTTCTTCACAGACGAGACTCTGTCGACCGGGCCGTGTTACGACTGGAGGACGATGGCCGTGAGGCAGGAGAGTCAGGAGGAGACGGACACTATCTCCAACAGTAAGAGGAGGATCGTATGGCCATGTTACAGCAGTGTGAGCCGTGCCCAGCCCGACGCCATCACCAAACTCCTCACTGTAAGACAACGTTTACGAAACGACCTTTGACGGACGTACTGTGTTAATGCAGATTACCGAATATGAGTAATTAGTTAATGCTGTCAAAAGTCATTTAATTACTTAGCTCTGTAAATTCACTTCATTCACTTTCTTAACTGCTTAACAACAATAATAATAATAATAGTAATAATAATAATGAGAAGGAGGAGGAGTTCATCATTCAGTCACACACAACTTAATTGCCAGCTTTAATTGTCTTGGTAGCATAGGCTATACTATATTTTTAAGTGTTGTGGTACTATTATCACTAATCTGGGGTTGATTAGTGGTATACTTGGAACAGAATAGAATAGAATAGATCTTTGTCACTGTCACAGGGACAATGAAAATCAGTTTAGCAGCTCTGTTCTATTTAGCAGCAAAAACACTTAGTGCAAAAAGAACTGTATAAGAATATCACACAAAATACTAAAGAAAAATGTAGGCATGTCCAAAAGCTCCATAATAAAATATTAAATACACATATGCTACTAAAGTACTACTAGAACTACTGAAATATACAAAAGTTAACTCTGTACTATAGGTGAGAGATATGTACAACAAATAAGGATATAT
>JAPQRQ010000018.1:32156528-32170723 GCA_037367365.1 Apogon talboti | reverse complement strand
TGTGTGTGTGTGTGTGTGTGTGCGTTAGTGACTATGCTGCTAACCTCTTTGTGATCCTCCACTACACTTAACAGTGTATCAATAGTGTTGAGGATGCCCATAGCCGTCACAGCCTTGTCATCTCCTCCCTCCTCATCGGGCCCCGTCTGAATCACCTGGTTGAACGTCATAGCCTGTCAAGAGCAAACAGAGAGGCCATTATGATCGTGTCTGTGGACTGCTGACTCAACTGCGTAACTCATAGCACTGTGCAAAAACTGAGTTGAAGATAATTAATGTGCACATTGTTAACAAGGTTTAAGAGAACACATAACCGTTTACTGCTACACATTATATTTCAACATTTTAGGCTGCCATTTCATTTTTTGAAGGGTCTCCAATACCGCTTCAACAAATCATGGTGGACAAAGTTTGACCACATAATGACATCTTCATGTCTAAATGATGATCTCAACTCTTTACTGACTTCACTCACCAAGTGCTGCGTCATCTCCACTGCAATTGGAGTGACTTCCTCACTGTATTCACAGATCATTTTCTGTATGACATTGGTGAGGTCGTCATTCTCCGTCTCTCTGACGATGTGCAGGAGTGCCTGCATCACTGGCCGGATGAAGGGGGTGATGTATTCTTTGGCTAAAGAGGCAAGACATAAGATCAGACACTTACAGAAACAGTTAAGATTTTCATTGGATAAAAACAAAGTAAGCTGGATTTTGTGCTCACCTTTCTCCTGGTTGCTGATGAGAACCTGCAGGGCAATAGCAGCCTCCACCTTAACTGGCATCTCGTTGTCATTGATTAGACAAAGCCGGGTCAGCTCCAGAGCCGTCTGCAGGTTCTGGTCACTTTTGAACTTCACTTCGCAGAAGTAATGCAGCACCCAGCAGGCCTATGTAAAAACAGAAAGGCTGAGGAACTAGCAGAATTTCTTAAAACTGAAAACAAAAGGGCCATTTATCATGACAATGTAAGAAACTGGTGTTACTTCCAAGAGACGAGCCTTAGATTTGCCTGTTGGGACATTAGCACTTACTCTGGCTCTCATGTAGCCCAGCTCACTGCGGAACAGGGGGAAGACGTGATTCTGCAGCATGAACTCCATCTGATCTTTGTAAATCTTTTTCTGTACAGAAAAAGGATCACAAAAGGTGAATGAGCATACATTAACTTATACATTGTACATTCAAAAAAATGTTTACAAGAAAGGGATTCCCTTAGTTGGTAAATGACTGAAATATGTTAATAGCTAAAACACATTAAAATTTTTTTTTTTTTTAATTTCCTACCAGGCAATTAATTAACAGTCTTTTACCTTCAGTAGGATTTCAGCCAAAGATCCAATCATGTGGAGGGCACCATCCTTTTTCCTTGGGTCAGATGCGGGGTCAGTAAGAATCTGGTAGCAGAAGCCCATAGTCTTTTGCAGTACCTTTTAAAAAAAAAAAAAAAAAAGAGATGAACACCACATTGTATTGTGAACCTAGCAATACAAAAATGCAACCATTAAGCTTGAAATCAAATCATACCTCTTTCCTCTTGTTACAGGCGGTAAAGAGGAGTGTCTGGGCTGCTGTTGTGGGCGATATGAAGTCCTCAAATACATCTAAAGGGGACAAAAGTTCCAAGTAATGGTTAGTTGATGTACAGGATTCTGTTTTTCAGATAAGCATCTAGTTCAATCTCTGCTTACCAAATTTCATGCGAATGTACTCGTATGGATCCTCCTGCCACAGCTCCTCATCACTGTCTGTGTAACACATGAGTGGGAAAACGACATCCTGAATGATGCCCTGAAAGACACAAACAGCCCAGTCAGTGTATGGCAATGGATCACATAACATTTTGAAGAGAAAAGTGAAAATGTCAAGTTCTGAAAGTCTTCCAATAGTTGGCACTAAGATGTATTTTTACAACAAATATAATAGTATTAAGTGTACAAAATGCTATGACTAATGAAACCTGCTCTTCATACCTGGATGTGTGGTTTGAGGTTCTTCCATGTCAGAGCATGTGCAATGCCCTGGTTAATGTAGTTGAGCGTCTGCTGGAGTACTCTGGGAGCCACATATTGCTTTTCCTTGTACTGGTATAAGACTTTCAGCAGCACCTAAAGAACAGGTGAATAAAGATGTATTCAGCTTGTGAGGTCCACTCCAAAAGCACACAGTTGAGTTCGACAGGTGGGCTACATTTGTCTGCATCACACCACGTTAGGTTCTTACCTGCTGTGCAGGAACTGCGTATTCCTTGAGGAAAAGTTCAGCAAACTCTGCGTACTCTTTGGTTGTGTTTCCTGGACTTCCATATCTGCAACGAGGGTATATTAAAATTAATGACACTTATCTATCTTGGTATAATTTATTAAACAACTGAGGGAAGAGTTATCTGCTTTTTACCTCTCAAACAGCCGAGCCAAGATGTGAAGGGCCCACTTCTTACACTTCCACCAGGGCAACTCAGGCCTCTCATCTTCATCTATCTGCATTGTCTCCTATACCAACAACATGAGCACAGTCAGTATGTGATGAACTAAAACGTCCATAGCTCAAATGAACTATTCTTAAAGCAATTTAAGACTATTTTGTGTCCATACCGGAGGCACATCTCTATCCACTACTGTCTTGAGGATCTCCATCCATTCTGTCAGGTTCTGTCTATTGATGAGTTCAAGGGGAAGATTGTACTGTGGAGACAATCATAAAGTTAAAAAAGAAAACACAAGAACAACATTAAGTCTCATTCCAACCTGACTATACTTATAGATACAGTATATGGATTTCCATTTTAGATTTAGACATCAAATATTCTGGTCAGTTTCCACATCTAAAGGAAAAAACCCTTAGTATTGTAATAATACCTGGAAGAGAGCATAGAGGATTTTGAAGATCTGTTTCTGGATCAGGACAGAGTCACTGGAGTGATCAGGGAGCAGCTGGATGAAGCGCTCTTTCAGCATGGGCATGAAGATGTGCATGGCGGCCACCAGAGGCTGGCGCTCTTCAGGTTTCTTATATCTGTGCAACACAAAGGTTACAGCAGCCACAGGAGACACGTCAAGTAAAAGTTTTTTTCATGTTTCATAAATGAATATAAGATTGAGAACCACTGACTTACTCATAGTTTTTGACCAGCTGGTAAAGGCAGAGCAAGATGCCTAGCCATCCTGCGCTGTTGTCTGACTGCAGGTAGAAGCCAATCTTGTCCACGATGGTCGTCCACTTGCCGGGGTAGTCATGCTTGATCATGTGATGGATACATGTCGTCAACTGGACCCTAACATGTCATAAGGAAAGTAGTGGAAGAACATAGAAAAAGTCATCAAAAACATGAGATAACTGGATTAAAAGAGAAATCTTCTCATCACTGTGTGGGTGTGTGGTTACCTGATGCGCTCAGGTGAATGGATGATGGCCTCCACTATGTTGTCTCGAATAAACTGCCTGTCTTCGTCAGGGATGTTATTGATGGGCGTCTCCGTGCCTGAACCGTCTCCATCACTCCAGTGCTGGGTTATCATGTTCTTAAGGTAAATTACACCTATGCAGGAAAAAAGGACGACAGAAGTCTTTAAGCAGTGTTTTAAAGTGAGTCAGTATTTTTCTTCACTTTGCAATAGTGAAACACAGAAACGTATAATATAAATTGTCATCTGTGATCTACTATTGGTGACTACCTGAAATCATTGACCGTTTCCAACACAGCAGTGTGATTTCAGGGTTTATGAAATCTACTACACAAAAATAAACCCTTCCTTCTGTAGTTCCGATGTTCTGAATGTGACACAAGGGTGTCAGCTGGGTTCACTTCCACAGTGTGGGGGCCCCATTTTCGCAGAGAGCTGTATCTGATGGAGTGGAGGAGTGAGGGCCGGGAGGTGTACGTCAGACTGCTGACACAAATGTCTACACCGCTGGCGAGGCAATCATAATCCAGCCTATCAATGCTGACAACGCATAAAGCCCCCTGTCCCTCCGCCTATGACCACCTCATTACACCACCACCCCACAGCACTGTAAAGCCACAACTAAAACTCAGTCACACAGATCTGAAAGCAGAAATGTTACTTCTAGTTGAAGTTTCATAAAAGTGTTAATGTAACCAACTTTGCACAATATTTTTACTGCGAAAAGCTTGTACCTTTTACAACATTTGGAAATGCCAAATGAAGACTAGTTTTGTGAAAAACAGCCCAGGTTAAAAAAATACTTGTGAATGAAATAAGAATTTTATTTTATTTTGGTGTCAAAAAAGTTATTTTAAAAAGTTAGTTATGTTTAGCACATTATTGTTTTTGATGAAGTAGCTTATGAAAATTATGTAATAACTGATAACTGTCAATCTAAATGACTGTGAAAAGCAGAATGATTGACTCCACAGTAATTACAGCATTTTTAGGCAGAACTTGTCTACCAAGACTAGAATTGGCCACAAAACAATGCAGTTCTTTCAATACAGTAGACCGCATCACTTGTGATATGTTTCTGACAGCTTCTGTAGAGTTTAATAAAGCTGCTTTTCATCTACTTTGCAGTGAAGACAGACATTTTTTCTACAGCTGGAAATGCCATTTGTTGCACTGAGTCCCAGCTCTTTAAAAAAACAAAAACAAAAACAAAACTTCTTAATTGGTTTCTGTGCTCATAAATTTGGATGTAGATTCATTCAGAACTATCTGTGCATGTTCTGTAACAGACAGTCAGATTTTTTTTTGCCTAAAAAATTGATTTTGCCCTTCACGAACACCTTCTGCCTAGAGCAACATTCGACTAAAGCACAACAAGCTATATTTAACCAACTCTACGTCTGCTGCACTTCAGTGTGGCACTTTAGCTTCACAAAAACACAAATGTGAATCATGTATTACTGCTAAATTATTTTTTTAACCATTACATAAATGACCTGAATACCTTGGGATAAGGGAGATTATCTGGTCTATTCAATGCAATCTGACAAAATTGGAGTCAGATGCTCAATAATATGCCAAGTCACTTGCTAACAGAGGGTCTCAATGCCCTTATGTGGACCCACTAAAAGTCAGTTTGGTACTTTGAACTTCACCTTCTGTTTCAAGACTCAAACAGCAACTCTGAAAATTAAGACACCATTAAATTCCCTAATTTGCTTCAACCTTCTTGAGTGTTAAAGTAGGTTGAAGTACAATATCCAAGTATAAAAATAGTGTGTGTAGCAGTACATCTTGACTTACCTGCTTGCCTGACAGGCAAATCGAGCTGTTCAGACATGGTGACACGCAGCAGAGTGGACACAAAGTTTACCTGGGTGTGACCCTGCAAATCAGAATCAAAAGGAATTCAGTTTGAACCAGTTGTAAACACTGAAACAAAGTTGTTTTTTTTTTATTTCAACATGGAGAATGTTATTGTTCTGTGCACACCTGACAACATAGAAAGACAGGACTATTTAGTATAAAGCCTTTATCTAGTTTAAATGTTCTTTTACTAATGGTCACAGCTCTAAAACACAATCATGAATGTCCATACAGTTTGCTGCCTTCAAATTAATCTGTGAGGTTGCATTTTTGGCCTCACAGGTTACAGCAGGGAACAAGGGTGACATTTTCACAGCATCACCATAAATTACATCTTGTAATCTCTGGTCAAACAGAAAAAGACAGCTGAACACAGCATTCAGAAGTCAATGAGTGTATTCTCATTAAATCTGTAAATCTACACCAACTGAAAAGTACTCATTCTAACAAAAGAAGAAACATGCAGATCACTATTTTCATGCCTGCAAGTAATTTAAAGTGCACATCATTCTGGGTTACAACATCCACCTAAAGAATTAGATTAGACTAGTCTTTGTATACTTATAATATAAGAAGATATAGAATAGTCATGGGATCAACTATTTGTTTCTAAAATTCATTGCCATGTTGTCAACCCTTATTCCATCTGACTACACAAATCTTAAACATAAATCATACATCATAAATAACAGTAAGAGTTGAGGATTAATCAAAAGATTGCATTTAGAAACCATGCACGACAGAATCAATCCATCCTCCAGAGAAGGACGATACAATAACTCCAGCCAGCTGTAAGTGAACTCATTCCACTATGCCATTCAACTGAGCCATCACTCTACTGATGCTGATGTGGGTGTTTAAATAATATTTTAAAAAAGAAACTCAAGCCCCATTCCACTGCCAATAATAAGTTTGGAAGGAGACTCATTTGATTGGACACTAACATCCAAAAAACTCCTCAAATGCAATGATTCAAGCTGAAGTCATACAGTAGAGGTTTTAATGTTTGATAAATACCATCCATTTAAAATCGAAGTACTATTCATTTATAGAAGCAGAGATGGACAAGAAAAGAGTTTGTTTATTTTATCCACCAATATTCACATCACACATTAAATTCAGCTAAATCCTGGCCCTCGTGCATTTTATAATCACCAAAACAGAAGGTGAACCCAAAAATCTTCACAGACCTTCACTGGAAATGTGTTTGACTAATGTCATCAGCCCATTTTATCTGATGAGGACTTCTTTGAAAAACACTGACTTTGTAGAAAATCTCATGCAAATGTATTTCTTACATTTTAAGACTGTGGACTCACAAATTAAAGTTAATCATACAAGTCTCAGATTTAGCAGTTCGATATCTTCTGAGTCTTTTATGGATGCATGTATGAGTAAACAACATGCTAGCTAGTGCGGCTAGTGTCTTCACAAAGACAGACTTGAGAGTCTAAAGAATGATACAGTGAGTCGAGCTAACGTGTGATTCATTTTATCGATATTTGCCCAACATGTCCGCAACGTAACTAGTAAAATAGAATGACCAATAGCGTATGACATCAACAACCGAGTTAATGTCTTTCTTATTCCGTTGTGAAAAATGTCATCACTCTTGGGCTTGTCACAGTGACACGTGAGCAGGAGCTACATAGCGGGGCTATGGCAGCTCATCCAACAAGTAGCCAAGTTAGCTAGCTACGGTTAGCCACACAACTAGACATCAGTTATCCTGCTGCCAAATACGGCAACGAGCATCTGTCCGTCAACCACTTAGTTTCCCGTGTGGTTTAACGCGCTAGTAATAATATAATAAGTTCGCAAAAGCTCTGAGAATCAATCTGAAAAACTGTGTCCGACGTGCTAACAATTGCCGTTTTCTCTCCAGTAGGGTTAGCTTGTTTAGCATTAGCGACACAGCTGGCTCAAGATGAAGCTAACGTTGGCGTTGGCAACAGGAAAACGAGTTCGTACTGACAATAAAAGAAACACCCTTAAATTAAAACCAGCAGCTCTACGTTAGTAATGGGAATAACGACGTATAAGCAGTATACGTGTCGAGCAGCGGAATTTAGCCCTCGATCTGTGAAGGTAATGATAGCAGAGCCCACTCTGCGTGATCGCACCATCTTGATGTTATGAGCGGCCGAGGCCCGATCCGAGACCGCGCCACCACAACTGCCATCATAAACTGACAACTTTTACCTCGTTCAGCTGTCTCTCCGCGGCCTCCCGCAGATTGGGGTCCATCGTTCCCCGAAGGGCCTCGACCAAAGACTCGGGATCCATTTCGAAAAGTCTGTTTACGGCTCGGATTTTAATATTTCAGAGGTCTGTCAATTCCCAGTCACTGCGCACATGGACGCACGGCTCTCCGGTTACCCGGCGCGAAAGGAAGCAGTGAATGAAGTACCCGGATAGATCAGCGCCAAACTTGAGCAACACAAGCATCCGGCTGACACTGCACGTCCATGGGAAATGTAGTTTTCCTTCATGATGTCAATGAAACGAGTTGTTATTGTCATTGTGTACCATTAAAAGGTGACAAGAAAACGGAGAATACCCATGGTTGCAATTGGGTTTGCTTTAAAAATAATTACGAGTGGCATATCTAAGTAAAGGAATATTTCATTTCTTACAAATTAACATTTTTAATAGTTTCAGTTCACCTTTAGACTATATAAACTCCAGTCAGTACTTCTCAGACACATTAAGTCTGGGTCTGGGAAAATTTTAAGTATCAAGAACATGCTGATGATTTTTTTAATGCACTAATTTATTTCCCTTTCAACAGCAGTTTATGGCAGGTATGCATATTAATGTGAAAGAAAACACAAAATTCAGGCAATGACTCAAATTACCTGTTGCATTCAATTATAATATAATATAAAATAGACTTTCATTCTCCTGTTCATTATCATGTTGGTTAATATTGTTCCTGATGAACCACATATAGGTATCATTTATTCATCTGTCCTCTTTTGTACCTGAAAGAAACCTGTTTAAACATTTAAATGACTTGATGTAAAATGTAAATATTTTATAAACACTTTAACTGTTTTTGATTGATTGATTAATTGTTTCTTTATTTCGAATATATTAAAACAAAAACAACAAGCAAAATTTATATAAAAGAAAAGAAAACATACTCGAAAAGGAGCGGGATGAAGTTTAACTTATATATTCCCACCCCCTTACCCCATCCTTTTACCTAACCTACATTCCCATGGCAGATCCCATAATTAACAAAATAAATTCTGTCCATTTCCTAACAATAATACATATATTAAAAAAATAAACTCTATCCATTTCATACAGTAATACCCATACCAGAATTAAACACTATACATTTCATGACTTATATTATACTTATATTAAAATATTATGCTAATTTGTAAGACTTTCTACACATCCAAACATATGAAACGTGTTTTGGAGTGATTTTAAAAATTTTAAAGCAGACTGACGGCCTACAGACAATTTTGGCCATAATCATTTAGAAAAATAATCTGAACTATTAGAGTACATAATGAAATCTTATGAATCTAATTAAATTCCAGTTTTTCACTTTTATGTTTTTTTGTTGTGCCAAGTGCACATTGTAAACTGTGACAAGGTTGTGTACCTGTGGACAATAGACAAGATGTGATTTTATGTGTTTCTTCTTATTATAGATTATTTATGTCTCCTGTTTGTCTGAAACCTTAGTGTTTCATATTTAATGATATAAAGTTTTACATGATAATCAGACCTCTGTCATAGCTGACAACAAAATCTATGAGCACCATGTATTCTGGCTGACTTCTGTTTTTACTAAATTGTGGGTGTGGGAGTGAAGCCATGTGAATGTCTGTTTATAATCTATTTATGTGCTTGATGTGTTGCAGAATATGGAAGGAGAATCTGCAATGCACATACTCTCATAACCTTATATAGTCATAATGGACTTTCGAGAACCTCTCCATTCTAGACTATGCACACTACTCATAAGGGAGCAAATTTTATGCTTTTATATCAGTAATTTAGTTCATTATTCAGTGATTTGTAAACATCATTCCTCAAATCTGCTTTATAACATCTGTTTTTTATGTATTTATTTTTTAATTTGTCATAAAGCTTAAGTTTTAAAAAAATATTTCCTGTGAAAAATTGCATTCAGGGTGCTGTCTTCATCCAAAAATTATTATCATAGATTTTTAGAAATGCACATTTCTGGGTGTCCTTGCTGAAGCCATGCTATGCCATTTCCTGTACATATGATACTGTACTTTAAACTATTGGTGTTGTTACTTAACATAGGATAATAATGCTGTACTGCACAAAGTGGAACCAAACAGCATTCTTATCTTATGTTTTGTATCCCACATCCTGATGCATTTATTGTTAACTCATGCATAAAAAAAATGCCACATGAACATACAAATTTCTGTTTCAATAGTGATATTAGAATATTAGGATTTTGTTAAAGGAGATAAGAAGTAGGGATATTTCAACTGTATTGGGCTAAGACCAAAAGATACTTAATAACGTTCTTCTTTGTTACTTGATCCTTAATTAACATAATGGTATATCCATTAACTTATTCTAACATAAGGTCATTTTGATATTAGTTGATTTTTATTTTTTCCACCCCTCACAAAATATTTGATGATATTTTGAGTTTTATAAAATGTATTATCATTCCTTGTCAATGTGCAAATTCAAAATGTGTATAATTACAGCTGTATGAAATAAGCATAAGCTGCCTTAGACAAACATGATATAAAAATGTACATACACTATCCTCTCCGTTTTGCATTTTTTGTGATAGGCAGGTATTTTCTTGTATATTCAATGCACTGACCTTGCAAATGGTCATGTAGGTGTTACTTCAAAGGTTATAATATCAGAACAGAGAAAACTGAAGAAACTGTGACTTTTTCAGCAAAACATGTCATCAACTGAACATAAAAAAGCACCAACAACCACTGTCATTTATCAGACTATATGTGTTTTACTGATGAATCAGTGTTGCTGAATATGATGGTGTTTCCATGTTCACTATGTTCAATGTCCAAATAAGACATATCTGATGCTGCTAAAAAGCTGAGAAATGACATTTTACCTGAGTTATTTAAATTTATTGATAAGATTAGATGTTGAAAAATTGTTGAACATGTTAGATCAGTAGAAGCTTTTGATCACTGGCGACAGTTTGTTTGAGGGTTTTAATATTATCAAATTGATCTAATAGGGTTGAGGATTTAATGTAAAATGTCTGCAAGCCTTCAGGAACATCTGAAATGTACAATGACATTGTTCAAATTGCAATAATGATATCTTGCAATAAGTAAAGACCTATCATCTCAGCTGCCCTGAAAATGATGTAAACTAATCTGAGGGTAGCTGTGGCCTCATCAGACCAGCCAAATGTTGCGAAGGCATGGCCTGTGTGATGGGTAATAATATTCAGATGATGAGTGTTATTAAAGATTTTAGAGTTCTGTTTAAGTCTTTGAGGGCTGACTTCTTGAATCAGCTGAATCATACAGACGTAAAGCAGAACATGTTACTGTTCATTTTCTCATGAACCATCCAGACAGACAGTGTCGCCGCTAGGGGCGCTGTTTGAATGATACGGGTTCGTTTAAAGTGAAGGTCAAAGGTCATACCCTATGACGCAGCAGCAGGCTGCCGCTGTCAGCATACCGGTTGGTGTCATCCGCTCGTTGGCTGGTGTAGTCTCCGGTGCTAGAGCTGATCATAACCTTACCACAGAAAATGGCAAAAAAGCGGAGAGAAAGACGAGAAACCGACGGCCTGTCCTCGGCTCAGGAGGAGGTTAAAGGAACCGCTAGCGACTCACAAGTACTCAAAGGTAGGCAGAGGCTACAACGACCACATTAACTCAGAACCCGAAGGGAAGGCAGAAGAGACACAGCTCCGAGGTTTCACATATATTACATAGTTTATAAAACATCGATGTCCTTTTAGGCTGAGGACAGGGAGGTGTTATTAGATATGTCAACGATTTAGAGTGGGAATCAAGCTAAAGCTAAAGGCAGAAACCGGTTGCAACACATCCAGCTACAGAGTTAGCTTAAATTAGCTGACGACGACTTCGAATGTTAGCTTAGCAATGTTGCTACCGTTTTCTTGCTTTGTGGCTTCGAGTTTAATGGTTCGAATACTGCTTTAGGGAACTAATTTTGGTAAAACTCTTTGTAAAGTCTATTTATGTTATAGTATGTAAATGTATAAACAGCCAATTGAAACGAAGAGAACAGCGGAGGAGGAAGTATTCTTATAGATTAGATAAGAGATAAGTTAAAGCAGCAGACCCCGTGATAGAACACTTTCAAATGAAACCGAATCATTTCTGTGAAGGTAATGTAACACAAATAGAATAAAAACAATATTTTCATATGTTTATTAAGGTGTGAAATGACTTGTCATACTGTAATTATATATTCATGTAGCACATTACTTATTTATTTTCCTATAGTTCTAAAGATGCACGTGTCAAAGTGACCGGGCTTAAACGTGTAAGATGTATTAGACTTCAGTTATCCCATTAGCTAACTATTTATATCAATAAACCACAGACACATCTTTTTCAATTTATTAAATAGAGCAAAGACTAAACCATGAACCATGAAGCAACTTAATGTGTTTGTCAACTGGCAGTAACTGCAAGGTGCTGATCACCTCTTGCATCAAGCTCTAAGTGTTCATTGATGTATATGTTATATGTGTACCCTCCTATTGCACCGTTTCCTGAGGTTTCTTCCTTTTTCCCCTGTTGAAATTCTTTCAAGAGGTTTACCTTCTTCAAACTAATAATCAGAATAGAGGTAGGATAAAGTGGGTGGAGGAGTGTAGTGTACAGACTCCCTTAAGACAATTTTGTAAGATTGGGTTACACTATATAAATAAATAATACTGACTTGAGATATTAATGACCTCCAGCATTATTCAGAAGTCCCCCCAAAGCCTATTTATAGCTGAACTCTGCAGCTCACTGTTTGACATTAGAAATATTCAGTCCAAAGGTGGGCTGCTGCTAGTCATGTGGAAAAACCTGCAAGTAATCTATTGAAGCCCAGACTCTGGCTCTATCTGTGTATTTCACAGAGGTAACACACAGCCAGAATATTACCAGAACATTATTAAGTCAATAACTGTCAAATTACAGTCACAACTACAAAAGTGCAAATTCAAAATAGGTCTTGATCTGTTAGTGCTGTTTTAAGAACAAATATCTTATTAACTGTTGTTTGCTCAGCGAAGCTTATTCTATATGTGTATATTAATTTCAGTCTTCTCCTGAGTTTCTGTTTGCTTTTATTTCAGGTTCTGCTGAGCAAATAGATACTCAGGATTAGGACTATTATGACAGCATCAGTGTTGGTAGTTTATCTATCAATAAAGACCTGTAGCAGTAACATGCAGCCTGGAACACCCTCAAAACAAATAAGAAATCATGTCCATTTGTGTTTATTAAACAAAGATATGACATTGTTCCACGGCTTGTGCCTCTTGTGTACCAATTAATGTAGTCAAATACAATACTTAAGATACAATGTAGGGTTGAAAATTATTTTGTAGACTTTTAAATCTTATTGCTTTAATCAGTGGTACACCTATTGATACTGCTTGACTTGATACACAGCTTGTGGTATAAAAATTTATCAGAATCAATGGGTGTTCTTTATCCATGGCATGTTTTTTAAAGCTCCATTTAAAAGAACAGCAACAGGAAGAGTCTCATGAGGATAGAGCCCCTGAAGAGGTTTTAACCAGTGATGCAAACTCATTAGGAAATTACACATAGTTATCCCATGTAACCTGCTGCATCTGTTCTAATTAACTATCACAGTATGACCTATTTTCCTTTTCCACAGAGCCTCATCATACTACAGAGGGCTCCGCACGCATGTCTCTCCTCATCCTGCTGTCCATCTTCACCTGCTCTGCCTCAGTTATGTACCTGGTCTACAGGAACTTTCCAGAGCTTCCAGAGTAAGTTGTTTTACTCACTACTCATGCTTCTTTATTTCTCATTTGTCACCTCTGTTACATGTAGCACTGATATAAGCAAAAGCACCACAAATACAGTGACTAATGGTCTGTATGCTTTGGATGTAAAGGTGATAGTTTTTAAAACGAGTGCTGTATTTTTTGTTAGAAACCAGATTTTATAGTGTACTGACAAAAACTGAAACTGTCATTTTGAAACATAGACTCCTAAACTTTTTTTTTTCCAGTGATGAAATGGAGAAAATCAAGATCCCTAAAGATATGGATGATGCCAAAGCGTTGGGAACAGTGCTGTCCAAATACAAAGACACCTACTACACCCAAGTGTTGGTGGCTTACTTTGCAACATATGTTTTGTATCCTTTGAAAAACGGATAAACCTTTTCAATAACCTATCAGTATTTACCTGTTTATCTCTGTCTTTCCACTAGGCATGTTTCAACAGTAGATACTTTTGTTTACAGTGCATTGTTGCCTCAAAAGTCTGGAAACAGCTTAGCAGATTTGCTTTGATTTACGTTAAGTATTAGAAACATATGCAGTATGTACCTGTGTGATAGTCTTGTACTCGCTGCTTTTGCAAACCACCTTGACACTAATCTCCAGCCTTCAAACTTTTGCAATCCCCGGATCCATTTTCCTCAGCATTCTGTCTGGATATCTTTACCCCTTCCCTTTGGCTCTCTTCTTAGTCTGTTTGGTGAGTAAGCACAGTATGACATGAATGATTGAAAAGTAAAAACTGTGTTGTATGATGAATAACAGTACACTGAAGGAAGTTTTCATAAGACTTCTCGTATAATGTTTTCAGATTCTGAATACTTTATTTATCCTAGAAGAAATTGTTGTATGTTACATTTGCATGTATAATATAAAGTAGCGAGATAGAAATTATCCATACTACTAC
>JAPQRQ010000018.1:32137336-32149848 GCA_037367365.1 Apogon talboti | reverse complement strand
TAGCTGGGATAGGCTCCAAGCGACCCCCGCGACCCTAGTGAGGATTAAGCGGGTTCAGAAGATGACTGACTGACAACTCTATTATTAAAAATTCATTCACAGTTAAAAGTTTATCGACTTCACCTGTTTTGACTCATGTTACTCTTTAGTCGAGTGACAGTCTAAGCCCAGATCTACTAAGAGTAATCAGCTGTAAGCCCGTTGTTAGGGTGTGTAAGCGCACGCTGACCGAGTCACATCTGCTTGTAGTCTCTGAGACAACCGAGTGACCAATATTTTATGTGTGTTATCTGTGTTACATTATGACTCAGCAGGTATTAAGCAACTACAGACCCACAGTTTTTGTTGCAGGTCTCTCCTTCTTAAAAGCAATATGTAATGAAAAAATCCTTTTAGTGCTTCATGTTTTCACTTCTTCAATTCAAGTTCCCTTTATCTACTTAAGTTTAAGTTTTCTTTAAATTCATGACGTAAAGATTGAAGGACACCCAGCCTTGCATTAAGCAGAAAACATGGATGATTTAAGGTATAAATCGACTTTTGGTTTGAAGCTGGGATTGAGTGTTATAATGGCCGTTTAACCAGTTGTTATTTCAATCTTACAATAAATGTGCTGCCAAAATGCAAGTCTTATTTTTGAGCCATATAAAAGCCATAAATAAGTAAATAGAGACATTGGTGTAGACTTACAGACCGTGTTCCATAATTTGCTGTCTCTCTTTATTTATGTTCACACATTTCCCACCTTGCCTTTCTTAGTACTTCATATTTGCGCAGGAGTCAGGTGTGGTGGCTCTGTGGTTAATACATCAGATTAATTTTTTTCTCTTTACTGCTTTTTGCTGCTGTTTACTGTAGAAGGAGCGTAGGGGCTTACCCATATCGACCATTTCAGTTTTGGGTTGAAGAAAGGAAATGGTGTGGAAATTCCAGTGTTGTAGCTTACATATAGGTCACATATGATTCTGTCAGCTAAACGTCTGCTGCACTGGTACAGTAAAGCTAGCAGATCATCTGGATTCATGGATCCAGCATAGGTTTTTTTTAAATCCGTATTGTTGTGGTTGAAAGGATAGAGGAACTGCTTTGTGGTGTCTTATTTGAGGCTGTGCTCGAATGAGGGTTTCTTTTAAAATACGTTACAATGACATCCTGTCCTTTGACACGGGAGTTTTTTCATTCTATAGTAGTCAATAGATTAGTATGCCAGGAAATACCGCATCACGTCTGATTCAGGTAAACAAAGCTGCAAACTCATGAACAGTTTACTTGGAAGAAAAACTCCAGTATGTATCATGATGATTGAATTGTCTGATGATTTACTTGCAATGTTTTTTATCCAAATAATTGCATTTGTTTTCCAGCCAATTTGCAAATTCCAGTGTTGCAACTTTTTTTGCCATTAGATATAATTTTGGTTGCTCCTCAAAAACAGCTTGGATTTTTTTTCTTGGGCTTTGAAGAAAATTTACAGGCAAGTTTTTAATGGGCAAAACAATCAATGGACCATTAAGACGGTAATAACTGTTCAATCTGTACTGTAGGGTTTGGATCATACTGTGCAGAATAACTAGAGGAGATAAAAATAAAATAAACACTATCCAAAAAGCTTAAAAACAGAACTTGCTGAAGACATTCACTGGGGACTAACTATAACCATTAGATCTGGGGAGAATTATTCCATTTTGATGCACTGATTTTACAAATAAATTGGCTTAGTTGGTGCTCAGAATGGCTTAGGCTTGATAATGGTAGGGAAAATCCTGGTAATGATGCTTAAATAATGTACTTACTTTAATGCTTTAGGGCCAGATCAAGCGGTGATATGGGAACACATTTCATTTTCAATAAGCTCTGTGTTGAAAATGAAATAATTTATCTCTGAGTTTAATACATGTATGAATAAGTCTCAGTAAGTACTTTCACATGACACCCTAACCCTTACAATTTACAGAAATAAAATTATGGGGTAAAGATGCTTAAATTGCTGATGCGTGAGACGGGGACTCAAAGTGAACATCATTTTATCTCACTTTACGCAAATGTACAATATATACTATTCTCACAAGAAATTGATACTAAATGAAACATAGGGCTTTAGCTATGATGTTAAACTACATCTGTGATCAATATTGGATAAAAATGTTTAAATGATAAGTTTTTATGAACACAAATATGTTGTGACACAGGGACAGCAGTTTGTCACCTTGTTCAATAGTCATAATAAAAGATTTTGCTGGAACTAAAACACTACAAATATGCTAATAAACTTTCATTTAACATACATATTAAAACTATAGCAGAGCATATTTTACAAATAATTTGATTGTACATAACCCCTCTATATTCTTGTACTGTTGAATAATTAGTTCCTACAGATTCATACATACTTAAAATATCACTTATACAAGCAGGAAAAAATATTATTATTAAAGTTAATAGTGCATTTACATATTTTAGTCCTTTTTAGGTTTAATTTTATATCGCTTAGTAGGCTCAGAACTTCTGATACTGAAATTTTGTAAACCGTTCCATAAAATAGAGTTCTTAAGCTAAAAAAGTGAGCCTATTTGAGAAATGATAGGTGAAACTTTAATTTTTGACACTGATGTTCATTTTTGCTTGATCTGGCCCTTTAATGATTAAAAAAGAGACAGTACAACCTCCATAATGAAGACAAAACAACATAATAGGAATGGTAATATAGTAACGCTGTCACGATAATTATAAAATAGTCATTATTCCGTTTTTATTCAGATGAATTCAATTTAATTTAGCTGAAACAACAGCCCAACAGCACAAGTAGGTAAGACTATGTAAGATATGCCAAATCAAATGGTTTTACTCCAGACACAGTGTAGTTCCCTATTTTTATATGTGGTTCCGCTGTGACTCACGTACAGTGAAACGAGAAGAAATGAGCAAAACTTTCTCTGGGCTCAGTGTTTGGCTGCACAGTGCGGACCTGATTAGCATATGTATGACCCTGCAGCCTCACAGGCGACACTGGAAAACAGGGAACGGAGGGACATAAGTACACTCGTATACAGGCTCTGCTCTTTCAGATGCTAATATCCTTTAGAATTTCCCAGGCAGTCTCTTCCCCCCAAAGCCCACTCAGCAAACAAATAAGGATGAATGGCTCGACATGAAAGCTGGCCTTAATTGCATAATGTGTGCTTCCATATTTTCATCCATAGTTGTCTGGTGGTAGCGTAAAAATCAGCTAGAAAACGTGTCAGGAATTTCGGATGTCTAGATGGAAGATTCTTTGTGTTATAAGGGATTTCATTAACCTATTCTATTAACCACTCATTGGATTTTAGACATTTAGACCTAAAAAAAAATACAGTACTTTATATCAGAGGTTGGGTGATTTATTTTCTATAGCCTGTTATTATCCATGCTATTATATCAGTCTGTTTATAATATTTAGAAGTCTATAGAAAATGAACCAGACCCAACCCCCCCGTAAATAAATAATTAAGGCAATATTGGAAATGAGCCATGATTTTTGAAGTGAACATCTCAGTCAAACAAATAAATACATGTGGACTCAAATTTAAGTGTAAGAAATATCATTTTTTCAGTTATTTTATCCTCAGAGTCATTAATTCCATTTGAGACTACTGATATTAGATATAAATCTTGTTTACCCTAATTAATTTATCTAGCTATACTTATACTTTCCTGGTTATTATTCTTTATATGTTTTGCATTGGGATTTGCGACGTTTACTCGGTATGGAAGATGACTTCACTTATTATTTTTACAGTTAATCATAAATATAAGTCCTTAAGAGGTAATTGCAGAGTGAAATGCTCATCACTGTAGTTATCTGTTTGGTTAAGGCCAGCTTAGACTTACTCAGTCCTTCTTGAATGGTGAGCCCTCACATTCTTTCCCATCAGGCCAGAGTAATAAAGCCTGCACATTCTTGTCTGCAACAGTGTATTTTTCAGTGAGTAAGGTTTCTCTCCTCTCCAATCCTAAGGTTGCGAGCAGATGTTTTGAGAGCTCGATGCTGAGGCTGAGTTGTAACATGAGAACAGCAGCAGGTTCAGTGACTTCTTGTGCACAGACTTCCTCCGTTTGCTAAAGTGCTATACTCTACATGTTGATGGTCGATGAGCTCAGAAACGGCATCTGTCCAGAGATCACCCCTCCCTCTCTAAGTACTTATTTATTACTTAATTTCTACTGACTTACTGAGTTATTAAGATCACTCTGTAAAGATTATACAGACATTGTCGGCATAAACAAACCTTTAGAGTGAGAGTAGTTTTCCCAAAAGCTTTATTTATCACATTATTCTTTGACAGATCATTTTTCTGCCAAAAAATCTTGAAGAAACAGCAGAGTTTGGCTGCTTGACTTAAAATGGTGACATGACTGATGAATGGCAGTAATGTTAGAGCGCCAAACTGTTGCCACTGTGCAACCGCTCAATACCTAAAAAGTGAGAAAACATTTGATCTTTAGTTGCGAGCGGAATTATGATTTTCTGCTAGGCCTGGGGGGAGAAAGTGTTGATGTTTGATGTGTGTAGTGGTGTCATTGCCGCATTTTGCTGTGGGAGGTGCAGTCAAGACGTGGGTGAATATAGGTTTCTAGAAGCAGAGGGGTTTCCTGTTATATACGAGGCTGCGTGTGATACAGTAGCGTGCGGGTGTACGAGCGCAGTAAGTGTGAGGGTGTAGAAGTGCAGGACGGGTGCTGAGATGTGGGTGGTCCCTGGCTTTGCTGGATGAGGAAGCAGCTAATAGCCAGAGCTCTGTGACGCTCCACTCCCACAGCTACCGGTCCACACTCTCATCATCGTCACTGACCATTTGTTGAAAATGACAGTCAAGAAGGGAGTGTACAGAACGCTTGGAGATTTTCTGTTGCATATATCAACCTCTTTATTCCCCAGATGAGTTGTTTAGTCAGCGGAGAATGACACAGTCTCCACAAACAGCTACATAACATGGTACATGGTACTACTTCTGTCTTACCTAATTGCAGATGTTAGACATTCGTGTGTATATAGTGATATCCAGCATTATTTGCATCATATAATGTTGGTTTAGGTGAGTGCCTTTCCTTATTTTACTTAATTTTTGAGGTCAATAAGTTCACTGAGCGTGCTCTAGATATATTCTGTGATAATCACACCATGGTTTTCACATTCAACATCCTGCTTGTGTGGTAACGTTGTATGTGGTGTATGCACATCAGGAAGGGCCTCACCATGATAAATTGCATTCACATGATTGTAAAGGTTCTTCATGCAGTGTTCAGAGATACAGTATCTAAACTGTCAAGTTGTAGATTATAACCAGCTAAATACCCACTGTGATGACTTCAAAAACAGAAATCCAATGTTAGATCCAGTATTTGGTTTGTTTTAGTTGAAGGCATTTGAAGTCCAAACCACACTCAGACTTATTAGGTGACAGTAATGTAGCTTAACACTGAATGTCACCTATCATAAAACTGAAAAAAAGAAGTCCCCTTTAGAAACATGGCAGATGTCAACATTTCATTGTAAGGTTAAATCACAATAGTTCACATTTTCATGGGATCATAGACTAATGAAAACATACTTCTGAATATTATGATCCATTTCTGCAGTCACATCCTCCTAAACCCCTTTAAGTCTTACATACTCCACAGTTAAATTCAGATGATTACAAAGAACAGTGACTGAGGCTGTCGGTTGAGTTAAAGCAACATGTTGTTTCTGTTCTAGTTCCTGAAATGCCGTCTGAGGTTTGTCTCGAGTCTGATGCTCTCACATGTTTGTTACGTCGCTGCCTTGCTCAACTTGACTGTGAGGGTTTACAGCATGAGTCACGTTGTCATGTGACCATGTGTCTGTTTTCATCTTCTGTCAGGGATGTGACACAGATTTGTTTTTTGTCCGAAGCCCAGTATAGTTTTATTCTTTATGAACAGTTCAAAACATTCGTAGGCCTTAAATATGGTGTGTAAACTTTAATGGAATAAATTGCACACATTTTAAGGGATTGAGTGACTGCTGAATCTGTCATAATAATCCCTCTGTCTGACCTGTCTGCCATCTTTTAGTCTGAGCTGCACTCATGGCCTACTTTCCTCCCTGTAGGCAGTTTAGAGATGAAAGTAACCAACAGATTAAACGACTAAATCCTTAAGACTTTTATTTCATTGCCAGGAATCACTTGACTACACTTAAGTCTAATTTGTGCTTATTTTGTTGCTCAATTCACCACGTCCTGTCTAAAGTTGTTCACTGCATTGATTAAATGTCTGTTAACGTAGGGAAAGATAAGCCTGTGGAATGAAAGGGGCTTTTAATCACTTACTGTATATATTTTGTGGTCAGATAATGTCAGTCTCCTACCTGAGAAGTAAGACATAACTGTGATCCGTCCCTCGTAAACCTAGTCTCCTCTGTGAATGCTTTCCCAGATTAAACCACAAACTGCATGTTCACACAAGCACCACAGAGAGAAAGGAAATGGAATCACCAGGGAAGAAAGTACAGAATTTTTTTTTTTTTTTGTCTTTGTGTGTCTCCGCTGGGTAATTTTCAGAATGCAATACAAATAAAATATCTTGAACCTAAACTAAAAAGGGTCTCGAAGTGAATGTCAAGCCTCACATTGCACAGACCACATCAGCCTGCCCATGGTTTGCAGCTAATGTGATGTTATGACAAGAGACAATAGTGTGTGTCATACAGCCCACACTGGGTTTTCACTTGCTGCACGAATGTTGTGTGTGCGCCAGACTGTTTTTTTTTTGGTGTTTGGCAGATTTAATGCATGAATTGGAAAGCAAAATGAATTGCCTGCAACAACCTTTGTTTTTGTAAAATCTTGGACGATAAATGCAGCAGCAGTCTTTTACTTTTCCTGTCAGTTTTGTAACCACTAACAAATATTAAATGGATTGAACTGCTTGGGTTTATTTCCAGCTGTGGATTAACGCATACATGTACTTGGCCTCTATTGACCCTTTGTGCTCACTAGTTGCATTCAAACATGCACATCTAGTCAGTACAGTGAACTTTTATCTTTTCAAAATGAAAACAAAGCAGCCTTCATTCTGACTCTGTTTTCTGTGCTTGGAGAAGGAACTTTACATATCAATATATTTCAGTAATTTTAAGAAAACAGTTCCTAAATCTTTAAGAAATTCTTTAACAATTCAGTGTTCCGTCAGTATACATTTGTTTGCTCATGTTTCCACATTGGCTGGGTCTTTTTCAGTGTGTTTGTGGTGAGAGTATAAATATGCATATTCGATCAGGGTGGATTTGCATGACCTGCAGAAGAAGAGGAAACACTGTATCCTTGTACCATAACCCCTCCAGCTGGCTTAAATTAGCATTCCCACCTGACACAGACATGATCATGTCCTGTGTGTGTGTGTGCAGCTTGCTCCCACAGCACAGCTGTGTGCACAAACTGAGAAGTGATGCGCTACCCATAGAATCAGGGTTTTAATTACATTTTTGTTTTATTTGTTGTGTAGCTTTATGCCAGTATATAGAGGCTACTAAATTCAGAGATGGGGCCAGAGGAAAATTGGCGGGGGCAAACGAAGGTAACCCTCCCACCACACACACTCCTCCCCCTCCTAACCTGAGCGCAGCTTCAACCCTTCAACCTTTAACCTGATGCACCTTGTTTTTTTTCCCCCTCTCAGCAGTTTTGTTACTTCAAATTCTGATTCTTCACTGTTATTTTCTGTGCAGGTGTGGGGACATGCCCTTTCTGTTTTGCGCACACTGATTTTTCTCCTCCTGGTTTCTCTTTTACCCTTCCTCCTCTTCCTCACATCCTTCAGCAGCAAATTGAACAATGAGCTGATGTTTGACAATCACTGCTTCTGTTTCTCTCTCTCTCTCTCACACACACACACACACACACTCACACACACACTCATGCAGTGCTGCCTGCACTGGCATTGCTTGGTCAATGTTTACTCTCCCCTACACTCTGAATGACTTTTCAGTACCGCCTTGGTGTGTGCATCACTTCTGCTTCACTCTGGGTTCAAATCAACTCAATATGTGCTTTCTCTTATTGATTATTTTGTATGCGCATTTGTATTGTCATTAAAGCTGCCACTAAGCATTACAATAATTAATATTTCAATGTCTGATAAATTATCTGTGTTCCAGACATATGCTATTTCATGTATCCTCCATTGTTTATCACACCAAGATGCAGATGACAGCTTTAAATGATGCAATACAATCCTTCTTCTCAAAAACAAATATGCTGACTTGCTCTTTCCTCTGGAGTTATGCCTGGCATCTTGAGCCCGCTTCTAATCACGCTGTTGCTGTGTTCAGCACGCACATGGAAACTAGTGCTGACTGCTTTTCTTTCTCTTCTGTTTTTCTTGCCCTTTGTGTAACTTCCAGGTGAGAATTTTGAGCAGAGTCCACTGCGGAGAACCTTTAAATCCAAAGTTCTAGCACATTATCCAGACAATGTGGAGTGGAATCCATTTGACCAGGATGCAGTCGGAATGGTATGAGCTTTTTATCCTTAAGGAAGTAATGTTGGAGGTGGAAAGTGTGTTTGGAAACAATATGAATATACATTTCTTTAAGTATGTTATCATATGTGATAAATTGGTAAGTATAATTGTATGAAAGTATAAAATAAATACTTTATTCTACTGTTAAGCACATTTCTCACTATGTACAATATTTATGTATAGATGAACCGGATTGTAGAATTTTCTGTAGCATAGGATCTGAAAACAACACCCACCAAATGTTAAATACAGGGAGAATTTAATTTGGTGAGTAAGTCTCAGAAGGCTACCGGCCACACTGGTGGATAAATAGTCATATAAATAGCCGTACGGCCGTGTCCTCTGCTGTCTGCATTTCAGTTTACACTCAAAATATTGTGCTGACATTCTGCTGTTAGCTACTGTTAATTATCCAGCTATTATGTGACAATTATGCCAGTTAATTAATGTGGACAGTAGATTTTTTTCTCTCCTTGGCCAGCGAGTCAAATGTTTAGTTTCACATTCAATATGTGAATATAAAGAAAGTAGTGAATATGTGAAGATTTTGTTGGTCAACCACCTCACGTAATTATTTAGGTGGTGGTTAGGAGGTAGTAGTCCAACAATGCGTCCTCTATTGTGATGTATTTATTTTCCAAAATATCCTGCAAACTTGTCACCAATAGAATGTTTTATTTTATGCTATGTTGTTACACCACAGGAAGCCCTGTATTAAATTAAGTGTATTTTTATTCCGTTTAATTATTACCATATAATAATGATCAAAAACACAACCTGTCTGCCTTCTCCACCCACAGCTCTGTATGCCAAAGGGTCTGTCCTTCAGGACGCAGGTGGACTCTCGGGAGCCTCAGTTCCACTCGTTCATCATCACCAGAGAGGACGGCTCTCGAACCTATGGCTTTGCCCTCACCTTCTTTGAGGAGGTGACCAGTAAGCAGATCTGCAGCGCCATGCAGACTCTTTACCACATGCACAACGCGGAGCAGTATGACATCTTGCACACTCCCACCTCCCCGCAAGGACTTGAAGAGCAGCGTCACCACCACACCCAGCCCCGGCCGGTACTCCACGCTGCACCTGCCATCTCCAGGCTGCAGCGCTTCAACTCGTATGACATCAGCCGCGACACCCTTTACGTGTCCAAGTGCATCTGCCTGATCACACCCATGGCCTTCGCCCAGGCTTGCAGGAAGGTGCTGCAGCAGCTTCACCAGGCTGTTTCATCCCCCCAGCCCCCACCCCTTCCGCTGGAGAGCTACATCTACAACATCCTCTATGAGGTGCCCCTGCCTCCATCCGGGCGTTCCCTCAAGTTCTCAGGCGTCTACGGGCCTATAGTGTGTCAGCGACCGAGCACGTCTGAGCTGCCACTCTTTGACTTTGCCATCAGTGAAATGTTTAACCTCCTGGGGGTGGAGAATGTTCTCCAGCTGTTCACCTGTGCCCTGCTTGAGATGCAGATCCTGCTTTACTCCCAACGTAAGTAACTTGTCTGCTGTGCCTGCAGATCCAGTGAATTCAGAATACATTCATTAAAACTTTCTTTCCATTGTATGCAAAGTGCTTTTACACTGAACCAGATAAAAATGTAGTACGGCTTATATTTAAAGCAATGTATAGACACAATAACCCAAATGTAATGGTAATATTAGTTGTTCCATGCCACAATTATGAAATTTTAGTTGACAAATACTTGTCATTCTCATCGTCTGTTCAGTCTACACCTCTAATAATAATTTAATAATACAAATATACCTTATTAAGAACAGCCATTTATTGGCTTTATGTTCTGATGCTATTGAACATCAGAACATACTAATCAAAATTAAGATTCTGTTTGATTTTTACATTGAATCCATAACATTTATGTCACTTCATAGTCATTGAATTAGAGCTGGTCGATATATTAAAACTTAGGTACACCACGAAAAACACTTGGTGATTGTAATTATCGACACAGGTGCCATTAAACCATAGCATGAGAAGGAACCTCAAACTGTGATGAAACTGTGGTGGAAATCTGTAATTTCTCTTAGTTTCATCAGCTCAAATAATTCCAATTAGACAGTTACGTAATAATTCTAACAGGCATCATTGTTTTTGGATATTCACAGCAGTTTATTAGAAACTATAACACTGGGTTGTTTCATTGCTAAAATGTTGCTCCGTCTTCATGGTTAGAGATTTTTTTTTCTTTAAAATGTCTGGATGGTTGTGGTATAGAAACATGACTTGAGGTTTGCTATGCTTCATGGAGCTATTATACTGAATATTACATAACCTTGAGTGTTTCCATTAAAGTGATGCAGTGAGTACCAGCTTGTGTAAAGGTCAGATCCCGTTCCCATCATGTACAGCTCTACCAATGTGTAAATGCAGACTTGTGTGAATGGATTTAACCATTAATTTAACCATGTAAAAGTCTTACTGAAATCAACATTTATTCTCCAAGAGTAACCTCGCCAATAGAACAGCATAAACACTGCTAAAACAAGTAATAAAACAGTACGTCTAAGCAAATACAACTTTTACACACTGCAAACAAGTGAATACAGTGTCAAGTTATTATGCAACAAACGGTGAAGTTTAAAAAAAGGGCTTAAATGAATCGAAATGATCATCAAATAGGACCTCAAACAGTGTTGAAAATGAGAACTGGAGTGGAGTATGTCTTTAGAAGAGACATTGTTCATCTTTTGAAGATGTCTTTGCTCAGAACAGAAAAGAAATTAGGCTATTTAAGGATGCTGAGGCTGATGTCGTAATTGGATCCATTACAATAGCAAGAGAAGGGAAATGGTTTACAAAACGCCAGGGGCCGGAGAGAGAAGCTCTTAAGGGGGAAAGCTGTGCTGTTGCTAGGTAACCGTGAGACGGGGAGGATAGCAGTGTTGCTGGATGATTATTATTGGTTGGAAGTGACATCATGCCCCCCCCCCCCATGAGGCTCATCACTGCAGAGCATGTGAAGGGTGTTGTGTAGAGTTAAGGCCTGGCAGGCTTCCACTGAGAAGAAGAAGTGAGGGATTGTTGGAAGAAAATGCCACACATTTAAACACACACACACCGAGGAAAGGGGCGCTCTGCAAATAAGAAGATGACTGTGTGTTTTGTGCTATAAATAGCACTGAAATTCATATTTCTGACAGAAACATTTATTTAAAAGACCCTGAAAATCTTCTTTGTAAAGCCTTAAGAGAAACGACGAAACGCTGTCTCCTGATTCTCCACCACCTCATAGCAAAGCTCGCCAGACGTCAGTCACTGTGACAAGCTGCAATTAAATCCTTGTGCAGTGTTATTATTTAATGGTCTCTGCTTGTATGCGATTTGTGCAATAGAATGACAGGAAGCATCAGAGAAGAAACACCAGGGTGTGTAGGAGAGATCTGAACTGAAGATTTTATACTCGTAAAGCAAATGTTCAGTTGTGAGAAACGGATTTTAATAGCAGAGATTTGAAGCCATCTCTGAAACTTGTAATTTAGTACTATTTGTTTGGTTATATTAATGCATATTATTAGTCCATCTCACCTGGTTTTAACCAATTCTCAACCACATAGTCAGGTTGGTTTTTCTGTGTTTTGTCAGCTCCAGAATCAGATAACCATTACCATTATAGTTCTGACCAACAGCTCTCATCATGAACACATATTGTGTGTGCTGGACAGAATACAGCACCTTATGGCTTTTCAACTCACTCCTGATGATAAGAAAATAATAATTTGACATGTACAGTAACTTCCACCACTGCCAGGGTAATGAAATGAACACTGAAATACAAGATACAAGGATTCACTTTCTTGAGACTGAATAGTAGAAGCATCACTTCCAAAATGAAACCAAGTAGATGTTTACAATAATTACACAACTTAAGCAAATCTTTTTGGTTTGCATCCATGTAAAAACACATCAGATTTTCTATATATTTTCAGGACTGAAATGGTTTCTTATTGTTGTAGCCTAGTTTAAGATGAAGCAGCCGT
>JAPQRQ010000018.1:32103041-32137283 GCA_037367365.1 Apogon talboti | reverse complement strand
CGCGGCGGGGACGAGGGGGGACGAGGGGGAGGCCCTGTCTGGGGATTGAGTCTCTTCCCATGGATCCACACATGACCAAATGAAGGAATGGTGTTTGTTTTGGCACCATAACAGGAGAGACCAAGCTGCTGCTCCTGCTGAATGTACAGTAGGTGTCAACAGGATAGAGCAGGAATGCAGTTGTGGAGGACTGGACACATAGTTGTACGTATACGAGTCATGACAAAAGAATTTAACGTTACTCAGAGAGGCATTTGACTTTAGCTGTGTCACAGTTAAGAGTCTGGATACAAAGGTCATAGCTGGAGAGTAGTTCATTCCCATGTTTGTCTGATAATCCATATAAAATAATTTCCAGAAGCATCATTAAGAATGCAGCCTCAACATGACCTGAATGAAATGATGTTGAAAAATTAGAGCTACACGAGTTGCACCAAAGGAAAGGAAAGTTGCAACACTTTTATTTGTAGAAATGGATATTCAGCAATTTTAAACAAGTCATTACAAGTTCAGGTCATGCCTTGAGCACGTTTGACAGTTCACAGCGGATACATTCAGTCAATTCTTGACACATTTTCAGTCTTTTAAACGGATGAGGCCATGTCAGCCTGTCGTAATGCATGTGGTCAACACTACAGGCCAAACATTTCAACAGCCTGAGTGTCATCACGTCACAGCTAATTCCTTTAAGGTTTGTCATTGTTAAACCACTCTTACATCTATTGAACACTGAATAACAGACACTTTGACCATCAAGTCTGCTGTAATAAGTCCAAAAGAAAAAATTCAACACTGGCCTTGTATACATCAGTGCTGTGTTCTGGCTACATTCAGTAAACACCAGTATTTTTATCACCATGAGAGCACACAAGTAAGAATGTTTTGCACAACTTATCAGCTACATTCTGTTTATGCTGACCCAAATGTTTGGGAGAAAGGAACAAAACATTTATATTTGCATGGAGGTGAGCAACATTATAGTAATTTATTACATTATTGGTCTCAACAATGCATTTTCATAGAAAAAGTTGATTTAACATAGGGTCATTATCTTAACATTGTATAAAGCACTACAGTAGATGTTTTCTGTCCTTTTAGATGTAACCATGTCCCTTTGAAATAAGCTAAAAAAATGTCCTATTGAAGAACATGCTTTGTCGTTTTGTGAACATCACATTTCTGCTTTTTCTCTTGTATTCAGCCCTTTGTGCTTGTGTTACAGATTACCAGAGGCTGATGACAGTGGCGGAGAGCATCACAGCCTTAATGTTCCCCTTCCAGTGGCAGCATGTGTATGTTCCCATCCTGCCCGCCTCCCTCCTCCATTTTCTGGATGCACCTGTGCCGTATCTCATGGGCTTACACTCCAATGGACAAGATGATCGGACCAAGTTAGAGCTCCCTCAGGAGGTAGACACCAAATGAATACCTGAGTTTACCACACTATAAGCTTTGTGTTTGTGTTTTTTTTTTTTTTTTTTTTATCTCAGCCCGTTGCTTAAGTATGTTTTACATCTGCATTGAGAAACTTTTTGAGCGGTAGGAATTGCAGCAAAACTAGTTCATTTGTTATTTTCCAAGTCTACATCCATGCTGACTGTTTTATTTACAGTCAGAGAAAGCATTCCTGTCATTGTGCATAACTAAGGCATTTGTTGGAGTCTCCCTCCACTCAACTAGTGTTTGTTGTGTGTTTATGTTGTGGTCTTTGAGTTTCCCTGTCAGTATTTCTCACCTTCAGTTGTGCAAGTTTTTCTGTACTCACAAAAAGTTTAAGGCACATATAACCCAGATACGTGAAATAGTCAATAATTTGGAGCTGGTCAGGATGTTGTGGTGTTGTATTTATATGTGTTTTGTAAAACCAGTAAACATCACTGCTCATATAGACTAAAAATAGACTCATCAGAAAGGAACAAATATTATAATGAAATGCTTACTCAGAGATTGTTGATTTTCAATGAAGGAGGAGAAGTTTATTTGTTTAAAATCAAATTGAAATGAATTATTATTCAAACTATTTTTAATCATATCTTATAACATGATTGTAGCTCCGTGGAACTATTCTGCTGCTCCAGTTATTCTGAAACTCTGCTGTTTTTAGTATGCATAGTTTACGCTTTCAATATGCATGGGTGTTTCGGGGTCAAATGTTGCTTGAGGCAAAGCCAGCCAGTTTCATTTTTTAATCAGCAGTTCTGCTTCACATTTCTTTTCACTGTCAGTCAGTTCAGGAAAGTCAGATGGTCTAACTGGAACTACTGTACTATGACTGAGTTCAACACTGATTTCTTTGTTAATTTCCAACAAATGTTTTATATACATTTTCCTGTCATCTTCCAGGCTAACTTGTGTTTTGTGGACATCGATAACCACTTCATTGAACTGCCTGAGGAGCTGCCTCAGTTTCCAAATAAACTAGAGTTCATCCAGGAAATCTCAGAAGTACTCATGTCCTTTGGAGTGTCTCCAGAAGGAAACCTTCACTCCAGCGACAGCCAGGCCAAGTACCGGGGCTTCCGATCTGTTGATATGGTCTCAGACAAGCGTAACGGCAACCTGGCCTCGCCCCTCAACTCCTACCTGCTGAGGGAGAATGAAACTATTGCCAGACTTCAGGCTCTGGTGAAGAGGACAGGTGTCAGCCTGGAGAAGGTGAGAAATGATGTAATCTTACTGATCACACTCATGCTGTGTCTGGTAGTGGATGGTTGGCTTTACCAGTTCAAGTAAAAATTTTAGATGTTAATGCATGTGGAATCTATTTTTAATTAAAAAATATATTTCTATTTAGTATACCAGTGATAGTAACCAGTATGTCTGGTCATAACCTAAATGAACACTAATTTATTGGTTCATTAGGGTGAACAGTTTCATCATTATTAGGTTGTTCATATCAGTCAGGGTGAGTTAAAACATAGTGATACAGTATGTGTAAAAGAACAAGAATTTGTGCCAGCAGAAAAATAAATACTCCCTTAGAATCCTGATGTACTCTACATTATTATTTTTTGAAAATGCAACAATTAGGTAACATACATTTGGACTGTTGATATACTTTTTATTTTATTTAATTGTATTTTTTTACACCATGAATCCTGTTGTTGCAGTAACCAACAATAAACACAAGGGGGCTCCCCTCCTACGCTGTGGGACAGAAAATATGTTTAAAGTAGACCATATAAAATGGAATGAACTGGAGACATAGTTGTTGTTTCTGTGTCTTTTATTAATCCCTTGGTCAAGTGTCTGTACAGCCCAGGCTTTATTTACTCTTAAGCGTCCGTTGAATGTGACAGTTTACTGAATACTACACACAACAGCAGGACACCTACAAATCTAATTGGCATCCCTGTGTTTAGAAGAGGGTAAAAGATAGGCAGATGCTAATGAGAAGATGTCTCTGTGTGCAGCCTAAGTAGCTTATTCACTAGTGGCTAGCATTAGCTTGCCATGAATGGATTACTTATGGATTTCCAGCTACAAGGTCAGTCTCCACAGATGATTATTCTTATCTGAACTGCGTGAATTAAAGGGCCGAGGCAGTGACTAATTAGTTTCCTGGGTCATATGATCTCATCTTGGACAGCAGCTTTGGTTTCTTGTGAAATGTGGTGGGACTAGCCTGTGTTATTTTAACCCCCTAGTATCAGCATCTGTACAGCTGACCTGCTGACACACTAAAAATAGAGACGGGCTTTTAGCTGATGTTGGTTCTAAATCAAAACAGATGTCCCTGACTTCCTTTCCCATGACCTTGCTGCCTTGTCTGCAGCTCACGTTTAACAGTCAAATAAGGTAACATGAAAAATGCACAGCTCCTTTTCAACTGACTTGATTCTCATATCATTGGCTCCAATCTATGTTTTTGTTTATTTTTCTATTCTCCCTCTGTGTGTTTGCCTCTGCGTGAATTCCTCTGCGTATCAGCTGGAGGTAAGAGAGGATGCCAGCAGCAATAAAGACCCACGGGTTCAGTGTGATGAGGAGGAGCTAAAGATGCATCAGCTCAACATCCATGTGCGCGAGGTCTTTGCGAACCGCTTCACCCAGATGTTCGCAGACTATGAGGTGTTTGTCATCCAGCCGAGCCAGGACAAGGAGTCCTGGTTCACAAATCGAGACCAAATGCAGAACTTTGACAAGGTAAAGGATTAAAGATAGCTCACTAATAATATATAATTCATTTGGTTTCACATAACACTGAATCTGACCTCTCACTGTAAACGTGTACCTGTGTCTGCAGGCCTCCTTCCTGTCTGACCAACCGGAGCCCTATCTGCCCTTCTTGTCCCGTTTCCTGGAGACGCAGATGTTTGCCTCTTTCATCGACGGTAAAATTCTCTGCCATGACGATGAAGAGAAGGAGCACACGCTCAGGGTGTTTGATGCACGTGTGGATAAGATCCGCATGTTGAACGTCCGCACACCCACTCTACGTACCTCTATGTACCAGAAATGCACCAATATTGAAGAATCAGGTAAACAGAAAGATCGGTTATTTGAAGTTTTCTCAATTTTTACAAATTATAGGATGCGTTATGAATGGATGATTTATTGAAGTGCTGTTTTAAAAATGAAAATATGTTCAGGTCTATTAATATGTACCTGCTCTCCATGACACCTTTCTACCTATGATGCACAGATACAACCACAAAATAAATAAATAGCCTGACTATAATCTCCTGAGTTGATTCAAGTAAACAAAAAATCCTGTTATCCAAAATACTGCAATTAACTTACTTAATACATTTTCCTTGGAATTCCTTCAATTATATCAAATCATTGTGTGCTGGTGTTAGTTTTAAGGTGTGATGTGTGCCTTGGTTAACTCATTGGTAATTACTGTCTTGTTTTCAGACGACCTGCTTAAAAAAAGATATGAAAAAGCTGATTTTGTTGCTCCTGGACCTCATGTCATTGGGCTCGAGAACAACAAGACCGAACCTCGTAATACTTGCTCTTGTTATCTCAAGCATCACTTGGTGGCGGCTCCCTGAATGTGTGCAATGCATTAGGTTACGTTCACTCACAGAGGACTGATGGGATTTTTTGTGCATAATAAATTCTCATTTCAGTTAAAATTTTTACACAGAAAACACATTTAATGTCATTCTATTAATTTGTATAATCCTTGTGCATTGCATTCATGTTATTTCACTAAACGATGAAAATAATCATTTATAAGTAAAAGACACTAATTTGAAAGTGGTGATCTGATCAATTTCAGCATGCAGGTGAATGGGTAATAGTTTTTAAGGAATCGCTTTTCTATACTGTGAATCGCAGCTTCAGACTTCAGTCTTCAGTCTTGTACTTTTGTAACATCTTTAATTTTTTTATTTTATTGGGTTTTTTTTTGTTACATGGGCTTTTTCACATTTTTATTAAAGTATGTGGTGCTCCCTTATCAAACAGTGTTTGTACACTGCTGTGTGGGTAGGTTGTCAATGCTCAGAAAATCCCCGTCTAAGGCTGCATTCATCAGCTTTTTCCTCTAAAGAAAATATCTATTCTAAGTCTTTATTCTGTCTGTTTTGTTCTGTATGTGCTTGGGATGAAAGGGTTTTTCAATTGTAATATTTTCTCTTTCTTCAGTTGTCAATAGTTTATTGAAAGAGAAATGAAATTAAATTCACCTCTCCAGCTAAATGAATAGCAGCTAAGAAACTGGAATAATGTTTGTCGTGGCCAGATGATCCCTTTTAATTGCAAATCAAATCAGAACATGCGTAGTGATGCTGAATATTTATGATTCTGACCAAAATTAAAGGCATCATCAAATTGGCAAAATGAGAAATCCGAGTGCATTCTGTAATACTTATTGGTTCTGTAACCCTCTTTTTTGTCCTCTACAGAGAAATCCATTGAGATGAGAGTCCAGAAGATCGACCACACTGCCCTGCACCCACACCTGTTAGACATGAAGATTGGACAAGGACGCTACGAGCAGGGCTTCTTCCCTCGGCTGCAGTCTGATGTGCTCTCCACGGGGCCGACCAGCAACAAGTGAATATATTTTATGTCATACTACAGTTATTTTGCATAATTTATGTGAAATAAACCATAGTCGACGCTCGGCCACTGTTACACAATATTTCGCCATAAACGTATGTTGATTTGTGTTCCAGATGGACGAAGAGGAGCGCTCCTGCCCAGTGGAGGAGAAGGGATCGGCAGAAACAGCACGCTGAGCACCTTTATTTAGACAATGACCAGAGGGAGGTGAGATGGTGCCCACAATGGTTTTTTTTTTTTGTTTGTTTGTTTGGTTTTTTTTTTGTGAAACTCTCACTGCTGAACTGCCTGAGCTTTGTTGCCTTTTTTTTGTTTTGCATGATTCATTCTGTCTGCTTTATTTTAACTCTGCTTTTATCATCTTGTCTGCTCTCCCACTCCCTCCTTCTCACTCTTTGTTCACATGTTCTCTTTCTCCACCCTCTCTTGCACTTGTGCACGCTCACTCTCAGCATGTAGAGTGTTTGTTTCCGGAGCTGCAGCTCCTGCTGTTTCTTGACTACTACTGGCTCTCGCAGTCCTTCAAGCCCTGTCTAAAGTCCGTGACTGTGGATGTGGTATGTGTTTGTAGTCTGTGAGGCTTTAAGCTTCACACTGAGACCACATGACCTGTCCATCCATGTGGTCTTTACTTCCCTAAATTTCCTCCACTTCCTCAGGAGATCTGTCTGAGTATTTTTAAGATCATACCAGCTTCTGTTTTATATCAAAAATCTATACATACATTTTTGCGAGACCTTTTACTGACACACATTCATGTTATTATGCAGTTGAGGGGAGAGATAGTTTAAACAACTCATATTTATGATCAAATACTTCATGCTGTTATAGTTCTACAGGTAACATGCTCATACTTGTTTTCCAACTCTTGTTTTTTTTTTTGTTTTTTTTTTTAGAAGTACATCCAAGAAGCCAGAAACCTGGGCACAACCATCAGACAACCCAAACTGTCCAACCTGTCACCTTCTGTCATCGCTCAGACTAACTGGAAATTTGTTGAAGGATTACTGAAGGAGTGCAGGAACAAGGTTTGTACATAGTGCAGTTATTCATTGACAAATTGCCTTAGGTAGAAGGAAAAATCTAATAAAAATTTATGTAACACAGTATAAACACATAAGAATAATAGGCTTCAGTCTTTGCCAGATGTGAAGAAATCAGTTTGACAAATTTATTGAGTTAATACACCATGATTCATATTCACATTTTATGTATATGTGTTGTGTTTGTGACCTTGTTTTGTATGTGAAACTATTGTTGCTGCCAGTTTGGCCAGGACTGCCTGTAAGAGGTCTTATATCTCAATGGGATCTGCATGGATGGATAAATAAAGGATAAATAAATGAAATAATCAATTCTAGGTGAAGCCTTTAATTTTAGCTTGTTAGTTTGCTTTATTTTGACCCGAAACAAAATAAACATGTCATGGATTTATCTAAATTGATGAGTTCTTTACAAAACTGTAAACATCTTGTTTACTTTGAGTTTGTTTGTCCTGTTGCATATACTGTGTGTTAGACATTGTCATCAAAATACATGGTAGAAAACACAGATATGTCTGGCTACAATATGCTTACACAACAGCAGTCCAATTTAAACAAGTGGGACAAACAAGACAAACTACAGAAAACAGCTGTGTGTTTTGTTTTTTTTTTGTCTCCCTGCAGACTAAGCGTATGCTAGTAGAGAAAATGGGTCGGGAGGCGGTGGAGTTGGGTCACGGAGAGGTCAGCATCACCGGTGTGGAGGAGAACACCTTGATCGCCAGTCTCTGTGATCTACTGGAGAGGATCTGGAGTCACGGTCTGCAGATTAAACAGGTCAGGAATCACATGGAACTGCGGTCACCTCCACTGAACTTCCTCAGATGCTGAACACACTGGTTTAAGAACAGTTAATGGTACTGGTGATGTTTTCTGTTTCAGGGTAAGTCTGCCTTGTGGTCCCACCTGCTACACTACCAAGAGAGCAAAGAGAAGAAGAACGCCACTCCAGGTGGTTTGGGACCTCCAGGTTTTATTCATGACACAGAAAGGCGTAAATCTGACGGCGGTGGATCAGCCATGCCTCCTCTTAAGATATCTCTGATCCAGGACATGAGGTGAGGATTTTCAATGCTGAGTTCACTTAAGAATAGAAGGAGAAACCCTGCTGATTTTACCCAACATCCACAAAGCTGCTTTAGAAATATCCAGTATATCTGCCCTGCCAGGGAGAAGTCAGTTGGAATAAGACTGCCCCCCTGTGGAGGCTTTCAGACAAACCAACTTCCAGTTTACTTTTTTCAGTCAGAAACAAGAATGAAAACTTGCAAAGACAAATTTAACAATTTTGCCTTTTATCTTTTCATTTAACATAAGGGTTTGAAGCCTTTTTTTTCCTCTGACTGGTAAAGATGCTTAAATTTTTTGTTCGGATTCATAATGAAATCAAATTAATTGGAATTGTTATACAGTACATGTGTCTAGGTTTAGTTGTGCTGTTGGTTTTTTGTCCTATTTCCCATTAAGTCATTAAGAAGAAAATGGAATGTAAAATGCATCTATAGAAACCAATAACTGCATTGTGAAGAGATTACTTATAAAAACTACTTCGCTGTAGGTTAGTAAGAAAACAAACATCATATTTACACAAATTAAATAGTGGTATTCAACAGTTGGACAAACTTGGGACACCGTTTATAAAATGTACATGCACCAGTTAATCTTAATGTGCATTTCTTGTCCTAGTCCTTAATTTACTAAATTCAACGTAGTAGCATAAGTATATAGTCTTCTAAAGTGTTATGATGCTATTTATTATTAGTCACTGTGGGGATATATATTTTAATGTCTCAGCAAAACTGTGTTTCGTGGTAATTTAGAGGAGCCACAAATTCAGATTTTCAGGTGCCGTAAATGAACAGTGCAAATAAATACAAATGTCTCTAGACCACAGCATTGTTAAGGTCTTCTGTTTCAAACACTAGAGAATTTTTCATTTGCTAGTAGTACAGGAAGTGTTGTGTTTATATTAACCAGCAAAAGACGGTAGATAAAAAATGTGAGCAGATAAAACAAGGGGTTTTAAACTAAACAATGATCAAATATGTTTAGGGAAGTTATAAATTAGGCCTACATGTAATACAAACCTGCTTCAAATAAAGGTGTGTTTAGTAGTTGATGTAGATAAATGCCTCAGTTAACTATCGAGCAAATATTATACTCTTATGTACATACCCATTAACCATTGCATAACCGTTTCACCCAACATCCAGGTAAGTAACTACCATAGATGCTGCGTTATCACTCTGTATTATTTTTAAGAAAGCGTAGAATGATGGTGTTTGACTTGTGGAAAAGATAGAGAGGATGTTGCCTAACCAGAGAATGCAGCGATTACATCATAAACATTACAGATGTACAACTATAGTGTGTATATATACATGTGGCACGCTAAGCTTTTAGTGGTTGTAAAAGCTCCTGCATGTGTTTGTTATTGTGGCATCTCTGTCATTGTGCTGAGCATACCCAGTGTGATGTGTCGGTAAGTCAGGGCTTGTGTTGCGTGAAGGAGACGCTGAGTGAGTCTGTGTAACAGCGCGTTACTTCCAGCCTAATTACTCGGACCCCCGCCAGTCTGACTGAACAGAGGAAGGGTCATCTCAGGGCAAAAACACACATCTATAGTCTTTGCTGATTGGCTGACCCACCTCCACACTCCCACTACCATGATTGGAAACAGAAGCAACCATCACCCTCCCTTAATGAATCTTAATAATTGATTACTTTGTCCTATCAGGAAGTAGATGTTATTACTGAAAATTACAACTTAATTTTTATTTTCTGTTGCATTTTTTTGTCTGTTGAAAAAAATAATGATATTACCTGTTATACTATGGTTTCTTGGTTAGCGGTATATCATTGCATACAGTGGATGTTTTCCCCTGTTTCCATGGCAATAACGAGCTGAGGAAACTGGGTTACTTCATGTGAGTGATCATGGAGGGAGGGGGATGGAAGGTGGTGACATGAAGAGCTCTTAAGAAAGCAGACAGAGCGCATGTCACAGGTGGAGTGGAAGGGAATGTGTCTCGACATGGGAGGCATGATAGTGGCTCCAAGCGATGACATGGGACTGACTCACGCACTCTGGGAGTCTACTGTGGTGAAAATGCCACGACTGAAGAGGAATGAGATTCTCTCCCTGCAGCAGTGATTTGGACCGGGAAATTCAGGATATGAATATAATTATATTTGCACAAAGATGGATGGTACAAATCCAGTTTTTAGACTGTAAATTGCTTGTTATCCTATCAGTAAAGTTGTTATATCTGGTCTCTTTATGCATTTTCATTCATTCACTTCCTGATAATACTGTTTGTACAGCTACTTGGCAGGAGTTGGTACCTGCATTTGTCTAATCTCATGAATTCAAAAACAATGACGTACAGTCTTCTAACCTTGATAAGTTGATACAACATCTAGTGAAAATGGGTCAAATTAATCTTTGAGATCTTTTGTTTTATTTACAGACACATTCAGAACATTGGTGAAATCAAGACCGACGTGGGAAAGGCCAGGGCGTGGGTTCGGCTCTCCATGGAGAAGAAGCTCCTATCCCGACACCTAAAGCAGCTGCTCTCTGATCATGAGCTTACCAAGTGAGGAAACAACTCTCAGCAAACAACAAAATGCAAACATCTATGTTACCTAATATGGACGGGAACTTTGGTCCAATTTGTCTGTGGTTCATCTCTCACAACAATCAGGGGACAAGTCTAATCTGAGACCTCAGTTGGTACTGATGATTAGCTCAGATTATCTGGTGATGCGAGGGGTTCACAGATTTAATCTTAAGCCTCCAAAACTGGTCACAGACTCATCAGTGCAATAGTTTCAAGAATATTTGATATTTAGGAGTTAAATGTGAATAGCTACATAGTAGTTCCCAAACAACACTGCAGGAGAATTAAGATAAAAGTCAAAATACTCCTCCACCTCCAGTTCTCACTGAGAAATAAGTAATCTGCATCTCCTCAACTATTTTGTTTTTTCTCACTAGAAGTGCAAAGCATTGCAACAGCAAGTTATTGCACAATGTCATTCTCCTTTTTATTTATAACTGGTTGTACGTGAGGGCATATGAGATCACATGAAGTGGTGCAATTCACCCTCTGGTACAATAACCTTTAATACTATCTTGTATTGTCTGCATGTTTTAGATTAGAGAGAGGAACATGTGTGATCATTGCCTGTGTTTGATTTAATTTTCATTGTCATTTTGTCTATTTTATTTTTTCATTTATTAAAATGTGTAAGAACGAGGACCAAATCTGAGTAAAGGTCAGTAAATACTTAGAATAAATTAAATGTATTCATTAGTAATAAAATTAAATGGCCAATAAATATGCAATAAAACATATTTTTGTGATGTGACCTGATATCCAATTTCAAAATCCTTTTTAAAGTTGCTTTTGTCTAAATGTGGATTCAGTTTCAGTGTTTGTCACCTGTAATAGATCACAGAGTTATGTTTTCATACCTCTTATTTTTTTCTTCTGCTTGTGAAAGAATGTCACTCTCATATGAAATGAGCCTTACATGTATTCTACACATTTATAATACATGAATTCCTCTGAAATTGCAAAGCATCATACTGAAGTCCACCACTACATAAATAATTAACAGAGTTGTTCATAATTGATGTCTCAGTGTTGAACTGGGTCAGGGGGCTGCCTGTCTGCCGTTATGACCTTATATTGTTATGTCTCCTGTTTGATACCAAACAATGTACATTATACACCATGTCATCTGTTTACAGTGCTAACATGCTCCATGACTGTGTCAACGGTCATGTGTCTAACTCGATCACTGCACTGTCGATGAACATTTTATCAACAGAAAGAATCTATTATTGTGTTTTTTGTTTCTTGCAGAAAACTATATAAGCGCTATGCCTTCTTGCGCTGCGACGATGAGAAAGAGCAGTTTCTCTACCACCTCCTCTCCTTTAACGCTGTGGACTACTTCTGTTTCACCAATGTCTTCACCACTATCAGTGAGGGCCACTTCTGCTTCACACCAACAATAATCCCTTTTTAAATTATTTTTATTCAGCTACTCACATTTCTCTACCTGTCTGCCAGTGATCCCATACCATGTGGTGGTAGTCCCCAGTAAAAAACTGGGCGGATCCATGTTCACAGCCAACCCCTGGGTGTGTGTTTCCGGCGAACTGGCTGAGACCGGGGTTCTGCAGGTCCCCCGAAATACTCTGGAGATCACTTTTGAGGTTGGTGGTAATGTTGATTGACAGATAATTGTATTTTTGACTAAACGTTTGGTGCTGATTTGGGCCTGATTTGCTGACATGGTAACAACAAGGAGTGAATGAGTGAACTTACAGGATGTAAAGCAGACAACAGGTTATCGTATGAAGTGAGCGTCATCATAATATTTGTAATAATCTGACATTAGTCGAACCATAGACGATGGAATTGTTTGCCATTATTTTGTTTTTTTTCCCCAGATTTAGAGTTAGGATATAAATGTTGGATGTCTTGTTGACGAGTCAAAGCATTAGACGAAGACCGAGTTGTTTTTCTTTCTCTCTCAGTGCCAGAACCTGGGCAAGTTGACCACTGTGCAGATGGGTCATGATAACACAGGGCTCTACGCTAAGTGGCTTGTGGAGTGTGTTATAGTCCGCAACGAGATCACAGGACACACATATAAGTAAGGCTGTGTTTTCATAGAAGTTTACCCTTAATGGCCAGGACCAGTTCATTAAAAAAAAAACAAAACACTACACTAATGTGTCTTTTGGTAGGTTTCCATGCGGCCGGTGGTTGGGGAAAGGTGTGGATGATGGCAGTCTGGAGAGGATCCTTGTCGGAGAGCTGATGACCCCCAGCACTGAGAATGATGAAAGGATGTGTCGCACGCCTCCAATGCAGCAGTCCCCGGGAATGATGAGGCGCTTTGTCACCATCTCACCAAACAGCAAACCAAGTAAGTTATTCACCTGCACAACCACAAGAACCAATACCAGTTAATCGTGGGATCCACAGATGTTTTGCTCTGTTCTGTCTGACATTTGTCTCTTTCTCGAGTCTAAATTTATAACAACTTTATAAGAAAGGCATGGGTTGCTAAGGTTCTCTAGTATTTTTTGTTTCGCTGACATGGTAAGCCTCATTCTAATTTGGGAAAAATGGAATGTATATATAAGAATAGAAAATGATAAATAGGAAAAAATTTGAGAAGGGATTCTAACTCTGTCAGTTCAGCTCAATGTCTTACAGCGTCTTTTTTTCCTTTTTGTTCTCATCCAGAGTTAAACACAGGTCAGATCCAGGAGGGAGTGGGAGAAGCCATCAATGGGATTGTGAAGCATTTCCACAAGCCGGAAAAGGAGGTGAGAGACGGCAGTCTAGACAGGCTCCAACATGTAGCTCTATTATTTATCAGAAGCAAGAAAAAGCCGCTTTCACCTCTGGTGGTCCGCCAGTCACTCTAGGTCTAGGCTGTGTGGTAAAATTTTGATCCAAGAAACAAATTTTCAAGGTGATGCTATCTTTCTTTTCTTCTCTTCAGATAATGCACATTAACTGTAGTTATGTTTTGATCATTTTTTGCAAATATGTCTTTTGTTTTTTCACTTCTAATACCATTTGATCTGAGTGTTGTGTTGCACCTGTAGAAATGCTTAATGAAAATGTTCTCTTTGCAATTCATAGCTGTCAGATGTATCAAAATCATTCTTACCAAAACAGATGGGTCTCAGTTTAAACTAAAGAATGTTGCTTGATAAAAGTGTCATTAAATATCCTTTTTAAACCCCTATAATATTTTCTTATTACTGCAAATTATAGTTGCAAGTTACTAAGGAGATTCATTTTTATGATTTTTTTTAAGTTATTGTTCACAGGCATATTTCGGTAATAACAGATTTCAGCAGTTATCTGTGGCATTAAAGTACAAAGGATTTTTACAGGGAAATCCCCTTCAGTCCACCCCCACCTCTACAACGACGACGGGACAGAAGCACAGTAGAGCTGCAACAAGCTGTTTACCATTAAATGCAAACTGAAATAAAACATTAGTTAGGTTGAACTTTAATGGTTTGGTTTTAACTGAAATGCTTCTATTCTTTTTAGTCAAAATGTATCGTCTTATTTTGAAGAAAGTTCCATATTTAATGCATATCTAAATGAACATCATTGAATAAATGTATATGTCATCGTCTTTTCTCTGTCACAGAGAGGCAGTCTGACCCTTCTCCTGTGTGGAGAATACGGCCTGGTCTGGGCTCTGGAGCAGGTTTTCCAACACGGTTTCAAATCTCCCCGTCTCTTTAAAAATGTCTTCATCTGGGACTTCCTAGGTAAAAATTTCATATATTCCCCTCTTTAAGTTAATTTTGTTAATACCTGCATGAATATCAAACGCTAGTTGACTGTAGTGTGTTTAAATTTGCCTTCATAAGAAGCAGCAGCACTATGAACTGCTTTGGATATATAGGACATTGGTGTATTTATTCAGCATTGGATTCACTGCTAATATTACTATGTTTCATACTGAGATTTTAAAACTAGTATCGAATTTAAAAGGCTTGCAGTACTGTAAAATGAACATGAACTTATTTGTTTTAATTAATTATGCTTCCACAGAAAAGTCTCAAGTGTACTTTGAGAGTGCAGAGCAGCGGGAGGTGACGCCAGATGAAAACTGGCAGACCAGAGTGCGCCACTTCTGTCGCTTCATGCGCGCCATCAACAATACATCCAGAAACATTGGCAAAGATGGGAAGTTCCAGATGCTTGTCTGTCTGGGTGCAAGGTATGCAAGCGATCAATACTCAATATACTGATGAGATAGACATATGATTTAAACCTTTGTTATGGAAAAAAGAATGTCTAGTGTTACCAAAGTACACTTTTTGCAATTTTTGGTTGTAAACTTAAAGGTTAGGCTACTAAAAGTTGTAACCTTTCGGCATATTTGGGATGTTTATGCAATGTTTCAGGATAGTGATGGAAACACACATTCAGATTCTGTCGTCCAGGCAGAGCATCCACACCAATGTTATTGATTAAGACACTGAATCCCTTACAGCGCTATGTCTGAACCTGCATCCTGACCTGCAGGGAGGCCAGTGAACATGATCACCCCTTTGAGGATTCTGGAAGAATCAGATATTTTAATGGTTTCCTTAAGTAGGAGCATATGCGTCTGAGAATTGAGTGAATATTGGCATTCAGCTAGTATTTGAATACAACTGTATTTTTATACTTCCACCATGTAAAGCATAGTCTTACTGATACAGTCAAATTCTCTGTTAATCTTCAAAAACTTTGATAAACTAGTAATTTTTTAAAGAGGTTTTTGGAAGTTGTTATCTCTTTCATTTTTCATCAATATTAAAATTAAACAATTTTTTTTTGTGCTATACATTAGTAAAATTTGAAGAATATGTTGAAAAGTTATCTTGGCTTTAAATCAGAATCAGTTTTGTAGCCAAGTGTACAGGCACACAGAGAATAGAGAAAGAAAATACAGCAAATGGAAACCAATAATAGAAAATAATATTGAACAAAAATTAAATGTAAGATCTATTTATAATAGAATAGCTCAGTTTGAAAATATAAAAAATCAAATTAAACTGTAGGAAGTGACGTGTATAAAATTTGTGAAAGTGACAAGAGGTGTAACATACATGTACAAATAAATAATATATCATTGAAACTAGAATGCAATGAACAGTGTCAACTTTGGGTTGTTAACATTCCAGTTGAGTTGAGTAGAAGTTGTTTTTATGTCTGCCGGTGGTTTGTTTCGTGGGACATTCTGCTGTGACTTAATGGAAAATATTTACTGATATGATACTGATACATACAGACACTACACTATAATAGTGGATGTTTAAAGAGCATGTCTGCTTCTTTTAGGGACCATTTGCTGCATCACTGGATTGCGCTGCTCGCAGACTGTCCAATCACAACTCAAATGTACGAGGACGCTGCACTGATTAAGGACCGGTCATTGGTAAACTCTCTGATCAGAGTACTACAGACTTTGCAAGAGTTCAACATCACCCTGGAGGCTTCACTCGTCAAAGGTGTTGGTATTTAAACCAAACCAACTTCCCACCAGTTGTACCTGACCACGAAGACCACTAGGGACTACTATAAAGATAAAATGAACCTTTTTTATGCAGGAACAGACTTGAACAAAGGACATTTTCTGGCTTATATTAAAGCTACTGTTACATTTGCCATATATTAAGTGCAATGAGCCTTTCAAGATATGTTGATATTTTTATCCTGAATGATGTGGCCATTAGATGTTATAATATGTTTTCTATTATGAACCATGATTTTCACATTACTGATGATGACCTACTTGTGCTATAATGTTTTATTGAAAGCTAAATATTTTCATTGTTATTGTGAACTGCTGACAATGGCTATATTTAAGGGAAAGCGTGGATCAAAACTGTTAATATATTTTCAGAGAAAAACAGTATTATTTTGTTAAATCAGTCAAGTTGCTTGCTCTGTTGTCAACTCAGATTCCAATGTCATATTGCAGAGCTTAAAGCAAATGATGTAGAAGTATGCTTTATAAGTATGTGTATGACAGGGGGGTTTGTAGTGTAAAAGAGGATTCACCTACGGACATAGGAATAAAAAAGCTGTTACATTAGGGCCTTTCCCTGAGAACTGTACCTGTATGCAAATCTTACACATGGAATACCTTCAGCAGTTATAAGGATCTTCGATGCATGATTATGAGACTCTGTGGTTTAAGCCTGTATCCAGTGATGGACAGTACATTCAGTTGGATAAAGGGAAGTTCCCCAAGTCACAGATTTGTGTTCCAGACACAAGTCCTCTCAAAGACGCCTGACCCAGCTTTTTGTGCAAAGTGGATCACATTGACAGCCTTCATGTAAATACCTCCGACCAGCCATTTCCCTTATCCCACACTGAGCCCTTACACTACATCCCTGAAAAATACAGTCTTTGCAGACTCAGTGTGAAAAACCAGGATGATTTCCTGTGTTTCTTGTGAGAAGCAAAGACCGCTCTTTCCCCTTCCTGATTTTGTCATCATCGTTTCTTGCTATGCAATATCTACAAAACAAAATTTAACCCATGACAAACTGTATACCGGGGCTCTTGAGGTATTACGGGGCCCTCCTCTGTTACATTGAACTTTAATGTGCAGAACAAGAGATTCGGTATGTGAAGGACTTCTTTTCTGTGCCAATGTCTGGAATGACTGTGTTGTACTCATCTGTGTACGATCCACACATGAGCATCTTGGAAGATATCTATTTTTGTTTTCCAATACTGTTGTACATTTATTGACATAGCTGTGTAATGTAGTGTTTACTAAGTGTACAGTGTAAAAATATAATAAGAATAAAGCATCTGTAATGTATAAAAGTGGAATTATTTGTACTGGAGTTATCAGTGATGTAGTGATAAATAATGACATTTACTGATGAACTGTACTAAAGTTAAATTTGAGAATCTTTAACATCACGGCCAATATATTGCATCGTAATATGTGTTTTATTTGCTATTTACTTATAAAGACAACACAGCAATACTTAAGCAGATTAAGTGTTTCAAGTTCTTGGGTTTTTTACGTTTAGGTAAACATTTATGTACAATAAAGCTTTGATTAAGTATTTTTTATTATGAAGGCTTCCTTATATTTCGAAGCCAATAATTTTAATGCAGGGGGTCGACGTGCTTTCTCAGCTGAGAAAATGTAAACAAACGCGTTCGCGCCATGTCAAAAGCTGTTTTTCTTTAAAGCTTTTAGCCAAGTGAATTGTGGGACTTGGTGTTCAAAACAGGGCCGTTTACAACACGACGTAAGCGAGAGATGCTGCTCTTTTACTCCATTTCCCATCATTCAACTTTACTGAGCCATAAACAAAGTTAACAGTGATTGGCTGAGTCACTGTTCAAACTGGACGGCCACACTCCTTATATGGTCATGTTACTATCGGGCCCTTTCATTCCGGCTTTTTATGCTAATGTTATTCTAATGCCCAGCTGTATGCAGTAGTAGTAAGAGCATGCGCAGTGTGTGTAAAGAATACGGCGAAGATTCAAAGTTTTTGTTCAGTAAGTACTCTGTTATTTTGTTGCGCAAAATTTACATTAGTAAAAAGTTACTTAATGTGTTTTTACATAATGTGACCAACCGTACTGCGATTTACTCGTAACCTGACGTTTGCATTTCGGTTGTTGCGGGCAGATGTACAAAGACAAGCCGACTCGACAATGGGATAACGTGGAAGTGAACGAGAGCGTGGCGTGGTGGGGTTAGCAGAAGGGGCTAGCTAGCATGCTAAAAGCTAACAACAATGAGCCATATTTGGCGCTCTTAACGGCAAAAGTTTGAATTTAAAGGGAAGGGTGCGTTCATCACAACTTTACCGATTTTAATAAATATTGACAACGTGACTGAATGTTCGCAAGGGGGGAAATGTGTGATAAGGAACTAACCAGCCCATGTTACATAAAATTCAACGAATAGCCCGGTAGCTTTTTGTTTCTTCAGTTCAGAAAGAGCTGCTGCCCGCTTTTTGTTTCGACTTTCTAGCCTAAGCCGCAACGCCGCCCAAAAACGGTTGAACGTGAACTATTTTAATGTCGTTATGATACGAAATGTCTTCCCTTTTCAACGTGTCGTCAAGTGTTAAGGAAACTACGATAATTTGTTGATAGAACGCTTATGTGTGGACGCTGTGCGGTGCCGTTACTGAAAGTCAACCGTACAGTGCGATTCAAACTTTGACTTTGCATCATGTGTGTCGCAGCTGGTCGGAAACACTGACTTCTAAAACGAGAACTATACCATTAATTGTACCAAGTTATATCGTAGGATTTTGTTTTTAAGGAGTCAGTCGGTCTTCCCGCGACTTAACATTTTAAGTTTTTTGACCGTGTATCTTTAATGAAATTAGATAATAGCTCGATTGTTTGTGCATTTTATGTGGAAAGCATTCTCGCTTAAATGTCTAGTTTCACACAATTCATACATGTTTAAATTATAGGTCAAGCATTAGGCTTTTGCTTGTGTCTGTGCGTGTTGGGACCGCCCCCTTTCAGTAGTAGAACGGCTAACTGTCTGCAGACATCCACGGTGCTCATTACGGACCCGCAAACAATTACCGGCTCTGCATCTTTTCAGGTTTGTGCTATTACACCAACACCAGACTATGTTTGGCTTCCACAAGTCAAAGATATACCGGAGTAACGATGGATGTTGCATCTGCAAGACCAAGTCCTCCAGTTCACGCTTCACAGACAGCAGTCGATATGAAGAAACGTTCAGGCTCTGCTTTGGGTAAAAATCAAAGATCCTCTCATAGTGTGGTTTTTGTGTTGAATGTGTGTATGAGAGATTGAGCACCTGCAGGTATGTGAAATAGATGCACTTTGTTGATGTGTGTGTGTCCGTTTATTTGTAAAGGCTGTCAGAGGACCGTGTTGGAGACATTTGCAATGCCTGTGTATTACTGGTGAAGAGGTGGAAGAAACTACCTCATGGATCCAAAAAGAACTGGAACCATGTAAGTTATTTTTGCTCTGAGTATAAGTTCTGATAAACATGCTGTGTTACTGCTTCAAATTGACCTTTTTTTTTGTTGTTGGTAACTTGACACAGGTGGTAGATGCCAGAGCTGGGCCAGGTTTCAAAATGACAAAACCCAAGAAGATCAAGAACAGTGATGGAAAGAAGAAGAGCAAGCTAAAGAAGCTTCACAAGTTCAAGAGACAAAGTATGTGTGTGTCACAAAATGAGCCTTTGCATCAGTAACACATTCAAATACCAGTATTGTGGATCAGATAAAACAAGGACAGAAATGTCATCTTCATCTCTGGGAAAATCTGATTACTTATGAAACTTGTATTTGTTTATTTTGAGCAGACTCGGATGCCCACAGCACAACCTCCAGTGTGTCTCCGGCTCAGTCCCCCAGTTACAGCAACCAGTCAGATGATGGTTCAGACATCGAGTCCAAACAAAGACGCTCATCTCCCTCCATCTTCTCATTTTTGGACCGCTCCTACTGGAAAAGGTACGTTGCTTACATGTACAGATGAAGCAGTCTGCTCCAGGCTCTCGTATTTGATTCATAACTCAAACTGTAATCTCCAATTTAGGCAAAAAGTCTGCTGTGGGATTGTCTACAAGGGTCGCTTTGGAGAGGTGATCATTGATCCGCGACTTTTCAAGCCTTGTTGCAGTTCCAAAAAACAGAAGACACTGGTATCCACGCAGGTGTCCACGCACCTTCCAGAAACGCTTCCTCCACAACTCCCACAAGACATGAAAGAAACCTGGTGATTGCTTTTGTTGTATCCCCCTGTAGGGTTATCCACGGCATCCACCTGGATTTGTCTCCAGTGGCCGACCTACCTTTCTTTTTTTTTTTTTTTGTTTTTTTTTTTTAACTTCCCTTATTAGATGGTTTAGTTAAAAATTTTCTTTTCTATATATTGTTCCTTTTTTATCAGGATATTTTTACTTTTGTATAGAGTTAATTTTCATTTTTTTAAAGAAGGCAAAAAGCAAAAAAAAACTTCCTACGGGCATTAGTGTTATTTATAGGATGAGGAGGAAAAATACTGTTGAGACTCAGTTTCTTTTTTACATTTTTCTAGTAAGTGATTTGCGTTTTGTAAATATTTTGTCAGTTTTTTTAATGCATATCAAGACTGTTCTATTTTTTTGTTAATTTGTCATAATATAAGTGCTGATGAAAGACACCAGCTTTTTCTAATACCAGCTCTTTTGTGTGTTGGAGTGACTCTTCAACATGTTGCTGCAATGTGTTTTGTCCTGATCGTTTGCTCCATATGTTTAAATGCGTGAATCTGTAGGTATTTTAGTACACAAAGGGCTATTGCTGACACCAGGGATCTTTAGTACAGTAGTTTATGAATTGATGAATTGAGCTTTTAATGTGTGTATGAATAACAGTGCATAATTGCTAACATTTTGCAGTTTAAGCATGTCACCAGTTTGAAACACTCCATTGAAATTGTGCACACCATCCAAACCATGCATGCAGTACATTCCCCCTGCCTTTTGGAATAACAGAAGTGATTATTTATTTCTTTTGTACAGCTTCCAATGAAATAACAGTGCATGTTGTAAAGCAAATGTTTTTAAAATGGATTTTGTAAATACTGTGTTTTGGTACATCAAAACCTTTTGAATTACAGGAATGGAAAACCACTACTTCTGTAAAACTGTTTCTGAAAGGTGCTGAAAACATGAACTTTTTATACTAAGCCAGTTTATATCTGTTCTCCAAGTTTTTATCTCATTGTCACATCTCATTTTCTCAAGCTGTTTTTTTTATTTTTTTGCAGACAGGCAAAGTTGTAACCTATACTCTTTAATAAGTACAAAACACTGTGCAAAGTGCAGGGAAAGTAGTTGCTTCTTGTTAGCATCAGTGTCTTAGTGAACAGTTGTTTTCCTAGTCTGTAATAGTCAGAAACTGATGATACAGAAAAGACATTATACATGGAAATGTTGCTAGTGAAAATGTTTGATTGTCATTGATGTGATTAATGGTAAGAAGCAATTGTCCGTTCAAACTATGCAGACATGTTGAATGTGGGAAGTACTCTGGGCTGTCTTTCACTCTTGCTTTAACAGCATGAAGTGTTAGTTTCTAATGAACCAAATTGGCTTGGAAAAAGCTTCAACTATTTCAGCAATAATTTTACATTTTCTTAGTCACAATTCACAGCTTAAGACCATATTTAAAAATAATGCTCAAATTGCACTTAGCCATGGTGCATGACATCTCTCAAATTAATACTGGGGTGACAATGTTTGCTTTTTTACGGGTAAATATTGCGACCGATCTCAAACTCATGAATTGCCAGACGAGGCTCGGTGAAGTTGCTGAATATATAAACTTTTCTGCGGCAGGGTAGAGTGCTTAAACACGTTTTATGATTATGAAAGGAATATCGTTTCCTTTTAAGCTGGAAAATAAGCTTGTATTTGTCCTTAGGGAGTTGCCATATTGTTTTTGCGAGGTACATTTTGGGATGTGAGATGTGCCTTAATGAATTACCTGACTTTTCAGTATGATAACCCGTGTAATTTATATTTATTTATTACAAAGCTTTTTTTTTTTTTGCTTTTTTTTACTGAAATTTTGAGAACTGGTGTGGAGCCTTTCAGAAAGTCTGTTTTAATTTTGTGCACTTCCTTTGAACATGCAATGTAGATGTTTTTGAATGCTCTTTTTTGTATACTGTACCACAAAGTAGATCTGTACTGTAATAAAATGACAAAAATAAAACCTGAGCTACTGTTGTTTGTCTGTACCGCTAGATGGTGCACAAGAGCTAGGTAACGGGACACTTTGAATGGGCGAGTATAGTCTTACAAACCAAACCAGTCTGGATGTAGTTCACTCTTTAGTAAGAAAAAAAAACTGTTTAGTCTTAAGCAAATGATCTGACTCAGTAGATTGTACGTTATTTACAATTTTTTGTTGTCTTTGCGTGAAGTAAACACTACAGGTCACAACAAAAAGGTTTTGTTTTTTTTTCCTCAAAAAGTGGGGTAATAAATCAGGTATTATAAGAAAAGCTATTGTAGTAAATACAAACTTGAATGTGAGTTGTAAGTTACCCATTTATTTAATTATCTGACATGTTAAGATCTTTAATTATATGGATGTCCATCATTGTGCACTGTCCGTGTCACTAATAAAATACATTGTTGCCCATGTTGTTGGGAGTAAAATATTTTAGTTTCTCATGAAATGATAGTCCCAATGTGATTTATTCTTGATAGATAAAGTGTAAGTGGGACGCAGTATGTAATAACTGTACCTGGTCAAAGGTGATTACTGATGTGTGTAAATAGGAATAAAAAGAGGAATGTGTCTTAAAACAAAAATTTTCCACCTTTATGGGTAACAGTGTACATTAATTTTTACTGGGTTTTGTATATTTTAGAAAGGCTTACGATGGCTCTAAATGTAAAAACTAACTGTATTTAAATCAATCCGCATGACACAAGTTTTAGAATTTAACAAACTTCCTACAGTCAACTGTTATTGGAAAAATTCCAAAAAGGGTTACTACTGGTGTCACATTATACACTCTATGATGATCTCTCACATTTAAATTATAAGTTAGAAGTTTAATGACTCATGCTTTCAGTTTTATTTTATTGAGCTGATTTAAGTGAATTTCCCTCCGTGGATCAATAAAGTTAATCTGTATCTGTATAAAATAATAATAATATTAATAATAATAACAATAATAATAATAATAATACATTTTACGGCTATGTTTCTGTGTAATACAGAGAAACATGGCAGTAAAACCCAATGCATTTCAAGGTGATATTGCACTTCCCTGATATAAGCTATTTAATGAAAAACCGGATGTACTTCAAAATATTGTCTGTACACGACAATACATTAACTTTTCAGGTTCTTACAGTTTTTGTATACAAAACATCAACATATGAAAACATCAGCTAACCAACACTGTCATTTGTTTTCCAATTTATAACAGAACTTTTCATCTCTGAGGCAGATAATTATTTAAATAAATAAGTAAATAAATAAATAAAAGTCATTAAATTAAAACATGATTCGGTCTATTGCTACAGTTTTGGAAAGAATTAGCATAGCATTCTGTCGCTAATTTTAATTTTCTTTCTTTCTTTCTTTCTTTCTTTCTTTCTTTCTTTCTTTCTTTCTTTCTGAGTCGATATCTGTGTTGCTTAGCAACCAAGATGTTGGGCTTACCGCTCTACTAGTAAGCTAACAGCGGGCAATTAGTAAACCATCGTCTGCTTAAACCACTTACATTGTTTGTGTCGGAGGGTTTTATTAAAGCAGCGTGTCGCGATTGTTTTTAAAAGACACTTAAAGTGATGTTTACCAAGTTGAAACTTTACAATAATCAACTCAGGTCAAGTTAGCGTATGCCTCTGAAATGTTTCTGGTAACAGCTTTCACGATAAAAGTCTGTTTTGTTGTAGATAAGTTGTAATGTCTTACTTGAATCTGCGTTTTTCCGGTTGTCCGTCGGTTATCTGACTGACTTTACGCAGCTCCGCTTCAAAGGGTTTTTCCCCCCCTCTTGCTCACGTGTACGCGCACGCACGCTCTCATTCTCGCTCTCAAACACACACACAGCCTTACACACACACACTCGCACACTCACTTACTCACTCCTTTCTCTTTTCAAAAGCCCCTTGTGAAGCAGATTGACAGGCTAGAATGAAAATGAGGCGTACGCTCGGTCACGACTTCAGTGCGTACGCGTCCTTTTGAGCAGACCTCTAAACTTGGATCATATCACCATGGGAGCTATTTGGGCTGCAAGGGACTTTTGTTTGTTTTTGCTCTTGTTAAATAGTCGCCAAAGCGCTGCGCTTCCAGAGATTCGAGGTGGGACTGTAGTGAGTGTGTGCGGGAGTGTGAGCGTGTTTGCGTGTGTGTTTTCCAGCCGTGGGGACTGCTACTTTACGCACGCTTTTAGAAGTGCGCTCTTGTTGTTTCCCCATTAGTGACTTTTAATTTTTCCTTTATTCCCTGCATGTCTTTGTTAATAGTATTAATACTGTAACAATGTACACTCGTATACACGTAAAAGTTTGTTTTACAAGTTTAGTTTAATATGAAACTTTTTCAACTTTGCTTGTTTCTACTTATTTTTCTCAAATTGTCTTCTTTGGTTCCTTTTATTATCACCACAGTTTATATTCATCTGTAACCTAAAGTTCTCCTCGCCGCCCTTTTTCTTCACTTATAAATCGCATATAAATGTTGATATATTGTGATGGCGTACTATTTGGCTTTTTTACGTGTCGTGGTGTTCCTGATGTGTGAGACCACTGTGGATTTCAGCAGATCCATGCGCTGAGGGAAGTGATGGCTGTCACATTGATGCTATTTGTCAGACTACCCAAGGCTCATACAAGTGCACGTGTAAAGCAGGCTTTAAAGGAGATGGAAAACACTGTGAAGGTACTGTGGATCTTCTGTTTGTTTCACATTAGTGTCTGGTTATCAGTCAACACTAGTGTTAACACAGGATCACAGATTTTGGATGTTTAGACACATTATTATGAATGTAGGATGGCTTTTCGGTCTGTAACACCAATTAGTAATCTAGTATGGCATATGCAGTTTTATTGTCAGTTTTTAATTCTATTTATATATTTATCTCTCTGTTGAATTCTAGTTCTTATTGATTTATTTAATCCTGATATCCATATATTTGGTTTTTACTTCCCAGACACTGATGAATGCGACTTGGAGTACAATGGTGGCTGTGTGCATGAATGCAACAATATTCCAGGCAATTACCGCTGCACTTGTTATGATGGGTTCAATTTGGCACATGACGGACATAACTGTCTAGGTAAGATACATCTGAAATCACTAAGTCAATACATTTGTGACATACAGACAGCTTCATCGTCAGCTGTGAGTTGATGTTTGCGTGGGCTGTATGTGAAGTTTCTCACATTGTCTCATGCTGAGGTCTTGCCTTCAGTCCTGTTTGGTAAAGCCTTTACAATGTACCCTGATCCAAACTGTTGTGGTTTAATTCACATGGTGATTTAAAAGACTGATAAATATTTACGTCGGAGTTTGATGGGAAGACGCTTTTGTTTACATTTACACCGTTCTCAACCACAAAACAGCCTCATTTGATGAACGTGAGTTAAAAGCTGATTTGGGAGATTTGTAAACACCATTGATGAATCTGCTGTGTTGTAGATGTGGATGAATGCAAGTTCAACAATGGTGGGTGCCAGCACACTTGTGTTAACACCATGGGCAGCTATGAATGCCGCTGCAAAGAGGGTTTCTTCCTCAGTGACAACCAGCACACATGCATCCATCGATCCGTGGGTGAGTGTACACTTATTTTTATTGCATCTCTTACTGTATATTAACAGCACAAACCTCAAGTACTCATTGTAGGAGAGATGAGAGGTTGCATGGAAGCCTGTGCAGCATTGTGGAAGGTGAAAATTTGGACTTTTCTTTTCCACTTCATAAGAGTCTAATAAGAGTTAATGCTATTCATGTGTGATGCGTTTACACCCCTATTTGCTGATTTTGTTGAGCTGGGAAAAAAGACAGAATAAAGCATCAGATTTTCAAATATCCACATACAAATCTAAGATTGATGGCACAATGAGGGGTGACAGTTTCAAGCTGGTTTCTGTCTCCAGGGCTTTTATCCGCAGCAGCAACATGCTGTGGGAAAGGATCACCGAGACTCGCAGAACAAAATAAGTTAATAACTGCAACACTGCGGTCTATGTGGTCTGTGTCACAGATTATTCTGAAGTGCCTTTGTTTTGTCATCTTGACTGAACTGAAATACAAGTGCTTTCCACTCCATCGGATCTTGACAACCCTTTTAAATCCTGTGGACCTATCCACTCAGCTGTGACTCATCTATATAAATGGAGAGACATATCTCATTTTCCAGCTTAAAGCTTTTCTGAGGGTGGAACGGATACAAGGACGCTTTGAGAGCCTTTTTTTTTTAAGTTGTGAACTTTTCAACAACTTCTGTTCTCCTTACAAAATGTCCTTTGCTCTGGAGAAGTGCTAAAAATAACACAGTGGTTGATGTTTTTGGATTGTTTTAGGCGTGAGAACAATCAGTGTCTTTAAGGATGCCAGACTAATCTCTCAGTATGAGCTCCTTTGTGTGAAGCCGGTCACTCACTGTAGGAGTGCTGCATTGTGTACCTCTCTCTCCCTTTTTCTATCCCAGAGGGCCTCAACTGTATGAATAAGGAGCACGGCTGCGCCCACATCTGCAAAGAGACACCCAAAGGGGGCGTGGCCTGTGAGTGTCGTCCAGGGTTCGAGCTGGCGAGGAACCAGAGAGGCTGCATCTGTACGTGCTCAGCAGCATGAAGCTTAACACACACACACACACACATATAACACACCTACATCCAGACACACAGCTGGCTTCAAATGGCGCTCTGATTTCATGACTTAATACTTACATATTGTTGATCTGGCAGTAACTTGTAATCACGGCAATGGAGGCTGCCAGCACACCTGTGAGGACACAGAGAATGGGCCGATATGCAGGTGTCACCCCAGGTACAGTCTGCAGCCTGACAGGAGGTCCTGTGTAGGTAAGCGCTCAGCATGGAAGACCAATGATCTGATGTACTCAAACTGCTGCGTGTAAAGCACAAATAACATATCATACAATCTGCACATATATTTAAATGCGTTGAAGTAAGATCTTCATCATCTGAATGAAATAATAATATTACCATTATTAATTATTTACTCCAGAGACCTTTACAATAAAGAGCCTACACATCACATCCAGTTTAGTCATCATGGCCTGGAAAAACATACAGTTAATATAACGTGCTACTCCATGTCTGTTAAAAATGTCCATAAAACTAAAATCTTCAAGCCAAAGCATGAATTACACAGATTAAGTTGCAACAATAGACACATTTACCAGATGGCTAGGCTCTTAAAGTTATTGGATTATTATATGATACCACCACTGCACGCAGATTATTTCTTTGGCGTGGACATAATTAATGTTTTACAGATGTAAATTTACTGCTTTAAATATATATTTTTTTAAATCAATAGTGTTCATTTATACAACACTGTTTATAGTACTGTTTGTGTGCAATTGTGTGCACTTTCTTGCTGCCATGAAGAGCTGATAAAACAGATTTTTACTGGAAATGTTGACTTTACAATGTCAACAATGACAATAAAGGATTCTTATTCTTCTCACAAGCTGAAACAGAATGCGCTATAAGTATTGCAGCAGCAGACAAGTATGATCGGTTTACTGAAATAAAAGTAGCCATAAAATACTCATTTAAATAATCACTTAAGTAAAAGTACTATACTTAATGTATCAGAAGTCAAAGGTGAAAGTGGAGAATGACCCAGTTCAAATTAATGGATATCAATAGTGTATTGATAAATGTTAGTTGAGTACCTTAATCTATGATAATACATCAGACTGTCACAAACTAATGCATTCATTAGTTCATTTATCTGTCTATATTAGTAGTATGAACCTGTATTTAACCACAAACTAAATACTTGTAGTAAATGTATGGGAGTATAAAGTACAGAACACAAAATTTTCTCATGATTGAAGTATTAAATAGCAGAAAATACAGTCATGTAAAATAAAATACTGTTTACTGAAAAACATTTGAAATCTTTAACACACATTCCACACTTTAAGTACAGCATTTAAGTGAAATTACTCAATTACTTTTCACCTCTGAAATAGTGATATAGTGGAAAGGTACATGTTAAAAATTGAATATGGTTTTTAAAGACTGCCTTTAATTTCAGTTGGATCAGTAACAATATCATAAACAGAGTCAGATTTTACGAATAAATCAAAACAGTGACTCCAGTCATGTCTGTGTTGTCCTGTTCACCAGTGTACGTACTTTCCTCTCAATGCTTATGAGTGATAGAGATCAGCTGTCACACATTGGGTAACATCTCTCTCACAAGCAGCAGTGTGTGTGAGGTCCAGGCGTATCACTTCCCAGTTGTCTCCAGATTCACTTTACTGATCTGCTGCAGTATCTGATGCAGGATCTCAAACATAAACGTGTCTGTGCAGTGAAAGTTGACCAAACGGACGGAGCTGCTCAAGTTGGATCATTTTGTTTTATTGACATGAATATAAAGGAGCTTGTGTGGTTTAGCAAACGTAATAAATTTATGTAGTAGTTCTTACTGAATTCGTGATTTTTTTTAAATTTTTTTTTTTGTCTGTTGCAGAACGAGACGAAGCCACCACTGAGTCCTCGGACCACAACGCCACATCCTTTACGGAGGTGGATAAACGAGTGAAGCGAAGGCTATTAATGGGTAACTGTCACACTCATACGTTTCACTGGAGACTAAAATAAGGAGGCTTTAAAATTCAATTTATGCTTTACCTGACGGCGTGCTGAGCTGCCAGGAACCACCCATTGGTGTTAAAGAGTGGAGTGGAGCAGTGTCTGGTAAACCAACGCATTCCTCAGTCCTTTGAGCAAACTGTGAAATGACTATGGGCTGGCTTTCTCATCCCTGGCTTTCCCCCCTGAAAAATATGCATTTGTGACAGTGTGGTACATTTCACATTTTCCTTCTATTTGGGAAGGGCAGAGTGTGAATCTTTTCTTGTATAGTTAGTATTTATCAGTGGTGTGATTCTGGGTCACTCTATACATGTAAAACATTTTACTGGACCTTTGGCGCTTTAGTACCAAGTACATGGTTAGCACATGAGCTCTGGGATTCTTGTGCTGTGTTACACAAAGTCATGTAAGACTCCTGCTCGTTTCTGTATCTGTCAGAAACGATTTTTCATACATGTTTATAACAATGTATTTTACACTGAAAACACCATGAAAGTCTGTTCATATTAAAAGGCACTGAGAGAAATTCAATGGGTAAATGTCCATATCGTTCACACCGTGTCCTGTGATTTCAGAGACCTGTGCTGTGAACAATGGGGGGTGTGACTGCACCTGTAAAGACACATCCACAGGCGTGCGCTGCAGCTGCCCCGTCGGCTTCACCCTGCAGCCTGATGGGAAAACATGCAAAGGTCAGACTGGCAGTCCACTGGAGCCTACGCAGACAGGGGCAGCTTTTTGTGCCCCCCCCCCCCTTTTTTTTTTTTTTCTTGTCTGATACACCCACTCTGATACAAGTGTCACGGTTCTACCCTGTTCCCCTTCAGATATTGACGAGTGTGAACTTCACAATGGCGGGTGCGATCACTTCTGCAGGAACACCATCGGCAGCTTTGAGTGCAACTGCAGGAAAGGCTTCAAGCTGCTGACAGATGAACGATCCTGCCAAGGTACGAATAGCCTCACAGTCAGAGAACATGATGTCATAATGAATGTAAAAAAAAGATGTAAGATTTTGTTCTTTGCATGTACTTTTTGAAGAATATATGTGGAAGTTGGATATATTGTCTAGCATTTTCAGGTTCTGTGAAGTTGGTAAAAGTTCTGAAAAAGCATCAGAGTAGGACCATTTTAAAAAAACTTCCCACAAGATTTGCCTGTTCCTATATGTTAGCAATTATTTGCTGCAAAATTGCTTAAAGTATCAACATAAAACACATCAATTAACTGTCTGAGTCATTAACGGGCATTTTTTCTTTCCTTCCTTTTTTTTAATCACTTTAGGCATCAGTGACAGTAAATGAAGTAAAAAGTACTAAAGTAAATAATAAGTAAAAGGAAAAACTTATTGGAGAAACAGTAAGATTAATTTATCAGAAACTGACACAGAAGTAGCAGAGAGTATATCAGTAATAATATAAAAATGTTCAAATACACATGATTTTCTGTCATTTTCTCTTATTTACTCGTGCTTCAGGGTGTTTGTCTATAATCATGTTGCTCTAATGCAACTAAAATGCTTCACAATGACACGCTGCACCCTTTTTAATTCCTATCAAACACCTGCGTCCTTGTACCTGATGCACCAAACTGCACTGTGGGAAGATTCAGCATCAAGTGCAAATGCGTCGGTGGGTGGGAAATCCCTTACGATGAATCTTGTGCCTAATTGCCCTGCTATTATATCATCTCCCTGATTTTGATTACAGATATAGATGAGTGCTTTTTTGAGAGGACCTGTGATCACACGTGTGTGAACTCCCCTGGTGGTTTTCAGTGTCTGTGCAACAAAGGCTACACCATGTATGGACTGGCCCACTGTGGAGGTGAGACGGAGTTGGGTGGAGGGAGCTACACATAACAAGTTGAGCGTAACGCGAGGACTCAATTTACAGATGTGTTGGGTTTCTATCCCTCAAGTCAAATTGGATGATGCTGGTGATGCTGTGGGAAAGTGGAGCGCATAATTAGAGTAATGATGTTCTTCTTCTCTCTCAGATCTAAATGAATGCAGTGTAAACAATGGCGGTTGTGAGCAGGGTTGTGAGAACACCATGGGTGGATTTGAGTGCTTTTGCCACCCTGGCTATAAGCTACACTGGAACAAAAAGGACTGCATTGGTAAGCCGATGATGCCTCCTCATACACGAGAAGCAAATCTGTCAAGCAAATGTGTAAAGGAAAAATGTGTGACGTCCCATATTCTGGACCAAATCTTAGGGGACAAAAACAGGAGATACTTTGAACTCTGCTCTCTTTTTTTTTCTCTTTAATTCTCTCTCCCTTGTTGTTCTTTTGTGCTTGTGTTACAATGTCAAAGTGATGTGAGAAGGTTGGACTTGGATGTTCTTGTGTTACAGTCAGAAGTGTTCTGTTTTACCTTGGAGTTCTGTTGTGGTTTCTATCTAGAGGCTGAGGGTTTACCACCTGCAAAACCCCCCTCTAAACCTACCTTGAACTGTAGCAAACAGGAGGGAGGGGACCGTTGCTTCCTGACATGCCAGTCACAAGTTCATATCAGCAGTGGTGAGTTGAAGATCCTGAACCATGGTTAACCTGTACTGTGATGTGACTCATACAAACAGCCTGGACCGGACAGACTTTGTTCCACAAAGGCTTAATCACATGTTGAGTGAGCGAACTTTAAAACCTTTTTAAAAATACAGTAACTCAGAGTTTTGTTGCGCTTCCTCATGTTTTTCTTGTCAAAAAGATACTATGATTATGCTACGCTGTTCCAGAGCTATAATCTAACGCTTTTGTCAATATTTAATCTCAGCCTACAGAATAAAAAAAAAAAAAAAAGGTAGACAAATATCCCAGTCTGATCAAAAGCTTTCCAGCATCTTATCTTATCCACAATCACAATTAGGGAATAATTTTTTTTCAAACCTTAAAATACAACGGGGCCAAAATGTATAGAAAACCCTATTACCAGCAAATGTCCTTAACATCAAGAAATAGTGCTGATTAATGTTGGGGTAAAGTGGAATTTCAATATTGTGTGCTCATCTTATCTTTACACATAAGTCGAAAACATAGTCGTTAATGAATGGGGTTCACTTTGGTTCTAATAATACACAATCAAAGTGAATAAATTAGAAATATTACAGTCTCTGAAGAGATTGTATATGATTGCTGAGAACTGAAGCTTTGCTGGAATTTAACTGCACTGCTGTTGAATTGTGGCAGAATTCAGCTGTACTGTACATTTCAAAATATTGTTGAAATGAAGAAATGAACCTGAAGATGTGGAAATAGGAGAGTTGGAGATCATTGTTAAAGCGGAAAAATAAAGTTGACATAGAAGTAGAAAAGTTGGTCAAATTGAAAATGAGTTAAAGGACAGGCTTAACCCATAAAGACCCAGTGCTACTTTTGTGGTACTTCCCAAATGATTTTTTTGTCTATATTTAACCTTTCTTAATTAATTTACCACCATTTATTATAATATTATCCTCTCTATTTTGTGTTTTTTCAGTGTAAATTATGGTTTTTCCTATATTGAATTTACTGATCATGTAGATGTCCATAAAAGTTCATATCAAAGTTGAGTGTTATTGTATCAAAAACAGAAAAATGAATAAAAAGTGACTTTTTCAGCAATTATGTCAATAAGTGAATGTAAACCAAGTGTCTCCATCCACTGTCATCCATGGGTTTTACTGGTGAATCAATGATGTAGAAGATGACGGCGTTTCCACTTTCAGTACAGAGCCTCTGAACATCCAAATGGATCATACTGTATATGATGACCATGAAAAGATGACGAATTTCATTTTATATCAATTATGTCTATGTTTTAATAGGATTAGTGGTTAGAGATGAGTAGATGCTTCTGGTCATCAGTGGCTGTTTGTGTCTTTATGGGTTAAAGATGAAGAGCAATCTAACTATCATTTCATCAGCTGATATGTCACAGTACACTTCTGTATTTACATTGTGATGTGACTTCCACAGTACTGTACAACACAGTGCTGGTAAATACATATATGTTTATTAATGAAAAACAATTAGTCATTAAGTCAGGGCGTTTAAAGTCTGGTTGTGTTGCTAGTTGTTAAACATCAGTCTCCAGAGCGACGCTTCATGTTCCTACATGCTGCGTGTTTGCTCTCACTGACTTGGCTTTTGTGGCCCTAACTTTTGTCTGCATTGGCCCGTGTGTCATGGCCCTGTGTGTGTTTTCAGGGACGGAGGATTCTTACACTGTGACCTGTGGAATGCCTCTGCCCTGCTTGGCTGACGCACAAAAGGACAACAGTGGCTTGTATTGCTTAGGCAAGTACAAAACATTTTAGATTCACATCAGCTTTAATCTTTACGCTCTGCCACACAAAACTGTAACACCGGGAACGACTTGTGCGGTGTTTGTGTACATATGATGTATGGGTAGATCAAGGTTTTGTGTCCCTCTGTCCTGCAGGTCCAGAAACGCCTGGAGTTCCACGTATTAGGACCACAGCCACGTTCAAGTCTGGCACTACGAAGTGTAACTTAAAACGGAGTCAGGACAGGCTGAAGGAGAGCTTGAACTCAGCGCAGTCAGGTACAGAGGTTGCCACAACAACAAGCTGAACAAAGCCTCCAAACACAGGCCTTAGAATACGGAGAGACGCAGATTGAAATTACCTCTCCTTCATGTCACTGGTTAAAAAGCATTTGGGGCTTACCGAGAACTGCCAGCATCTGAAGCCACAGTCTTTAGATGATAAAGCAGACCTGAAGGCTGCTTCAAAGTAAACCAAAAACCATGGGCAAATGTGAAAGAAATTTGTGGGAAAGTGATGTGGTTTTAAATGTCTTGAATGTCTCAGCGCAGCATTTTGTCTGGCGGTGACAGGGGAGGATGTAATTAGCCACAGCATGCCTCTCAGTTGTGTCTGACCTAGCCATCAATCAAATGGGTTTCCGATTGTAGGATTATTTCGCCTCTCCAAGTGGTTTTGGCATGGTCTTTTATGTTCTTCACAGTCACTGAAAGGGCATATATTTGTTTCAAATAAAGAAGAATTTCACAGTGACATCCCATTGTTTTTCTGGTTTCCATTCTACACACACGTGAAAAGAATAGTGTCACATTCATGAACATTAAATTAGTAACTTTTTTTTTTGGTTTTACTACTGGTGATTTTTTATTTTTAACAGTTCTTCACTTGTGTTGGGTGTTTGTGTGTGTGCTGGCGGTGGTGTGGTGTGGTTGTGGGGGGATGACTGTCTCCCATGTCCACAGACAGTAGGTTTCTCTTCACTGAAAATGTCC
>JAPQRQ010000018.1:32087666-32102941 GCA_037367365.1 Apogon talboti | reverse complement strand
GTGGTGTGGTGTGGTTGTGGGGGGATGACTGTCTCCCATGTCCACAGACAGTAGGTTTCTCTTCACTGAAAATGTCCAGTTCAGCTATGTGAGCCTGCGCTGCACCTCGTCCGGACAGAGACCTCGCAGCCGCCACGGCAGGAAAGCGGGGGAGGAGGACAGCTCCTCCATCACAGCTGAGTTTGTGCTGGATGTGAACCTAGAGGAGGTAACAGGTTGGTCTCGCTGCGCTTCCTGTCTGCCTGCCTGCGACCTCTGCTTCCTGTTCTCCACCTTTTTGCTGTTGTCTGTCTGTCACTAATCAAACTGTTAAAGTATCTCCTGTTTTGACTTGGCTGTGGTGGTAGGCTCTGGGTTGAGGGGTTTGTGGTTTTTTCATCTCTTTAATTAAATGGTGGCTGATGTTGTTATTTCCCTTAGCATGTGAGCATCCGTGTACATACAGCCTGCATCAGCTGTGTTAGATGACACTTTGCTCTGGAGACAGTTGTGGTATGGAGTGCTTTTCTCAGCAGAGAGCTGTGACCTGAACTGTGTGCGCCGACGCTCAGAGAAGAGACTCAGGAAGACCATCAGAACCCTGAGGAAGTCCATCAACAGGGAACAGTTCCACCTCCACTTCGCCGGGTCGGACTATGAGCTCGCCAAGAGTCTGGTCCAGCCGGCAGAGCTTCCAGGACACTGCGTGGCGGGACAGGTGCTGGTGAACAGGAAGTGTGGTGAGTTCAGTTATGTATTAAGCTGGTAAAAAAAAAAAAAAAAAAGGAAAAGCACCATTCAGCCTGCTACAAATCTCTTAAGAGCGGAAAACAAAGCGGTGGCTGCTTGACACACAGTAGACTCATAGTAATCGAACATGCCAGTGAGATATATTTAGACAAGCTGGTTTAATGATTGGATTTGGAGCAGGTGTTGGCCAGATGAGTGCCATATTTGGTTTGCAGACATGCTGTAATGAGCTAGTTGGAGGGCAGCTCAGAGGGAAGAACAGAGAGACTGTTGTTGTTCCTCCAAGCTGTGAGATGTTCCAGCATCTCCCCAGGATAACGGTGTAACACGAGGGCCGATGGGAGGTCTCACGGTAGCGCTTTGCCTCTCGGTTGGGTTTTATATACGACGTATGATGGTGAAACTGTTAGTTAAGCGAGACCGCACACTGTCTGAGTTGTGGCCTGGCCTGTGTTTTTTCTGGCTGATGTGATTGTGCGCCCCTAGTTTTGGGCCTCACAGTAAGTTTGCTGCTTTGCTTCACATCGTCTTAATATCAGTGAGAGAAAACTGTTTCTTTTCTTCTAGTGGGATGTCTAAACATTTGTTCAGATGGTCTGTATTTTGTTCAGTGTACCAGTAATGTTCAAGATGTGGGGATTTCATGTGGGCCTTATCTCCAGATTATCAGTAGATGTCACACAAATCTTCAAGTGTGTTTAAGGTTTTTGTTTTCCCTCTTTTGAACCACCCTCCTCCACTGAAGGACAGAACCGATAGGAGCGCGGCGTGTATTTATCAGAAAAGCAAATTTTTCTAAACCCATGGCTTTTCTGTGTTTAACTAAACTGCCCGTGTTCATTCTATCTTCCAGTACTACAGGTCTTAAGTTGTCTTGATTCCTTAACTCCCCTGCTATGCTTTCAGGTCAACATTAAGCAGTCTATTGGCCATGGCAGGGGTGTAGACATGTAATTTGGGAGAGGAGGGGAGGCTGAAAGGCATTCTTAACCTCCAGCTCTTTAAAGGGGCTATATTTTTCCCCTCCTCCCCCAACTCCCGCTCTGGCTTAGCTCTGAGCGCAGTTTAGTCCTTTTCAATTTGCCCACTCCATTGAAAAAAACATTTGGGGCTTGTTCTCAGTGCCTCAGATGGAGCATATCCCTCAATGACAACACAATCTCTGGTGCATTAGGAGGAAATTTCATGTGTGCTCTCTTTCAAATGTTTTCTGTTCATATTAAATGATGTGTTTGGGTGTTTGATGAGTCCGCTGGTATTTCTGTGAATTGTCTTACCTTCTTTAAATAAATTAATTTTATGATTACATAATATATTTGCTGTTAACTTGTTTATTTTGCTGTATTTTACGCGCTTTGAGGACTAATTCCGTCAAGTAACACACCACTTACAATGATCCAGTGATGCTTTGAGTGGTGCGCATCCATACGCTAACGCCTGTTTAACTGTTGTTTGCGTGTTTGTTTTAACATTGAAGATGTTTAGGAAGTGCTGTTGATTCAAGCTGGCAGTTTGAGTGCTGTGTCCCCCCTGCCCCCCAGCTGGGGCTGCTTTGCATGACCCCCAGCCACTAAACTGCTAAAGAGAATTGACTTCAGCCACACCATGGGAATCAATTAGCATCAGCTGTTTGGGCCTCTGCTTGATGGGCGCAAGCAGCGATTGGGCCAAGCCGAATGGGGGGATTCAGAAACCTGACCCCTTTTATTGGGTTCAGCTCCTAACCACTGTGATACCGTAGTGTTTTCCTATGTCATCAAGCAGGCAAAGACTGAGGACTTGAATAGAGGTGAAAGGTCTTTTAAACCTCTTTGGGGCCATCAATTCGAGGACTCTAAAGAGCCGTTCTTTGCATTTGAAAGGCTTCAAGGTTTTTTTCCCTTTCACTCTCACTCTCTCTCTTCTCTCACTGCTTCCCTCTGTCAAATAAAAGCTGTTAGAGGACAATGCAATGATGGCTCCTCATGGTCTTTCAGAATAAACAATAGGCTTCAAAAAATGAACTGCTTTTGAGAGAATTACATTTTCTTTCTCTAAAGGAAAATCTAACAATTTGCTGAGCGACGTATAATGGATCTGCATTAAAGCTTTCTGTGTGTAAAGCTTTGAGAGATAGTGGGTCTCTACTAACAAGCAGCTTAAAGGCTACAACTGAGGCACATTTTGCACCACGGTCTCGGGAATTTCATTGATTTATTTCTGGGCGAGATCAGCTTCAGTTTTCAAGTCAAGTTCTTAAGACCGTCAGACAGACGTGGTAATTCCTAAATTAATTACAGGCATGGTGGTGAATGGGGGAAATCAAAGCAGAATGGTGCTTTGGTTCCTCTAATCAAGCAGTGTACTCCTGTAAGATAAGAGGGGAATACTCTCTTTGATTTGCTTGTGTGTTTGCTTTTGAAAGAGGTGTGGGTGTTTATGGTGGTTATGGCATTAAAACTTATTCCCTGATGTGCCGCCATGTTTTATCAAGTGGTCAGATGTAAAGCACAGAGGCAGCTGTGCAGAGGATTGGAGCCCCTTTGTTTCTGTGTTTTCAAGTGGCTGCATTAAGGTGGTTTATAAAGGCATTTAAACAGCTTGATAAAGGGAACACACACTTTTTTTTTAATACGCATGTGAAGATTAATGAAAATTCATTGCGCAGGCCTTTATGTATCGGAGTGTGTACATGTGTGTTAGCTTTTTGGGTAATTCACTGGAAATCTGATTCAATTGTGCCACTCATTCTCAGAAACAGCAAATGGTAACACTTTGTGATTGTACTGTAGCTCTGATTCCTAATTTATCAGTTGTAAGAAGTACATTACTTGTCTGTAAATATAGAATTAAAGCTGATCCAGAACTCTAGCTGTCAGTAACGTATCATCCCATCAACTCTCAAATTATGGCCTTTGCTTTCTTTTAAAGTGTTCTCCTCTTCTTTCTTTTAAAGATTGACTACTGTATGCGAGCTAATATCAACCAAAGCGCTACAACAGCTTTTTACAATATTTCATACATGCTATTTTATAATGATGCACTGACAGCCTGTAGTCTTTGAAACTTCATAAATATGATCTAAGTTAGCATTAACCATAACATATACTGTATTTTTCCCCCCTTGAGACGCTACCTTTTATTATTTTATATCCTTATAATCCTCCAATTCAATTTGAAGTGACTCTAGAAGATCTTACACAATTGTCCAATTATTTACATTGAAAATATGGCAAAAATAGCAAATACATTTCTTTAAAATGTTATTACTAGACAGAATATAAAGTTCTACTAAACATTAGTATAGTTGCTACATGTTGCGCCGGTATAAAGAATGATAAAATGCATCAACTTTAGCTTCAATATCATCAATCAATCAGCTCAATATAAGGTCTTTTCAATTATTTCTATTACCAGGCAAATAAAAATCATGTGAGTGTCGACTGATTGATCATTTAAGCCAGATCCCGTTGTAATGATTTGCTTTTTGCTTCACATATCCGTTTCCAGTATGTATGCGGTTGTGTTTGATTACATTTGAGAGGCTGATGGTGAAGTCTGGGTTACGTTACTTTAATAGTCTTGTCATGTCACAGCTGTATTTATAGTGTCAATCCACATTGTGGTGAAGACTGTTTGGTTATGTGTAGCCATAGGGCGTACAGTTACAGTGTTGATTCATGTCTCTGCTTTGCGTCGTCTTTGTTGTTTCTTCTGGTGTTTGTAGTCATTTCCTACACTTCCATCTGCTTAATTAATGTAAATTACAAGTACATGCTTTTGTTTAGGGTTTCTTGTCTTAAGTATTTGTTTGCTGTTTTTAGGAAAATGTTTAATTACACAGGCCTGAATACTTACGTCTGCTTTTATCCATATGCCATAGTAATTAGTTCATTTTGAGAGAATAATAGAGACACTTAGGTGTGTAGATTTTTTCTTTAATCTCATCATAAACAACTGTCAGATTTCGGAAATGAGGAATAAACTTGGCAACATCTTGGTGAAACTTGACGTCTTATTCTGAGATGCACCTGTCGGACAGATTCTTGCTATGTGTAAATAAAGCCCAATAACTGTTCTTCCTTCCGCTGTCATTCCTCACCTGTCTATTAGTGAGCTGCAGTGCCGGGACGTACTATGATGGAGATCAGGGCCGGTGTGTTCTGTGCCCGGCGGGGACCTATCAGGATGAGGAGGGGCAGATGTCTTGTGAGGTTTGTCCCGGACCTGAGGGGAGGGAAATCTCCAAAGTGGTCGGAGCTCGAAACCTCTCAGAGTGTGGAGGTAAGAGGCTGGATTAAGCAGCAGTGATGATGTTTTACATCAGTACTGTTAGGAATAACATTATATAATAAAATATTTTCAGCTCTTCTCATGAAATGATCATGGCAATGTGATTTATTCTTGATAGATAAAGTGCAACAGGGACTCAGTATGTAATCATTGTACCTGGTCACAGGTGACTACTGATGTGCATAAATAGGAGTAAAAAGAATAATGTGTCTGAAAAGAAATTATTACAGCTTTATGGCCAACAATGTAAATACAGTAAAAAAACACAACTAAAGATCTATGCAGTTTGCCAATAGTTTTACGCATAATTAAATAACACACTAATACTAATCAACATTATATCATTTTATGGTTTCATTATTTTATATTATCTTGAGACCCAGCAATGCATTTTTGTCCTCTGTAGGAGACAAAAGTCCAAAACCCCCCCCCAAAAAACCACTGCCCACTACAAATGGCATTACATAAAAAAAAAAAAATCAAAAACATATCTGAAAAAACTTTCTTGGGTCTCGAGGATATATGCAATATTTTTGAAAATGCATTTTGTGCATGCACAAGCAAATTGGATAAAAAAAAAAAATCCAAACCTAGAACAAATAAACAGCATAAATGCAGCAGACACACAAAATGACACAAAATGTAGATAACAGTTTGTGAATATGAGCCACACAGGAAGCGATGGTGCCTTGATAAAGATCTCTCCCTGGCAGATGCTCTGCTTTGTGTAAAGCCCAAGAAGCTTGGATTTAGATGCTAAAGATGTATTTAAACTCAAAAGCTGAACGCCGCTTTTTAAAGTCCCGCACAAAAGCTGAAGGAGCCACCATGTTTTGGTCTCGTCTTTTGCTGTTATCGCTGTGAGTTTGCGGCCGAATCCCAGATCCCATCTCCTCTGACAGACTAAACAAGAGAAGGCACCCAGTGTGAATTAGTCACCCAGGATGTCAGATAAAATATGGCATCATTCCATTACATTTGCTTAAATTCATTTATTGTATGCTCTTATCTAAGTGGAATGTATTTTTTATGTTTCACAAGCAAAAAGACAAAGATTAAAACTAATCCAAGCAGTGCGGCTCCGAGCCGTTTTGTTAGAAAATGATACAATGATAGCGGTTAAAAGTATGTTGTTCTGATTTCTATGTTGGTGACTCATCCAAATGTTTGTGTGTGTGTGCGTGTGTGCTTTAGGTCAGTGTCCCCCAGGGCAGTACTCCCATGACGGTTTCATCCCCTGCCTGCCATGTCTTCTGGGAACATACCAGCCTGAAGTCGGCCGAACCTCCTGCTTCCCCTGTGGAGGCAGCTTGGTCACCAAACGCACTGGGGCTGTAACCTTTCAGGAGTGTGAAACCAAAGGTATGAAGTCATCGTTTGTATTGTTTTAGTGGGATGAAAACCTCATAACTGCAGTTCTGTTTTTGTTTCTTGAGTTCCAATGTAAATGGGGGATTAGATGGTTTACAAAAACCTTTCAGACTTAATAAATAAAGTGTAACATCTGCGCTTGTTGGGTTATAAACAAAGCAGTTTGGAGTTTCTCAGGGGTTTTTTTTGTTTTGTTTTTTTATTCTCTAATAGCTGACATTTTGGATTTATGAGGATTTCACCTGACAGCAGAACAGTATCATGTGAATGGTGACCTTTTCAGGGTGTTAACAGGAACTCTGCTGCCCTCTCTTGCTGATGTATTGTTTGTACAATTAACTTTTACTTTGGCTGAGATTGAGAAAAATTAAACAATATATATGATACACTGTTGCGGTGCATTTTTAAGTATGATCTCACCCTGGCAGATGTTCTGCTTTGCATAAAGAAGCTTGAATTTAGATGTTAAGGATATATTAGTATAGAAAAGTTGAATGGAGCTTTTGGCGACCTGTCCAAAAGTCAAATAATGATATTTCAGGTCATCATCACAATAAACTGAGGTTTAATTTTTTCCTTAATTTTTTTCTTGATATATAACAATCTATAAAAGGGCTCAGGCAGGTGGCAACTTTTTTGTTGTTATTTCACAAAATATTGCTTAATTGTGGAGTGATATTACTGCAGTATTTAGACAATAACTATTATATACTGTACATAGTAGAAATCTGCACATTCATGACTAACAATTATATGTTTGCAGCTAAAAACAACAGATAGTCTAAAGCTGTGTTTCCCAAATTTAGGATCAGGACTCAAAATGTGTTACAGAGTTACTTTATTGACAGAGGAAAAGTTATGAAAATTTTAATAACAACTGAATTAATTTAGTAATTAAACCAGAGGAGTGCTCTCTGGAGGAGTTAGTAGAAAGAGAAAAGAGAATTCAGTTTTAAAAGTCACAACGAGATAAAAATGATGCAAAGAGTAGTAAAAGAGTCAAATAATAATGTAAAAGATGTAAAGACAAAACATTATGTAAAACACACAACAAGGATAAAATATGTAACAAGATAAGACAGATGTAAAGCACTCAAGAAACCAAAAATAACACAAAAAAGACTTTCAGAGACAGTGTTTTGACAGTGGAGTAGATTTCTGGTTATTCGTGATCTATTTTTGTAAGTTTGAGTCCAGAGAAGACACCATTTTTCTTTTTTTTTCTCTCTCTTTTTGGAACCACAGCTGTCAAGAGTCATTAAAAACACTTTAATACATTTGCTAGCCTTGCAACTTCACTGCCCATAACCCATAATGCAATACATCTGTACGCCAGTATTTACACTGGTGCTGGGTACTTATAAAAAGAATTAAAGCAGATCATATAATAAGTTAAGATTGTTTATGGATGAAGATTTTTAGATGCAATAAAACCAGTTACTTTTCTGTCATTTTCTTAATATCCCAAATCAAGCTGTGATCCGTAAAAAAACATCCCATAGGTTTAGAAAGTGTTTAATGGATGCACTTTGACACATTTGGTAGAAAGATACAGTATTTCGACACCATATGAAGAGTGTTATACCCACTAATGCCCCTCCATCACTGTATGTGGTTCCTGTAGTCCAGTGTTCTCCAGGCCATTACTATAACACCAGTACGCATCGCTGCATCCGCTGTCCCACGGGAACGTATCAAGGGGAGTTTGGCCAGAATTACTGCATCGCCTGCCCTGGAAATACCACCACAGACTTCGATGGCTCCACTAACATCATGCAGTGTAAAAGTATGTCTGCCTCTATACGGTGATGACATTAGCAGCACACATAATTCAGACTGCTGCATTAAAATGAAGGAATAATTAACATAGTTGTACTGTTCACAGACCGACAGTGTGGAGGAGAACTGGGAGATTTTACAGGATACATCGAGTCACCAAACTACCCGGGGAATTACCCAGCGAACATCGAATGCACCTGGACCATCAACCCACCACCCAAACGCAGGATCCTGATAGTTGTCCCAGAGATCTACTTGCCAATTGAAGATGAATGTGGAGACTATCTGGTCATGAGAAAAAGCTGTGAGTTTTAACTCTGTGTGCATTTATGTGTGTGTTAATCATTAACTTTGATGGATTTAAAATGTGTGCAGAGCTGCTTCTATAAACTTCACATCTTTGAATGACTTCATATACTTGTGGCTAAAGTCAACTCATCCAACAGGTTATTAACAGCAGTAATAGATTTAATTATGGAGAGCGTGTTTTTTCACTTTCGCAGCTCTCTCTAACTCTGTGACAACGTACGAGACTTGTCAAACGTACGAACGACCCATCGCTTTCACCTCTCGCTCGAAAAGGCTTTGGATACAGTTCAGATCCAATGAGGGAAACAGTGGGAAAGGCTTCCAGGTCCCATATGTGACATATGATGGTAAGACTGAGTGATGTTTACTGTACTGGTGATGTGTTGCTGCTTTCTGTTTTTGTATTATGCAGCTTCAATTGTTTTGTGATTTTATTTGTCTCAGAGGACTACCAAGAATTAATAGAAGACATAGTTAGAGATGGAAGACTATACGCTTCAGAAAATCATCAGGAAATCCTCAAAGTAAGTATTTTTTTATTGACTTATGTCCTGCATCTAATCTGCGTATTTTCAAAAAATTTAAGACAGTTATGTTAATAACTGAAGAAAACCTGAACTATTTTGGTATACTATGTTTATTTATGTCTATGCTTAGTAAAAATTTCCCACACTAATTTGTTTAGAAACGTAAATCCCTTTTATGGTAGATTTAACCTTTCATAGAATGATGGTAGTGACTGGAAAGGAAATATATTTTTCCATTTCCCTTTTTTAATCTGTTATTGTTGTTTTGCCTGGATGTGTCTACAGCCATGTACACATATATGAAAATCATTTTGTTAAGAAAATGTAAATAAAAAGATTTTTACCCAAAAAAGTTACATTTTATAACATTTTGACATGTTTAGACTGTGAGGGCCTCAGGATTTATTTGTGAAAGATGGTGATATTTTGTCTTGATTTCTACTCATTTGTTTGTTCAGTGCTAAATATAATGTATTTGTGGGGATTTCTCTGTATTTACATAATGAAAATCAATTATAAGTATTTAGAAATACCTATGAGTGATGATGATTCAGCTCAATAGCATCTCCTCAGTTACTGATGTTTCTTATGACTCTTGTTCAATACTTACGTTAGCAAGTGCTGCCCTCTTTTGGAGTAATGTGGAAGTACAAGCTGCACACATTGGCTCTAAGGGTGGGCGATACTGGGAATTTTTGTATCGATCTGATACCAAGTAAATACAGGGCTAGTATCACCAATACCGATACTTTTACTTAAAATGTCATGATCATTGAATAATTTAATTAATAATTTAATTAGTCTGCTATAATTGCCTCTGATCACCAATTACACTGTGAACAACATTACTTAATGCTGGAGATTACCTGGATACTCCTGATTTTTTGGCTAAAAAGCCTCTGCCAGAGACCTCTGTCTCTGTGTCGGGGGTCTTGTTTGGGTTTTTGGATCTGTAGGGTTAGAGTTAGGGCTAGGGGGAGGGTTAAGGGTAGGGTTAGGGTTAGGGTTAGGGGTAGGGGTAGGGTTAAGGGTAGGGTTTGGACACCGCCTTCAGCCAATCAGTGCTTTTGCTAATCTATTGTTAGATTGAAAGTCTTAAAGGATTGGACGATATGCTGCATTGTGTTTAAGTCCAACTCAAAAAAGGAGGACAAACAAACATCCGGCTTGAGACTGCGCCAGATGCCAGACAAGACTTTCAAATTCCAGATTGTCCGGCCTAAACCCGGACAAATGGCCACCCTACCCGAGGGTGATCTGCTTTAATAGGTTTGTGCAAATTTGTGATGTTACCACAGTGGCAAATTATTTTATTGCACACATCACATGTGGTGGTTTCCCCTGTCAGCTGCAGTGAATAAGCTCCACACAGCGCTTCTCTTTCTCTCCACCATCACGGGCTGCTGGGGGTTGGCGGGGCAAAGTTTGCCTGAGAGAGCAGCAGAGAGAGAGGTGCACTGTTTGCACAGACAGACAGACAGACTTGGAGAGAAGCTGCGCTGGCATGAACTCTGTAAGGAAAATCGAGTAATTTGCTGGACGTATAGAAGAGAAACTGCAACAAAAGTATCGATCTCATCACGCTAGTATCGATCCAATACCAATACTCACCTTGGTATCGATAGTATCGATATTTAGAGCGATACACCCAGCCCTAATAGGCTCACATTAAATATCTTTTCTTTCCATCAATATTTTTTTCTTTTCTCTTCAGGACAAGAAGCTCATGAAGGCACTGTTTGATGTGCTGGCTCATCCTCAAAATTTCTTCAACTACACCGCACAAGAATCAAGAGAAATGTTCCCGAAATCCTTCATCCGCTTCCTGCGCTCCAAAGTGCTGAGATTCCTTCGTCCTTAGGATGGGCCTGTCGTCACCCAGTGTCTGGATGTTACATGACAGGCTTAGATTAGATACTGGCCGCAGTATCTGCTTTTTTCCTCTGACCAGATTATGAGTAGTTATCTTTTTTTCACATGGACCAAAAACCAGAGTGGAATGCACACTTGATAAAACTGATCCGACGGAGAAAGCAGACAAGTAAGTGGATGTCTGACTGGAGCTTTAAGAGGAAGACAATGAGCAGTGATGAAGTGGTACAGGGAATAGACCAGCATGGGCATCTCCAGGAAGGAATTAGGATCCTCTCCCTGTTTTGGGGAATTTGGAAAGGGTTTGATAAGCAACAGAGGAAATGTGATGATTTTATAATAACATCTCAGGATTAAATTCCAAAGTGCTGCCTGGTTATGATTTTTGTTAGTGTCTGGGTGAAACTAAAGAGTCTTCTGTACTTTCGTCTTATAGTATTCAAGTATTTGAATATTGCTAAATACTGTACATTTCAATGTTATTTTGCTAATAGCACAGCGATGAGAAACAAATATTGTAGCTAAACAGATATATGCTGAATGTCAGTCATACTGTATATAGAGTGTGTATCTAGTTTTAACATAGGCTACTTTCACAGGTAGGGTTGGCAGAAATACTGCTAAATGTAAGAAGCAAATATAGCACAAATGTTTTCTTGGGAACTTTAGCACTACTAAGGTAGTAGTGGCACCACAAAAGCAATTATTCTGATGAATGTTTTGTATATGATGTAAAAATTTTTAGATGAGAGGCTAAAGTATTGTAGTGACAATTTAGCGTAATCTTCAGCAATATAGGATTACTGCAACCCCCAACAGCCCTTTTTATTTGAGGTTAAAGGCGATGGAATGAGTGGTGAAAAACATTATCTCCTTTGACAACCGTTGCCTAATATTTTTGTATTGTTGAACAGCAACCAAAGACAACTGCTCAGTCTGCAAACACTTGAGAGCTACAAGATTAGTGAAGCCGAGGTAAAAGGACAGAATGAAATGGAAAGTCCTGTAAAATACATTTTGAACCATTCACCTTTTTTAGATAATACATTTATGTATATTTTTTATCATTTTGTACATCTGTTATTCTGTAAATAAAGATAGGAAACTTACTTTGTGGTCACTGTGGGTAATATTCACACATTATCTCAACAAGTCTGAGTATTCATCAGCTCAAGAAGTAATTTGTTCAAACTAAATACAACAGAAATGTACTTTGTGGTCACTATAGGTGATATTCACACATTCAGAGTTGACTTTTCAACAGTAATTGGACAAGTTAAAATGAAATATTAAATGCTGTGTTCTTTTTCACGCCATTAGAAATAATAAGAAATGGTAACATGTAGATGTAATTGCAGTGTTGAGGCTGTTTTGCCAGTTGCATTTCACATTATCCACTAAATTAAATGTGGCATGTTTTCGTTTCCATACGAACTGTTAGATAGTTGCAGTTTAAATTCAATTTTAACTTTAGTAGCCTATTGTGTCTATAAAATGGACAATTATTATTGTATTTATAATTTGTTAAACCAACATTCTTTATATTGTTTTCACCACAAAACAAAGAAAACACTGTATTAATGATTACAAATTAATTAAACGTTTTAGCTTAACTTGAGCACTTGCTGAGAAATTATAATTTTAATGTGGAAATGCACATTCCCCTGATGTTCATAGTTTTTTCATCACACTGTTTACGATGGAAAATGAGTATGTTTGTGTTAAAATACCGGCTGCTCGCTACAACGTCAGCCGGGGCGGGGAACTGCGCCCATCGTAAGGGATATCAAAATTAAATCACTGTAGAATCACCATAATTGTAATAACTGATAGAAACGTACAAGCTAAATGAAACACACACTTAACCCAGCCATGTTTGATATGAGAAGTTTTTCAGCCGAAGCAAAAAGAATGCGACAAGAAAAACCAGCCGGTCCGGTTAATCGGGTCTGATATCGAGCTTACCCCTGTAATCCTGTGTCGACGGAAATGAACGGCCATCTCCGGAAGCTACAAGTCAGCTGCTGGAAGCTGAGCTGTTGGTGTTTATCCTTAAATTAACTGGATGGATATCGTTGACAAATACTAGGCTTTTCGTCCTATTACCACTGTTACATTTACTTGAGAATAAGCACCTGGACCTGACAGACTGAAGGATGAAGTCTGTGTTTCTGCTCGAGGTTGTTTCCGTGGCGTGTTTTGTGCTGCTTTCATCAGTGACAGCGAAGGTAAGCTAACGTTAGCCTGGTTAGCTAACATCAGGGAGAAACGGCGGTGGATTAGCACAAAAATAACCCCTGATGATACTAAACAGAAATAAATGTTCGCCATGTAAATACAGGGGGATTATTTGCTTTATAACACTGGAAGTTTAGCCCAACATAAATTAAGAACATAATACTGTTGCCGATTCTAAGGAAACGTCCACTTACTCGTATAAATACACTAATATTTGTAATTTTTTGCCGTCAGCAATGTACTACCACTTCATAAATGAAAATATGATTTGCTAATTTCATTTAATATTTTGTGCAGCCCCGAGAAGATGTCAAGAAATATATATAAGCAAAATTCAAGTAATGGGATTTCACCATCGTGATTTTTAAAAAATTTTTTACACACGATTATCGTGACTAGTTAACATGACAGTGCCTTCATAATATTAGTTAATTCATATATTGCATTTATGCCATTTACGTCACATATTTGATGGCTAGGTATATTTTTTGTTGTACATCACTACAGTTTACATAGTTTTTTACTTATTGAAGTTTTTTTTAATAGAACTTTTGATTAGAAACAACGGCAACAAAAACTAAACAAGGCAGGATTGTCTTAACAGTCTTAATATTCATCAGCACAAAGCCTATGACTGGACATAAAGAAGAAATAGATAAATGACTAAATTAATAAAGAATAATGCTTTTATAGTAAGCCCAATCAGAGTCAGGAGTTTATGTCTTTACATGAAATGAATAAAATGCAGTTGTCAGAAACATGAATAAATAGAAAACACTTCAAGAGCACCGATACTGTCAGTAAAGTTTTACTGAACATTTTCACCTTTAATAAAGAACATAAAAGTCCCTCCAGATCATTAAATATGATTTTTTTGAATATGTAATTTACCTATCATTAGTTTTGTTTTGTTTTTTACATAGTTTTTGACCACAAATCCTTAACATCTACGCATGAGGACACATTAATTTCTCTTTTATATGAAGCTCTATGTACTTCGTTATGAAAGCAATATTGGCATCTTCACATCAAATTTAATTTGTCTAAACAGAATACTTTTATTATACTAGAATGTGAATATTTTGTGTCCTTGAAGTAAATCATAAAACCACTCATCTGTTTACAGAACTCAGAGGATATCCGCTGTAAATGCATTTGCCCGCCGTACAGAGATGTGGAAGGACAAATCTACAAACAAAATGTCTCTCTCAAAGACTGGTATGTTCAGGAATGTGTGACACTATATTCACTGACATTAAACAACTGTTTAGTCTACTGTTTACTAGTTGAGTCTTTTTTCTCCCCAGTAATTGTCTCCATGTAGTTGAACCCATGCCTGTCGAGGGGAAAGATGTGGAGGCCTACTGTTTACGTTGTGAGTGTAAATATGAAGAGAGGAGCTCTGGGACCATCAAGGTTTGCTCAATATAACTTACTTCTAATATTTAAGTATTGTTTAGATATTTTCGTAATTGCTGATTAATATCCTTTCAGACCCAAGTACTTAATTGGTTAGTCAGTCAGTCTACTTACAAGCAACCACAAACTATATATTCATGTATACTAGTGAATTTAATTTCCCAGCAGTTAATTCATAGATTGTGAGTCACGAGAAATAATCTGTTTGAAAATGATTAAATGTTGGAGCTCAAACATTATATCACGATTATTAATTGTTTATTCTGATGAAGGCCTTTGGTGAAAGTGTAATGTATTTTAGGAATGGAATTGTCAGTGGTGCAGGATTACTGCTATTCCCAACAGACAGATTTTAATTTGTAGTCAACCATGACCGAGTGGATGGGCCCATTAAGCATTAACCTCTTCTCCAAGAAACATTAGCTCAGATTTATTTTTTTTTTTTATTGTTTTCTAGCAACCAAAGGCAACTGACCAAAGTCTACATACACATGAGTTATTGGATTTGTGATAAAACATTAAAGTATGGAATAAACCAGATGAAACACCCTGTAAAATATGTTTAAACTATTGTCCTTTTTAGAGCTACACCATTAGGTTCCAGCAGGAGATCAGTTAAAACTATATTTGGCCTCTGGTTAGTCAACAGAAGCCACTTGAATATGAACAGCTCTGACATAATGATTAATGGATCAGTCAAGGAAAATACATCAGATTTTCCCACTGATGTAAATGAGAATTGTCTAGAGTCACAGCTGA
>JAPQRQ010000018.1:32052550-32083217 GCA_037367365.1 Apogon talboti | reverse complement strand
GATCTAAACAATACATTAAACCTATCAGTATATTTAAATAATGCAGGTAAAATGCTCTTTCTCAGTTTTCATTGTCAGTAGATGTGACCCATTTGGACATTCAGAGGTTTTATGGTGAATGTCAAAACACTCATCATTTGCAACACTGATTCACCAGTAAAACCCATGTAGTTTGACAAATAACATTATTCATCATATATTTTTGCTGAAATAGTTACTTTTTCATTTTTCTCTTTTTATGACATAACCATTGAATTTACTCTGAGCTTTGAAGAACACCTGCATGGTCAGTAAATAAAAAATTGGAAAATACCTAAAAAATACAAAATCCAGAGGATAATACTGTATTAAATGGTGATAAATCACTTAGGAAACTTAAAATGTAGAGAAAAAATCGTTTAGAAGTTACCACAAAAATAGATCTAGGTCTTTAAGGGTTAAAAACATCTATTATCCCACGACTGATCACAGTATTGTAGATTAAGTGAATTTAGAGAGAAATTTTAGTTCATTCTATTAAACCAAAAACTCTTGGATAATCCTGGAAAAACGTCATTAAAATGAATTAAAATCCAATGCACCACATGTGGATACGTATATGAAGAATGTCTGGAAATGTTTATCAACCCTCACAATCTTCTTTTTTTTATATCTAACAAAGTGATTTACATGCAGCTGCGTCATCATTTCCTGTGCAGCCACTTTTCCTTTTTTCCCTCCTGTTGCATACAGTTATACGGAGGAGACTTTTTCCGCAGAAAAAAAAAAATCCCAGTTTTCCTGCTGCACACAGACACAAAGCGACAGAGGCTCTGCGCAAGAATGGATCATTGACCAAACTGTTTCCAGCGCAGGAAGGCAGGTAGGATTGGGGGTTCATTTAGTCAAAACTAGAGCAGAAACTGACATTTAACAGTGTTTTGGAGAAAACATTTGAACTTACTGTGGCATCTTTGACAGCTGATGTTCACTGGAAAAGTCAGCATAACTCATCTGGAGTCATCTGTACTGTCCATGTGATGAATGTAACTGAGTTTGGGCTCATTCATAGACAGTATGTTTGGACCACAGAGGTAAACTAATCAACTTCTTGATGTTAAGTGTGAAAAGTTATCCTCATCCTTAATGCTGCATTTACAGTGATGCGCCTACAGGGGGCGCCTCAGCCTTTGCATTTACTCTTCCTTTGCAATTAATACCTTCTCCACTCTGCAGACTCTGTTTATGGACTCACCTTTGTGTACCTGCCTCTGTTATTTTCTGTAACTTTCCACTCAGTTCATTCAACCAGCCTTAATCTGCACTTGACCTTTTAACTTTAAGGCTCCGTAGTCAGAGATGATGTTATGTCTGCTGTTTGGTCAAAAGTTAAAATACCACGAGATAAAGGAATGTCCTTGTGCTACTCTCTGCTTAACTCCTATCTGTGCAGCCATGGCATGCTCAAAGCATTTTAGAGACAATAAAGTGTTTTTGTTACATAACAATGGAGTCTTTGTGGAGAGACACTGGCAGCTGCAGATTATTATGAAATGTTCTCCAATTACTTTACAAACACATATTATTCATCACTCAGTACATTAATGATTGCTATTATTACCCTCACATACTATGCACATTTCTGCATGTATTATTTTCTAGAGTAGGGGAATTTGATAGCTTTTTTTTGTGTTATTGGTTGAAGAGAGTGAAAAAAAGAAAGCTGGTTTTAATGTGGGTTTAAGGCTGTAAACTGGGAGAGGAATCAAACAGCTCATATTCCTCGATGCTCATCATGAAAAGCGCGACTTCTGTAAACAGGGAGTGTTTGTGCGTCTCTTTGAAGACAGTATTTATAGCAGGCGACACTTACGGTTGTCTTTCTCCAACATTTGAGTGTTTAGTGTCTTCTCCGTCAGTGTTGTCGGGGTGAATCTCAGACACATGAGCAGGAGTGTTGACGAGACACGTCAGCCTGACTCAACCTAATCCCGGAGTTTAAGAGCCGCCTCAGGTCTGTTTCTGAAACCGGACTCCCCTCTACTTGTATATTTTCAGTAAAAGTGAGGCACATGATCGTCCGGTAGCTTCAGCTCCTTTTCTCTCAAGTGGGATCTGATCATCTCTCATAGTTTCCATACTTCCTTTGACCCCTGACCTCTGAAATACCCAGAGGCTGGAAAAAAAAAGGGATTTGAGGTACATTTTTGACGAGTAGGTGGCAAAAGCCTCACAGCCCTGTGGAATAATCCCCTCCAATGTTTTAGGATTTGGGAATCCTAAAACATTCAAACATTTGAGGATCTTAAAACATTGAGAGATTTTAGGATTTGGGAATAACCTTAGGCAAACACATACAAGGTTTAGTGATTATCGTTGGGATAAAGCTTTACTTCCTTTTGACTGTGGCTTCAGCTGGTGAGAAATGAAGAAAATGTACATGAACACCACTAGTGTTTTAGCCTGATATAAAGAAGAGCCTTGTCACAGATTTCATGTGTGAGAGTGATTATAAATGTGGATGACATGCATATTTTGTGTTTTTTTTTTTTTGTATCCTTATTTGTCATGCAAGAAGAGGATGTGGCTTTTCATGAGAAATCCAGATGGTTCTCCAATCAGTGGAACAATGAATTCCACTAGTTGAAGCTGAAGTTACGTTTTGGTAAAACATCCCACTAAAAAGAGTCAGTGTTTGCCATTGTCTCTGTCTTTTGAGGATTTACTGTGTTCTCAGGAAGGAGAATCTTTACGAGACCTTGAAAGGTTTTGAGGCGAGCTCTGAGAAAAGCTGCACAGTGGCAGAGCTGAAGGCTTCCTGCTGAGCTGATGGTACGAACCGCCGTGACGGATGTCGGAGTTTTGTGACTTCCTCTGTTCCCAAGTCTGTGGGATGATAAGACAACCCCAAGAGACGGGATGGAGCGGAGTGACTGAAGTGCAGCTTTTATGGATGGGTACAGCTTTAATACCTGGTGCATTTATGTTACATGTATAGAAAAACAACAGAGAACGATTAAAGGAGCAGCTTGTCTGAGGATATTTGACTTGGTTATCTTTGTCAGCTTAGGAAACAGTTTCTTCTCAAGGTTCACTTATCCTGACTGATTGTGTTGAATGTTTTGACGTTACCCTAAGGTCTTCTTTTACCACTGTTTATTCTGGGATGCGGCATTGCAGATAACTTCCACCTATTCTCACCGTCCAGAAATTGCAAACAAAGCTAGGTTAAAAAAATCCTAATGATAGCATTCATATAAGAAAGGCTTTTAATTCAGAACTTTAAAGAAAGGCACAATGAAATGGTTATCTATTGTTGTTGTCATGCATCTCCATTTTTTCCTGCTTTAACCAGGATAAATAAAACTATATGCCGTCTATATCCAGTAAAAACAACAACAAAAACATAAAAGGAGCACTTGCAAGGTCATCCATGTGCATTAGATGTTTAAAGTAAAATAATTGTAACTAAAGCTCCATGTGTTGGTACTGACGACAGAGACATAGTCATACTTAAAATAGTAAAACGAACAAACAAACATGTTACATACCTAACCATAACGTCTCCAGAGGAAGCACTAATATTAATTTTTTCCAATTTTCTCAAATCAAAAACTTGATTAATCAGTTCAATATATTGCCTTGTCCTATTCTGAAGCATTATGTGCTGAACTTACATATATATTTTAGAATGAGGAGATAAGTGCTGACCGCTGGACCACTCAGAAGCATATTACAGATATTTGGATTTCTCTGAAAATACTTACGCTTCTCTGTAAACAATGTGTTTAGATGAGCACACACAGCGATCAGCCACAAATGGTTTTGATGAGCTGACATTATAAAGATTTTATTGAGTATTTTACATTCAGTGAATACTCCAGAGCCACAGTGAAAGTTTATGGGTTTCATTTGGCTCGAGTTAACTGAAGCCTAGGCGACCATTACATTTTCACTGAATATTTACATATTTGTGGTTACCTCCAGTTTAGACCTGTGGTTTAACTCCGAAGCAGAGATGCTTTTTGGCAACAGAACAAACAAACACTTGAGATAGGCTTTACAGTATGTTTACAGATATGTATTTGGGGAATGTAACTCCACAGTAAGTACACCACGTACCTGTAAGTGAAGCACATGTATATTAGTATTACCTTTTTATATTAATGCATCTTTAAACACCTCTGTATTGTAGAGGCAGATAGTGTTTTTGTTTCATTGCACTACATTTTTCTCTCACCTTTGCGAGAAGATTTTATAGAATTGATACAATTAATCAGCAAAATGGTGATTAAACAACATAATAGCTGCACCATGAAACATAACACACAGTATTTTGTAAAAGTCATAGGTCATCATTAGGTTTGTTGTTGTAGCAAAGTTATAATGACCGCACAAGCAATTCTCCGCCTCTATATTAAGATGCAAACACTTATGGGAAAATTGTACAGTATTAAAAACAAGTTTCAGCAAAAAAATAAAACAGCTTCCACAAAGCAAAGTCTCACTTCCCTTTGCAGTTAACACATCTTTAACTCAGACAAAATGAGATTATCTGCATTAATCTTCTGGATTTTTACACCAGGTTTCAATCATCACATGCCAAAGATTTCCTTTAGTTTACATCAGCTGCTTTTTGTTGTGAGAACAGAGGTCACACTAAATACTGAGTAATCTTATGTGCCTTTATAATGCTGTGCACATATTTCCTATATTTTGTTGTTGTATCTGAAGAAAAGAGACTGAGAGATTAATATGTAACTATGTATGAGCTACTGATACCTTGTCCAAGACTTTTGCTCAGTACTGTGCATCAATATTAAGCATTTAATAATATAATAATAGGACTAAACAGATTACCATGATATTTGTTTTATTCTTTTTGTAGGACAGATCAAGGACAGGTAACATGGGATGTGGCAACACCTTGAATTCGTCACATTACAGAAAAATGTCACGATGGCATGAAAATAAATTAGTTTTTAATGAGTTTTGTATATTTTAGACAAGCTATACCAACAATTTTTGATTCATTGGAAAAATTACAAAAAGTGTTACTACTGTCCGTAGACTTCCTTACATTATACATTCTATGATGATATCTTACAATTAAATGTATATGGTAGAAATCAGTATGTGGCAACCAAGGATAACATAAAAACATCATGAAAATGTAATAACTGCAGCAGATAAAGTACTAATACATAAATTTAACTGCATTTTTTAGAAATAAAATATATTTTTTGCAGTTCTTGTGCAGTTTGCTCATCAGAAATATGTATAGTGGATGGCATAGTCGTCATATTCTTTCTCTCCTTAATTATGCCTCAAACATTTATTACATTATTGGCAAATAATTATGTTATTGGTTTTATTACATGTAAAATGGCCAAAATTATGAAGTTACTGGCAGGTTATGTCATTGGTTGCTACAAGGTAGGCTCTTTACAAATAGACAATACTGTTAAAAGTTTGCAGTAGTCAGTGTCAACTTGCTTCGAAGCTCCACATTCATTTGTAGTAATGAAAGACATCTTTGTGTGGGTGAAATGTATTCCTATTGACCAGTGGGCCTTTGGGGATTTCAGCGTGACAATGTGTTGCAATGCTGGCAACATGGGTTCATCCCATAAGCAGCCTTCAACTCGTGAATATTCATCCACACTCCTCAGCCCACCATGACAATAAACAAGGCAGAGAGGCTGAATGCCTGGCTGTGGAGGGCATGGGGCCAAATCCCGGGAAAAGTGGGGGGCAAACAACCCGTTTCCATGGCAACAAGTCCTGCCTCCCACTCTCCAGCAGGCTGTGAGAGGGGCAGAGTTTTTTTTCCTCTTTTTTTTTGTCGGTTTTGCTTGGAAAGACATGAGTCGGAGTTTATTGAGAAGGGCAGGTATCCGGCAAAACCGGCCAAAGTTTTTCAACGCGTAGACGACCTGGATTTGCGCGTCTCACAGGGATTATAATCTGAAGATGAAAACAGCCATGGATGTGGGGAGGAATTTGGAGGTAAAAGACGCCTGGTTTTTACACCGTTAACACTGAACTCAACAGGGTTAAACATGTAAATAGTTAGCTAACGGTTCAGACGCCGGCACAAAACTAACCGAAACGTGACGTAAACCAAGAAAAAGTGAGTGAAAGTGTTGTGAAAAAGTTGCAAGGTGCGTTTAAGTGTCGTCGAAATCTCCATGTGACCATATTTGGGCATCGACTTGTTAAAGTATGAAGCAGCAAACAGGCTAAAACAGCGGACTAGTTTGTTCATCTGCCCCTCAGAGAGCAGCAGAAAGTCCCACCGGGTACAAGCACTGACCCCGGGCATTGAAGTTAGAACAAGTTTCGGATGCACATCCAGAAAGTCAAACCAGAGAAACAGAAACAGGACAAGAGATCAGACAAGGTCCTCTTATTCTTGCAGAACAGAGGAAACTTTATCTGTCCAGGGAGCAGATAAAATGTGCGTCTAGTCTGTTTTTCTTAAATCTTATATGATTATACAGGCTCTACTTCTGCTTAAATGCATTATATTTGTCTTCAAACCTCGAAATGGTTAAAGTCATGTTAAGTCACACTAACTACTACCACTTTGGTTTATAGAAGATGCTTGTTTTCCCCTTAAACTTCTCTTTTTAATGTTGTACATACTTCACATATATCCAGATTGTATCTTAATACAGAGTATGAGAAATGCATATGTGTGGTCATTATAACTTTACTAAATCAACAAACCTAACGTTGGTCTAGGACTTGCACAATGCTGTATGTGGTTGCTTCAAGCATGATTATCTTATAGAACAAGATGCATGACTGTAAATAAAATGATCAGTTCGCACAGACTGAGTCATGATCCACAGGAAGGTCATAGATTGTATTGGGTTTTCCTTGTAAGATAAAGAGAAAAGAGAAGTCTGAAAACAAAATATTCCAACTTTACTTTAACAGTTCGTATGTAGCATAATGAACATCTCATTTTCAAAGCATGCATGTGGGCTTATCTCTATATAAATGTCAATAATAATGTTATGATCATGTACAGTCCTGTTGTTTTCTATGGCTACTTTCTATAGTTGTAGCTGTAATAATAATAATAATAATAATAATAATAATGATAATAAGACTGTTATTTGTTTTACTTTAGACCTCTGTTTCCATTTTACTAGCTGTTCATAATATTCAGTTTAGATGTTACTTTACAGTTGCCCATAAAGTTGTAATAATCTTGTTTACAGACACATTCCTCCTCCTGTTTATACACATCAGTAATCATCTTTGACCAGGTGCAATGATTACATACTGAGTCCAAGTAACACTATCCATCAAGAATAAATCACATTATCACAATAATTTTATGAGAAAACATAAAAATATTGTATTCCAACGTTATGGGCAACAGTGTATTCATTGTCAGACTATATCTGATTTCCATGCTGCCCGTTGGCAAAACACCAAGTGTCAACAGCTGATTGTTTTCTCATTTGAATAATCTGAAATAGTTGCATAAGTATGATGTGGATTTCTGAGTTCCACTCTTAGTTGAATGGTGTCACTGTGTTTATACATGTATCACTGAGGTAGTAAATCTGCAACTTTGGGACAGCAGTGATGTAGCCGTGTACTATCTGCTCACAAAGTAGTTTGTTTCTGCGCATTCAGATTGGGGATGCATTGATATGTCAACAGGACATCAGTATTGGTCTGATATTTGTTGATATCTATGAATATCGGTATTGTCAATGAAGATATCTTTTTACCGATGACAGTGGCATGTTTTATTAAGGTTTTTTTTCAGAATTTTTAGGACTGAGTCAGTGTTCATTTAAATATAATGGTGAAGGGCTGAAAGACATGCCACTAATAGCTAGTTTTATATTTATATAATGAACTTTTCTTTGTTAAGAGTGAAATAAATGGCAATAAAAACAAAATGAAGAAAAATAAAGTAACATCTGTATCAGCATTAGCTTCAGATAAAAAGCCAATTTAAAAATCAGTATTCACCAAGAATTTTGCAGTGCATCCTAATTCTGACTGAACTGTCACTATTCCCCATACAATTTAATTTAATCCACAGTTTTTATTATCCTATAATATTCAAGCCTGGGTAAATCTATGGCTGTTGGAATAGTTTGACAGATTTTTTTTTAGCTCACTTTTGTTTTCTAAAATGTTCTATTGTTCAGATCCAACAATGACTTTCCCCTGTCACTGGACAGGATTGTCAACACAACGCTATTGAGGAGGTCGGTCTTTGTTCCCAATTCACTGCAACAGACGCAAGCCCAGTCTGTCTTTCACTCAACATCACAATACAAAGTCTGTTAAGCTGGAAAACCTACTAGATCGCTTTGTAGAGATTTGCTAAAGACTGGAGACACTGAGATAGTAGTAGTTGATGCTTTTAGTAGATGTACTTATCACTTGAGTAGCTCTGCCTTTACTCCACTACAGTGATGGAGTGTTTCTTGTAAGGGAAACAGTTGTCTCTTGTAACCCTTTCCGCTCTTTCAGACATTGTTTTTGTCCAGTCAAGGCTAGGTTCTTCTACATGTATTCGTATGAATTTATGTAAAATATCATCACCCATCCTGGAAGTTTCAGGTCCTATGGTGATAAGTTGTTCATAAACTGCACCAACAATGTAACAAAAGCCTAAAAAAACTCCCAGATGAATTTGCTAAACCTGAAACTCATAAAGGTTAAAAGGGTGCTTAATGTAAGCAACAACACCGGGGAAATTTTTGTTAAAGTAATGTAAAGACAGTGGCTATGAAACACCCATCCTACCCTCTTTATGTCCTTGGAAAAGTCAAAGACTGTGTGTCAGAGGTCAGCTGTGTGACACAAATTCTGGCCTCCCTGCTGCAGCTCAGATGGATCTAAGCCTGTTTTCCACATGCCTGCCTCTGCAGCTGTGCATGCTCCTATCTAGGTTACACAGAAGGGTTTTTCCTCTTTTTTACAACACAAAATTGTCATTTTTTTGCCATGAAAAAAGCTGAAAAGGCTAAAAAAAAGTAGATAAAAATAGGAGTCATTTGCACCTGGCCAACAGTGCTATAGTGTCAACATGGTAAACCTTGTGGTAGAGTAGCCTATGTAGGTAATTATATAGGTAAAGCATTGTGCAGCTGCCAGTAGCATTAGCCTTGGTGGTTTTCTGTTACATAGACACAGTGGTCTGGATAGCCGTCAATGCTTTAAACTACCCTCCAGAGACAGCCAGCCATGAACAAAATACATACATCCACAAAGTAATTACTTCAGTCTTTGAGTTTCAGCTGGGAAGTTTTGCTGTTTCATCATGTTTGGACTGCTGTACTTGACTTAATGTGTGTAAAACCCCACATGCACTATTCACATACGCGTAATGCTGGGTATCGAGGCCAGGTTATTTGTGCAAATCCCACTCTCACAGTCTCCATTAACATGATCTGACTCAACCTCAAGTCTCTTTTTGTCTATAGTGGACAAAACGGGTCTTTTTGCAGATATTGAAACAATGGCCTGGATCTGTGTGTGGGCTCCTGCTCTCATATTTGCCAGTGGGTTGTGACGTCTGGAAAGACTTGAGAATTTGCAGATATTTTTCATTCTTCCTTTCCTCTTTGCTCCTTGGCTGGACGTATGGTTTGTGGTGGTTCTAAAAACCTTGAAGTCAGGTTGCTGATCAGCAGAAATACAGGAACAGGTTTGGTAGAAAAGCTCAGCAGCAGAAGACAAGAGAGGAGAATTAAAGTATAAACCTCTGCTCATGGAAGCTGTTTGTCTCTTGCTGCAACTTTTATAAAACAGGCTAGGATTAAAAAGAAAGGTGCAGGAGTTTAATGAAAGTTTTGTATCGTGATGTTGTAAGAATGAGTACGAGGCTTTTGGCTTCACGTTCAGGTGTTTCTGCCGACTCCTGTGCTTTCTTTTACCCTCTGAAAACATTCTTTAACATTTTTTGAATGCAGCTGCCGTCTGATGGATAGGGCAAATATTAGTACATACCTCCCTGTAGTGAGACCTGTGTATCAGATGATCTGTCAAATGTGACAGGGCCAAGGACGTGTGGATTCTCCTCTGAAAAATTTTTTAACCTAATTGAATCTCTTTAACACACACACACACGAACTTCTGATAAAAGACTTGCTTTTTAACCACATCTCCCTCTCAAGGACATACTGAACACAAAGGGCTCTTTATTTCAGCCCAAATAGTCTAATGGAGACGCTGTTGTAGTGCTAGTTCATGAATATCCTCTTGTTGCTGAGGAAAATATGCGTCATTGATATGCCTCTCATGTAATCAATTAGTACCTCTGGGCATGAACATGGCAAAACCAAGGAAAATCCTGAAATGTCCGAGTTAGGTTACTGAGATGAAGGGATTGAATATCTGAATAAAGAACAGATTTTGTTTTTATGTCTTGCCCAGATTGTTTGTTAAAAAGCAGTGGGTGTTCTGATCATGCGCTCTCATATTTGTCATATCTCACCTTATTGACCTGGCTCATTATATTATATACAATTGAAAATACAGTAACAGATACAACACTAAACACAACATTGTTTGAATAGGATTCCAGGTTCATATTAAGAAGTTTTATTAGACATTTTTGCTTGACAAAAACTTGATAAAAATTTAGTAAAGCTACTTTGTTGTCCATTATTACCAGCTTTGACATGACTAAGAGGCTAGTTTCAGCTTTGTTATGTTATACATTCTTTAATATATAGCTTTCACACATTAAAAGATCTGAAAATGACTATTTTGGTGATTTGTGTATTATTTTTTCACAACTGAGAAATCCATAACTTACTCCTGTTTCATTTGATCACACACTTACTAATTTTAATGTTAGAGCTCAAGTCCTGCTCTTCCCAATGTGGCCCGCTACATGTAATATTGAAATGACATGATGATTTATGGCACCATTTACACATATGATGCTTGTCTTTTTAAAAGATATTGTTATAAGTCAAGAAAGTTACAGTTTGTGGTAAAGATAGTAAAGTTAGTAGTTTCTAGGTATGTGTGAAAGGGCTTGATGGACTGCATCTCATGTGGTATATGTCACCAACACCAGAACGGCCATTACCTCAAAATATTGCATCTCATCTTCAAGAGGGAAGTGAAAAAGTATTAAAAGATGTGAAAATCACCACAAGTCAGGTCACGTTGAAGCTGCTGTGAACAGATCATGGAGAGAGGAAGTTACAATGATGTCAACTTTCGGGTGTGTAGTCTTTCTTTGCTTGTAAAATGATCTTTTAATTTGGCAAACATCATATGTGTAAATGGGATCAAAAGATTGACTTGTCTTTCACCATTGAGTGTAATTAAGGGGTTTTTTTTTGGCAAAATGAGGTCTGGAAGAGGTGGGACTTCGATCTCTATTTAATCATACCTACAGCTTTCATTTGACATAATGTGAACATACATCATTGAACTTAATGTAAATATAATTACTGCCATAGTCATGTTAGATTTTTTCATCAGCAGTGGTAGTGAAAATAACTCCCATGACCCCATGTTACTCCACATTTGTCATCTACCACATCTTTTGTTGTGGTTTTGATTGAGAGACTCCTAGAAGCAGAAATGACACACTGTTTTAGTGTGTTACATGTAGATGAAGAATGCAATAGGATTTCTCTTCAAAGTGAACTCTTGAATGTCGCCTTCCAGCCTTTTGTGCCCACACTTATTAATGCTTTGTCCTGCCCTGCCTCATTCTGTAGAAGTCCATAACAAACCAGTGACTGATTTGTCAGTGGGACAGTAGTGATTGAAAGAAAAACTCCCACTAGTTTGACACTGTTGACTTTTTCTCTGATGACCTTTAGCTCGCCTTGGGCTCTTACATCTCAAGAGAAAATTTGTCTTCAGTCTGGTTGAATGCACTTTAAAGGTACTCCAGAGCATTCTTAGACGTGGCTGTTTACAGCTTGAGATTTTGTGTCAGGAGATGGTATCAGAGCGCAGGAAGTCAGTTGGCTAACGCCTTGGTGTTTACACTGCAAAGTCCATCCTGGGCCTCTCTGACCCATTTCTTTGATTGTAACCTTTTCAGACTAAAAGAATGGAAATAATAAATGAACGTAAATAAACATGGCTTTTGGTTCAACTGAAGTCTTATGTTTCTAATCAGACAGTGACAATATTAGATGTCACTTTAAAACAAATTTCATCAAAACTTCTTTTATACTTTAACTACCAGTGAATATTAGTCAAATAAAAGTTAATGTAATTTTGACCTATATGAATTTCCTTGTTGTCTTGTCAGGGTTACAATTGCTGGATTTCATTATTATGTAAAAACACACACAAAAAACAGACGTGTTTGTTATTTTTTTGCGTAATAAGAACTATCCTGATATTTTTGGAAGTTGGCTCCAAGGATCGCCAATTGCTAATACTGTACTTCTAAACAAGAAATACTAACTTTGAGGGAAACTAATCGTTCAAATTATAAAAAGAATTCCATGGTCATAGATGTTTTTTAGTCAGTTTAATGTTTAATACCAGAGTTATTAATGTATTATTATAATTTTGATATTCAGTGATTCAGAGTCATTCATTTACTTATTTGTTAATTTCACTTAGATGTTCAGTTTGCCAGTTTTACAGTTTCTCATAAAGTGAAGGTTAATTTCAGACATACATAATGCATTTTCACTATCAAAACTTTAGGAGGAAGGGCAGGGATGATATTTGGAGATTAATCAAATGTGAATGTTTTCATGCTCCAAACTATGTTATTTTATCTACCTTTAAAATCCACCTTTGACACATCCAAGTGTCCCATGATGCAAACGTCCCAGAGCCTCATTAATGTATGACAATCATTTGAGAACAATCATCATGCTGTTTGATGTACCTATCGCTCTGAGTTGTTAAATGTTAGTGCTATTTTAAGTTCAGTTGTTCCATCTTCTCCCTCTTGCTTTTTTTCAATTTTGTTCAGTTTTCTGTAGAAAAATAGATCTGAGTGTGAGAATATAACAGAGGTTCAGAGTTGTAAGCCACACGAGAGGACACCATCTTTGTGTTGGATGAATAATAATGATGCATGCGCGGCCCTCTTAGCACAGTCCACAGTTACAGGAAATAGCTGACAGCAGGAATGCTGCTTCACTCTCCTCATCTGTCTCTATAGGACTCAGCTCCACCACTGGTTGGCTGGATTCTTCATACAACAACTTCCTGTAAACAAGTCACACTGCCAAGCACCCTCCCATCCTCCACCTCTGATCTCTAGGGATCGCCATTTGACCTCTTTATGCACCAGAACAATCGCAGCAATCGGTCAATGCTGCATTTCATAACATGATTTTCAGGGTTAATGGCCCTCAGTTTGAAGGGACAGTTTAACTGCTGTCTAATTAGACATGTTCAAGAAGAGCATTTTATATAAGGAGCATTTTTTCAGCCATTTTGTCTCTTTATATTGTTTAATAGAGGATGAATAAAGTGGATTGATAGTCCATAAAAGCACATGTCTTTACGAGTGGGCTGTGAACAGTGTCCAATGTGCTTTAATACTTTGAAAGCGCTCAGCACCGTCATCAAAATCCTGTTCAACTCATCATATCGTCCCCCTTGCTTTAAATCACAGACCTCAGCAAATAAATCAAAACTATGTAGCTCATATCTAGATCATGAACAAGAGCAATAAATTAACCAATTTCATATCTTAGCCAATATTTAATTATTAGGCATATATTACAATGAAAATGACAATGCTCTAATTACAATGCAACCAGTTGTTTTCAACTTTTAGATGTGACTATTGGACTAATAATCCTTTATCAGCTATACTACACTTGATAACATCAGGAAAAAATAAGCAAATGTGTTTTTGTGATTTATTGTTTTTGTAATTGACCTGTAATGGGACTCTGAGCAGTATCATAAAACCGTGCAAATATCTGTGGCCAGATTTGTTCCATTGTGGTTATCTTTATTAAAGCTATTAATGTTAGTAGCTGCAAAACCAACATTATGAAGCCATGAGGTGTGTGAGATAAGGGGCTTAAATAATGACAGTATTTTTCGATCCATTTGTGAAACATGGGCTTGTGTAAAGTTTGTCAGTTGAGCAGGTTTTGTGGCAGCATTGTACCTTTGTGTTGTTTGATGTTGAAAGGGTCATATTGTAGGTGGAGCATTACCTCATCCAGGAGTTTTCTGACATAACATTGTGTCTCTGTATGCTGTGTTAGTTTTTCCACTTGTGTTTGGTCATTTCTGAGTGGTGTGCAATATTTGCTCAAGTGATTTAACATGGCAGATGTGGTGAAGTGGGAAACTCTGTCAGATACTTTATATTTTTCTTTAAGTAAAATAATCCACATTCTGCTATAATCTAATGTAAATATATGATTAATCTGAAAGTGTCTTAAATCAGACTAATGTTGGCAGCAAGATTTGAAGTAGTTATTTGGGTACAGCCTAAAATAATCGTAGCTACCATGGGAAGCTGTCTTTATCCTTTAATACTGAAGTGTAACACATTAAACCCTGGTTGTGAGCCATGCTATAAAGCTCCGTCATGTAATGTGAGCTGACCAGTTCACACTGGCAACGACCGGCCCCTCTGTGGTCTTAAAGGAATGTTGGCCATCTGGTTTTTGATATGGCAATGAATTAAAGTCCATGTTTGACACAGTATTGTATCATTTCTGCACCAAAAGCAGTGAATACAATAGAAATAATTCCAGCGTCGTTATCTGAAAATACGTTTGCACAAATGTTTTTGTAATTTCAGCTCACGGTTTTGTGTTTGTCTAATGTTTGATATCCTTGTGTTTGTCCTTCAGGTGAGTGGGCGGTTTGCAGACAAACATGACTGCCAACAAGAGTTCGAAGGCTGTCCCTCGTGCAGGAGGGGGTAAAGCCCCCCGGGACAACCCCGACAGGTCAGTGACACCTGGGACATTATGGGATGAATAGTTCGCTCATACTGTGTTACCTTCTGCGTATCCATCTGCTTTTTTTTAGTTAAGTTGTAACAGTACCACTCCATTGAACCGCTCACCAGTTATCACATCCAAGTAGTTTTTCTATTTTTCACCTCATGGGAAAGACCGAGCGGTGATTGTCAGTCATGATAGCACTTTCAGAGCTTCTGCAAGTACGATCCTGTATCCTGGACCAGGGCCCCATCTAACTTTAAACTGTGAGTAGTGAGCTAATGCTTGTGTTAGCATGTTGAGAGCTGACAATGTCCTGCTGAGAGAGAAAAACCAACTTTGGGAATGATACGTATTATCTTGACTATTTGCTCACGCAGTCTATCACCCTGTGCATTTTTACCACTTTTTCTGTAACCAAAAAGTTGGAGCGAGAAGACTGGAAAGAAAAGATTTAGTCTCGTATCTCACATACAGCAGCTACACATGTGCTGCTTCTCAGTGACTGGTACTGTATATTTACAATGTCACACTAATCTTCAGCTAGATTTTCTGCATTGATAAGGTGATACACATAGAAGAGAGAACTTGTAACCTGTGGCAGAACATTTGTATAATTACACATGTACTCATGTAGACCTAAGTGGCAAACCACAGAACTGCTAATTAGAATCTTATTGTTGTGTGGCACATTGCTTCACAATATTCAATGTACAATACTACAATACATTCCCCCAAAATACATTAAAACAAGTTTACTTTTTTTGGCCCAAAACACACACTAAACAGTGTAGCCTGGAGAAGCACACACAATGACATGTCCCTGCACGGCAGAGAGGGAAAAAAGCAACACTATTCTTACCTTACCATGTAAATCTACTTTGAGGGCATAATTGAAAACTTGGAAAATTGAGGATCTAATGACTGATCTCCTGCCAATTCTATAATGTTTTAAATGAGTGTCCCACACCTCAGGGATCACAGTAACAACAGTAGCAAACCCAGACTAGAGAGGTGTTTTGGCAACATGTCACAGAATATATTGAGTCGAGAGAGAGAGAGAGACAGAGCACACTTAATGAATGTATACACATAACAAACCGCCAATCTCCAAAGCTCTCTCTTAACATTCTGTATGCAAACAAGTAGAAGAGAAAAACAGCTGTTTGATGATGAAGCCGACATTCGCTGGACTATCATCGTAAAAGTGCTCCTTCTGAGAGAAGTCTGCTGCATCCATCCTGGTCAGTAACAGGAAGTGGCTTGTGGTTAGCGTGCCCTGGAAGCCTGAGTGAAAGCCAGAGGCCAGGTTGTCACTGGCATTCAGCACTCTGTACTGCGCTGTATGTGTGGCCGACCGAGCCGTAGCGGACTAAACTGGGCTTATTTTTACAAGCATGATCCCACCAGAACCCCCTAAAAGTCCCCAAGCCCTAAATAGACAAACATTCTGCGCATATTTTCTTTTTAGTGTCTGAACATGAGAGGTCTACATACTATAGTTAAACATTTTACAGCAGAACTAACCCTAGCTCTGCGATATTTTTTAAAATCTTCTTAAATATAGTGAATGTTTTTACTTTTTCACTTGATTAAATCCCCGCATAAAGTACACTTTTATTGAAATATTAATGTGAGATCAATAACAAACTTTAAAGATTGTAAAGATGAATACAGAGACAACTAAAAGTAACTAAGTATCAAACTAAGCAATTTTTATATGCACATCCACTTCATATTATAGAGCATACAATGCTTATGTATTATAGTGCTCACTATAGTTGAAGAGTTTAATGTCAATCTAGGCTTGTGGAAATGAACAACGACATTAAGTTCCCTGATTGTATTGTACTTAACAGGCGGGTGCAGTCTATCTCTGAATCATCAGTGACACACACAGAGCAAACCTACTTTTAATATTCCACCCTTTTGGTTGTTTTTTGCTCGCTTGCCGTCATGAATCCAACTTGGAGACGGAGCACTGAATCTTCTTCAATTTTCCAATTATAAAATGAGAAAAGAATGTAAAACCATAGTGATCAATCCAAAAGCGAAAAATGTAATCATCCAATTAAGTCAATAATCTTCTCCATTACTGGCAGTAGAATTGCATTGCTAAGTGTTTGGTCTGGTTGCTACTAAAACACTCGCATTGATATTTAGCTTCAAAGATGCTGTTCACTCTCTGGCTCCGTCCTTTAGCCTCAACACTTGGCTGAAGTTAACTTAGGGCTTTTGCCAGTGAACCAGTAAGATTTCAATTTGCCTGACAAATTCTAATAGCTCCCTACTGAACCACTGCAATATGTCTTATAATAATATCAGTGTGTGTTCAGAAAATGTAACACAATGTATGTCCGGCAAATATGATCCTCTTAAAACGCTTAAGTTAATTACGTCATTACTCAGTTTACTTGTTTAAGAAATTTCCAAAACTATAAAATATGTTTTTATTGAATTAACTTCAGTCAACTATATACAGTAAGTACACTGAAGTCATTTGTATTATGTAAGTCACACTGACACATGATGGTAAAACGTCATTTGACAGCATACGTCATTTACCAGTAGTTTGTTAACCACTACATAAATGTTTGTCTTAGTCAAAATTATCATATTAAGTACCCTTTTTTTTGCCAAGCTCTGGGAAATTAAGCTCATCTATATCTAATTTCTAAAAATTACATAGTATATAGTATAATTGTATATTCGTTATCCCCCAGATCAATATAAACCAGCTTTTAGAACTTTCAGACATGAGCTGTCATCATGAAATCTCATATTTCTTCAGGGGAAGTAAGATAAGATGCACCCATCATGTTTGCAGCTTGCAGGTTCCTTGGTGTTTTAACATCTCCCCACCCTGGAGCACCGGGAATGAAACCAGGGAAGGGCAGAAAGGTGTGAGACGAGATGTGTCCCAACCTGCATTGTTGGATCACAGCCCTCACAGTCTTTCCTCCTCCCATAACGCTTGTTATTCTAACCATGGCTGTGACATCAGATCTCCCGATGCTTCCCTTTCACAAGAGTTAACCAGTTTCCAAGTCATGACATGGTTCCTGAAAGACCGTGAGTAGTAATGTGTCAGAGATCTACAGGGAAGTTTTCTTTATCTGTGGAAATCCTACATGAGGAATGCATTGTGAGAAAAAACGTGAGTGTTGAACGATGGTACAGTTGGCAGTGAGAGTAGGAGTAGCACCCGGTATCGCTTGCCTGTAGGGATCAGACAGACCTTCAAGGACCAGAGAGAAGTTGTGAGATTTTTACAGGTAAGTCTGCTGTAATAAATCTTGCTCAGCGTGATGCTTTCTGTGTGAGGTCTGCCGTGATTCTCCTCAAGTTAGTTTGATTATGTGGAAAAATCTACAGTGGCATTTTAATGTAGTCTGTATTTCCTTTGGCATTAGTTGAAATCTTATGCTGCCAAAGACAAAATACTTTCCTGTGGTTATTCTAAATAAGTGGCTCAGGTTTTCATTTTGTCTTTGATCTTGGCAATGAAGTCAAAATTTTCAGCTGTATTTTTTAGGCTTCTTCCATCTGTTCCCCATTAAGTTTCTGTTATTGTTTATTCAGTAGGGCTTAGTGGAGTTGGTGCCAACTTTTACAACTTGCTTATTAGACGTAAATATGTCCTTTTTCCTGGTAATTTTTCTGATGAATTTAAATGCTTACACCATTCTTTGCCCTTTCTCTTTCTGGTTTCAGGTGCCAGTCTACATCACCTGTTCTCTCTGCCAGCCAGGGACAAGGCCAGCAGCCGCTCCTCAACGACGGAGAGAACTCAGGGAAGCAGAGTCGGTACGTCAGGACCGACGGCAGGTTCCTGGTACGTGCTGGCTGGAGCAGCAAGGCCGCTACTCTATGCGGTGGTACATCTCTGACAGGTGACCCTGAGTCCCAAGGCCTTCTCACCAAGTCCAAGAGCATCAGTTGCCTAGACAACAGGCTTTCTATCTATAAGCCCTCACCTCAAACTAAGGAAAAGTTTCAGGAAACCCAAAGCGTCCAGGATTTGAAGGAGAAACAAACAGGGGATCTCTGTTCAGGAGATCGACTTAATGGCCGACCTCTGAGTTGGAGCACACTCTCGTTGGGACCTCCATCTAACCAAGGCCACAAGCGCACCCTCTCTGTCTCACGCTCTGTGACCGGTGCCCCCCCCACTGCCATCCGCAAAAAGATCTCAGAATGGGAGTGCAGGAGGGTGGCTTTGCCTAGGATGAGCTTGTGCCTTGATAAAAGGGCAGGGGGAGAGCGTGTTGGGGGCAGTGAGGGCTGCCCCAGTGTGCTCTCTTCTCCCTGCAGTGAGAAGAATTTTGACTTTAAGGGAGTTCGCAGGATGAGCACAGCGTTCTCTGAATGTTCCTACACAGAGACGGAGGAAGATGAGCGAGTTTCAGACAAAGATGGTCTAGGTCGCTTCCAGAAAAGGATAAGCAAACTGGAGTCCTCAGGAACATTTGTACGTTCCTTGTCTGCTCGGAAGGAGACGTCGGCAGTCCTCAACAGGATACAAAAGATAGAGCAAGCCCTGAAGGAAAATCCCACCACACCCCCTCCACGTTATCTGAATAATTGCTATGCCCCAGATAAGACAAGACAAAAGTCTTTTGTTGTAGGTGAGGATTTGGACAGTACATGCACCAGTAAGCGCAGCAGTATTTGTTCAGTTGCCACCGAACCAGATGCTCTTCTGGTGTCTGATAAGCTCTCTAAACTCAGACAAAGGTTTAGTGTGAGTTCAACCAGGTCTGAGAGCCCAGAGCCACCCTGCCCACAGACCACTGTTGGCACACCAGTCAACCCCTTACCTAAACCCAAACGCACTTTTGAGTACGACGCCAAACAAGACCAGAAGGGCGTGTTGCCAGCCAATGGACTACCTCCAGACAGAGCCTCTGAGTCTCCACCACCCCTGCCCTCAACCCCTGCACCCAGCATGACACGCATGGGAAAGACAGAGGGGAACGCCTCCATGAGGCTCCAGGACAGGTGAGACATGAACACGTAACATGGATTCATCACAACATTTAATCAGGGTTTCTATGGGTCCTTGAAAAGTCTAATAGTCTAAAATCTAAATATGTCTTAAACATGATTTTTTCCGATCTTAGGAATTTATTGCATCATGAAGTTAGCATTACTTTTATAGTGTTGCCTTAGTTTGAGTCTTGAATTTGTCATTGGGAAAAATCTGCATAACGTTATAACAAATCTATAAAACAAAAACCAACATGGAACCAATAACAGCTATGGCAAAATGTGCAACATGATCAGATACGTAAATAGCAATGTCCTAAGTAATAAGTCGAAATTGTTTCAATTAGTGTTATTCTTGTCCTCATTTGGGGAGGGAAAACTCATATTCACTAGACATTCTTTGTACTTTTTGCCAGTATTGGTGTGCAATAGGTTTTAAATTGCATTCAAAAGGATTCTGCGGAAACCCTGTTAATATATGAATACCTTCAAGAGTGTATACCATTTTGTTTTCATGCATTTTCTGACAATGAAACATGTTCATTTTTGAGTCTGCTTCATAGTTAACAGCATGTACTGGAGATTTACTAATACATAGTAGTTTACAGCCTGCTTTCTGCTATAAAGAATGAGCACAGTGAATGTGTTGGGACCTATTTGAGGAAACCCACAGTTGTGGTCTGCCATACTTTCATACATGTCTAACCCTCTTGTGAGGAATTTGGATCACAGTGTTTACTTTGGTGTAGTTAAGTTACAGATCAATGTGTGTCATTATGACGCTGGAGGAATCCAGTCTGGCTCGCCTAGTTTTGTTTTTTAGTTAGGATGAGAGATGAGGATCTGTGCTCTTAAGCAGTGTAGTGTCCAAAATAACGAGGTTATGAATCAACAGGATTGGTTTGACTTTCAAATATTGGACCAACACTAAAACAGATGTTTGATTGTGTTGTTTACCTATCAAGATATGGGCCTAATGTATTTATCTTTAGTGTACAAGGCCTCTGAAATATGTTGTTTTTGTCACTTAATGCCATAAGCTTGTCAATTACTTGTCAACTTTCTCAAAAGCTGTGACTTTGAAGAATAAAACTTATAACACCAGGATAAGGGCATTATGTCCTAGCTTCATCTGTCATAGCTTCATCTTGAATTTGTCTCAAGATTATTTAATTTGGGACAAATTGGAAATTATTTTGGGAAACAGAAAAGATGATTTTATGCTAAAAACATTAAATGATTACACCTACATACATACATGTCATATAGTATTTGAAATGTTGGTAAAGATTTCTGCATTCATTCATTCTTTCTAAAATGTTTTGTGTTATAGATATTTGAATGAAGATACTATATACCTATACTAGGTACCTATAGATACATATAAAGAGTTTTCAGAAAAGAATGTCTCATTAAATCACACTGAAGATAGTGAATTACTCTTCCTGTCATGATTATTACAGCAGATGAATTCTTGTTAGAGTATTCTTGTTTTTATTCATAACTCATAGCCTTTGGGCTCAGATGTCCTTGGTGTGTGGGTGGGGCCTCATCAGAATGTCCTTATGTGAAATGGGGATGAAAATCCTTAAACATTCATCCCTTGGACTCTGTGTTTAACATTCCTGTGGCTGGAGCAGTTTCAGACCGAGCTTTAAAGCCACGAGCTGTCGATGTCGCGACATGACCGTACTGTAGATCCCTGCTCAGTAAAGTCCCTCTGCAGTGCCTTGACATTTGATGTGTGCCTTATAGTGTGCAAAGAACACTCAGAAGTAGTAAGATATCTGCATGTTTACTTGTGACTTATCAGGAATGTCATGGTGAAAGGTGTCACTGTAACCTCTAATAGTAGTTAATACTTCACAGCTTCTGAGTTACTAGATTAAATAACAAAATGCTGATCTTATTTTTCTAAACACTAAAAGTCACCTGTTCAGCCTGGTCAGTCCTTGAACAACTTTACATCCGGATTCTTTCTTTTTCCACCTTTTTGGAGGGACACTGGCTCTTATTGTTTCTTTATTTGTGTGCAGTGTTTGTCTTTATGTTTTGCCTGTTTTGATTTTCTGCATTTCTTTTCAGAGAGTCGTGTGAGTCAGAGGATGCTGCAAGCTTGCCATCTTCACACCCGTCCTCACCTACAGAGAACGGCACATTAACTGCAGAGACACGCAGTCGACCCAATTCCAAAAGCACTTTAGAGGAAAATGCCTATGAGGACATTGTAGGTAAGTAAACTGGTAGCTGGTCTCCTTTTAGTTTGTGGTCTGTCTGACTTTAGCTACTCTTACATACAGTTTAATTCACATTGATGATACAATGGTTTTGTAAAATAGATATAGGAGACAATAACAGTGTGTGAGCTATCTATCAGGTTTTAGTTTATTGATTACTTCCTAGTTCTTTTGGATGAAAACATGTTTGGATAATTATATGGTAATTATAGCCTGAAGGTGATAATGACCACATTAAAATAGAAATTCTACATTAAATGAAATTACATTTAAAATATATAGGGTAAGTAATGTGTTTACTGGATGCTCCTGACACTTGTCATCCACTTCTACATTATGCAACTGGATAGTAATTTATATTTTAGTCTTCAGAGGTGAACAGTTCAACATGATCAACTCAATGGTTCTTTGAGATAAAGTGTGTGAAATGTGACGTTTTAAAGAGCCAAATTCCTTTCCACTAGCAAAATTACCCCCAACCTTTTCTCCAGCTCAGCTGCAGGTCAGAAGGCTCCATCAGTACATACTTAATGTAGTGGAATTGTACGCTACTGAGTGAGTTTAGATTAAACTCTGCTGGGTGAAATAAAAGCTGTGAATATCTTGAACTTGCTCAGTATTGAAGTTCTCTAGCGCCTCCAGCAAGATGGCTTCTAGACCAAATAGGCCAATTAGAACATCCTCATCTTGTGATGTAGTAAAAAGCACCTTTTCAGTTACTAACAGCAGAGCAGTTGGGAAATTTAGCTAAGAAAAGTACATTATGTAGAGCTGAAGCCCCACCCCTCTTTCTGGTTGTGCCAAATTGGAACTTATTTCAGACAAAAAATTGTATTGTATTGAAAGATAATTTTACAGGTACAGAAAATCAGTTTAACACAAACCTACATGTTGTTTTACTATTTTTGCCACAAACTGTGACTTTCTTGGCTTCTGAAATGATCTTTCATCATATACATCATGTATGTAAATGGTGGCACAATTCAAACAGGGAAAAAAAATTGCCTCCTACATTTTTCCGAAGCTAGGTCCCATGAACACATTACAATGTATACATCTAAACTACTGCATAGCTTTCCAAAGTAGAGACACATTGCAGACCAGTGGATGGATTTCACTTTTAGAGACTTATTTCAACTTATCACGTCAACTTATCACGTCTCCTTTGGGTCATAATTTTGTTGTTGTTAATGGTTAGATGACTGATTGTGTATGTTTTTATTAGAACATGAACTGTTAGATCTGTGCACGTTATGATACAAGGACAGATAGTTTTGTTAATTGTTATGGAGAACGGAGATGTCATCATTCCACCAGTGTCAGTGTTTTATCTACCTCTTGTTCAACTGTAGTGGGCAGGTTAACAGCTAATGCTAATGAGCTCCCCAGTGCAGAAATGGATGAGGATAGTAAACAATGAAAGCATTTGTACTTTATTTGATGTATTTATCATGTGTTCAAAGTAGCTTTATGTCTAAATGTGACACCAGCTGCCCTGTAGGTTGATCTGTGTTTGGGTAATCAGAAGATGCTGATGTTTGCTTCTGAGTGTAATATGAGGAATGTGTGGCAGAAATGATGGGAAATCAAATCTATCCTCCTCAGTTTGTCAATACCATTACAGAAGGCTTAAGTATACATATATAAATAATATAGATATAACTGTAAGTGTTACGGGAACTTTAAATGAAGTGTATCATGATGAATCTTGGATTTGAAATACAATACCAGACTATTTGCAATGATGCAAGATACATACTGATGACCAGATGATGGATGGATGGATGGATGGATACTTTTCTTTGCTATGCACATGTTGCAATGTCCCATGGTATTTCTACATGCACAGAAGCCACAGAAGCCATGTTTTCTTGAATCACTGTTCAGAGCAGCGCTCATCAGCATTTTATTAAAGCCAAGGATGTGCGGAAGAGACTGTAAGGGCATGACTGATTTAATGTGGAAGCCAACAAAGCCCCCATTGTTCACCCAGCAGTGTGAGTGGAGTTTTCAGTCCACAGGGCTAGTTTTGCCAGAGACTGTTCATGACAAAGACATTGTCTCTGAGTGAGTTTGAAAGTACTCCAGCTACTTAAAAAGACGGTTTCCAATCAAGAGCAGGGGAAGAGAACAGTGGTCCTCATGACTGCAGTGCTTTACAGGTCAGATAATCCATCCAAGAGGCCGCCTTAGCAGTGGGAAGTGACTCACGTCTTGGTCCCTCTGTGAGCCTTGTTGAACAAGGATTTTCTACCAAAAACCATAAGTCCCCACTCATTTCCTGGCCTCTGTGTTAACATACTGGCATCATTGCCAATTGACTAACACAGTGGCATTTTTGGCACTTATGCTTGAGGTCAGATGTTTACCTGATAAATGCAAGTCATTTATGAACTATACAGAGGGATTATTCTTGTCTGCTACACTGTGATATCAGGGAACAGTGTGGGAACTTTTGAGCTGAGTAGCTGATAAAATATAAATATAGAGCTATATATTATAGTGAGTGATATGTTTACAGGCAGCTGAATGACTACCTGTGCAGTACAGCTATGACTCACCTGTCAGTTTCACTAAATTTTACCTCACAGCACTGTTCCACGGTAAAACCTTCCCTAAACACATACCTGTAACCACACTGAAGCAACAGACTGTTGAGACTGAACTTTGATTTTACTGGGTAAATCAAGATGGAGTAAAACTAATGAAACAAAGCAGGGACTGTTAAACAGGCTGTTGTCTGTACGCTGTGTTCAGACCTGGTTTGCCATTAAACATCTGGGTATTGGTTTTTTAACAGTCACCACAATGGAAAAAGTTTTGTGCCACTGTGAAGAATGGTGGCTTCGCTTTGTGGCCAACTACACCCTGTAGCCAAAATCATTGCAAACCACGGCCTCCTGGGGCTTATTGCTGCAGTCTGAGTGGTACCTATGAATAAACCTTTAACCTTTAAATAATCTTATGCTTAATCAGGCAAATACACATTTTGTCATTTTGGTCCAAAATGATGACAATGCTTTGCATACTTAGGATTACTTGAAAGGGTTTATATTGAATCCAATTTTCAAACTTAATTAAAGTCTGAGTGGTCCTCGGAGTGTGGATTAGGTTTAGTTCATAATACCTCACATATAGTTCATTGTACTATGTCTGTTTACCCCTCGTTTTCAGTCCTGTTCCAAATGGGTGATGAAGCCTTTAAAGTCACATGAACTGCTGTCCACACCCTTTTCTTGTTGGTACCATGGATAGCATTATGTAGACGTCCTCATAAATCATCCCAGGGTTTCTGGTTCTTTTGGGTCCAGTGGGTCCTGGAGGATTGGCTTAAGGTGGCAATTGTATAGCTGTGATGTCACAAATGTACAGTTACAAATGGCTTATTTCAGGTCTAGATATCTGTGTGCATTTTAATAGTTTAACATTATTTTTAGAAAACCTTGTTTTTCGTGTCCTCTTTAACCTTACCTAAATTTGTCACAAGCAGATTGTCCCCAGGATAGAAACGCTATTGTATTTGTGGTGCACAGTGTTATTCCATTGCTGTAACCTATTTTTCCCACATTGCACTGTTTGCACCAGGCCATTATACTGTAGCCTGTCCACTTTAGGGTAAACTGATATTGACATTGTTGGTATGTTTGTTCTGTTCTTTTGCCCTACCCAGAAAGTCCATTGTGTGCACAGAAATGTACAATCACAGTGTGCAGTCGAGGTGTGTCCACTCCCTACATAATACTGTGTGTCTGGGAGTGTGTTAAAGAGAGATGTGGATGCTTGTAATCAGAGGAGTAGATTAGTACCCTCCAGTACATAAGCAGCCATACAGACATATCATTTTCCCAGCAGGCTCTCATTACAGTACTACTTCATTTTAATGGAGTAGCGACACAACATGGGGTCAGACTAAGCCCTCTTATTCGACTCCTCAGCTTTAATGATGCACAGAAAATCACTCTAGCGATCTAATTTACTGTGCGACAAAACAAAATGCGTTAATTATCTCTAGTGGCGTGTTTTGACTTCATGAGTGTGTACCTGGGCGTATGCATTTACCTCAAACAATTTTCAATAATTAACCTAAAAATAGATAACTGAACAAAGCGCTGTGTGTAGGTTAATGTTTACACACACTTAGTCATTGTTTAAAACCCTGAGTTCAATGGGTTGCTCAGGAAGAAGGGACACAGCTACCACCAAACAGATTTTGTTCTTTTCCTTTCTATTGAGAGATAGCGCTGCTTTTCTTTCTTTTAAAAGTTCCCCTCATGCATTTCGACGCCATCTGGCTCTGTTTTTATTCTTCAGTGTGGTTTCTTCACTTTCTCACAACCTTTTTCAGACCCTGCCAAAAAGCTATTCTCAGAGCACATGTCTGAATAGACATGGACTGTGGTGTTACACAAGTTTTCTCTTTATTTAAGTTGGCCGTCTGCCAGGTGACATCAGTGGGAGCTGTGCAGTATGTTCCTATTCTTTTCCTTTTCTGCCATTATTTTTTTCACTGAGATGCATGTATGAAGCTATCAGTGGCAAAGTCTGTCTTGATGAAGATCATTTTAAAATAATGTAAAAGTTGAGACAGCCTTAGTTTAACTTGTGGCCTTTGGATTACCAGATATTAGCAACGTCATATTATATATAAGAACATGTCAAGAGATGAAACATATTTATTTTCCTGCTTTTTCTTTTACAAATGTCTACAATTTTTAAGTCATTGTTAAGCCTTACATCATACAGTATTGCTCCCTTATGTTTATTATGGGGGACTGTCCCAGTTTTTCATTGAGTATGTAGTTTTGTGATGCCTGTAATGAAACTAAGCACATTGTAATATATGACATTAAGACGAACGCATACTATAAAATAGTTTTCGCTAAAAAACAGAATCATGACTTCTTTCTGAACAAAAATCTGATTTTTTCCTTCAGTTTGCATTGTGTTATTACAGTATTCCTAAATAACTTCAAAAGTTATTTAATTATACAACCTGTATGTCCAGACTTCCATATTTTTAACAGTTTAATTCAGTAGAAGTAGAAGAAGATGACCCTCTCCGTCATGTTTCACAGCAGACAGTTTGCATTTCTGGACAGTGACTCACCAGTGGTGTTGTGTCCAGCTGGGCCCGTAGGGGCCTATGGGGCCCAGTGCCAACAGTAATTGTTTTGGAAAAAGTTCAAAACTTTTTTCATTTGAGCCAGTAGCTAGAGACCTTTGACTTACCTTTTATGATTCATCTGTGTTCAGGCTTTAGGGAGGCCCTCTTGTGCCCCTGACACCCTTCACTGCCCCCTGTGTGCCCCCCTGACCCCTGCATTCTCTGTCTTCTGTCAACAACAGCCTCTGTCTGTCTGTGGACAGATGCTGGCTCTACTGCTGACATTGAGCTTGAACTAAACTGAATATCATCCCCACAGAGAAGGAGAATCCATATGAGGATGTTGACCTGAAGCGGAGGAGTTTGGGTCGGAAGTCTTGTCTGTCGGAGAGCAGCAGATCGTGGACCACTATGGACAGGAAGCTGAACTCTCCACCTGAGGTACAATATAAACCTGGTGGGGTTGTCATTTTTTTCCTGAGGTGAAGTGAATCCCCTCGCTGGGTGTCAGTGAGGGTTCCTGGACAAGCTCTCCTTACATCTCATTTGTGGCACCACAGGAAACAGTTTGATGTGTTTACATCTGCTGATGTTCCACAGAAAGTCCAGGCTGCAGATTTGGCTCCCTCACATTAACACTGAGGGACTTCTCACTTGCATCTGAAAAAAGGAGATTAAATATTGCTTTATTAAAAAAAGACTAGTATTAGTGTCCTGAACTAGAATATGCTGAATTAATTGACTGTGTCTGTGAAATTCACCAAACCCATGTTTGTTTCCTCTGCTACTAGTTGCCTTCTAAACCCAGTAGCCAGTCCCTGCGCCTGACTGGCCCCTGCGACAGGAAAAGCCACCGGATCTCACAGTTGTCCAAACGCCACAGCCACGATGACATGCTGCTTCTCCCTCAGCTGGGTGTTTCACCTGTTTCACCTTGTGGCCTGCTGGATGACAGCCTATGTGGCACCAGTGATACTCTGGCCTCACACAGGCACTGGAGGATCCCCAAGGTACATACCACCAGACCCTACACAAACACCTGCACTAAGTCAGAGCAGATTCTGTCTCTATTCTCCGTCCGTCCTGCGTTTTAGACCAGCTCAGGTTTCTGCACAGATTCAGTTGAGAAAGTAGCAGCTCTGGATCACTTATAATGACTTTAGTTTGGAAGTTTTACAACACATTGCCCCTGAATGTGTGTAATTGCTGCTTAGGTTTTGGCTCTTGCAAGTGCTTTTTCTCAAGAAGTCTCTTTGAAGCTTTTCAGGTTTATTTCTAAGCAACCCTTGAAGGACACGCTTAGCCTTTTCACACTGTTACTTTTGGACAAGGACACTCTTCTCAATACTTACGATCAAAGAATCTAAATTTAAGATTCCCCAACAAAGAATATCTTTTGTCCTTCATCCACAGCTGGTCCAGAGGATTAACTCCATTTACTGCACTAAACGTGGGAAGAAGAGGCTGAAGAAATTGTCCATGTCCAACATTGAGACAGCATCTCTGAGAGGTAAAGGCTCTCTTCATCCTCTGATGAGCTAAGTGGGTAAATACCTACACCTCAGTGATCCACGTAGCATTCTACCTCCATCTTTCTCATGACGTAAATATGTTTGTGAAATTGGCCCTTGACCTTTGAAAGACATTCTTGTCCGTCTCATGTCTGCTTCCAGATGACAACAGTGAGAGTGAGAGTGACTCTGATGACAGGTTCAAAGGTGAGAGACCATAACATTCATCTGATGTCCAGGGGTGAGGGCATGTTAGCTCTGACATATTTTTCTCAGCTCTAGTATGGACCATAGAAATGGGAGACAGACAGGTTAAGGACATTTCCAAAACCAATTTGTATCAAGAGGCTTTGGCTATCATAGCGGGTTAAGGCCAACATTAGGCATCTCATCTGGAGTCACTGACTTTGAGAGAAGATAATAGCTCAAAAAATAAATATTTCTCTGTCCTACAACAGATATCAATGTTCTAATGAAGTTAAAGAAAATGCTAACAGTATCTATTTTTAAGAGAGAGGGAATACAGGGTGATCAGCTTTTTTTGCTCCAAACTCCATCATATCAGGCTTATAAGATCCATGTCAACCTGTAATAGAATCTAAATAAAACCTACAGCATTTATAACACATCTATGTTTGTGTGTGAATCCTGATGGGAGTTTCTGTTTGTCTGATTTTGGCACAGTCTACTATTGTCAGTAACAGTGAATTACACCAAAATATGACATTGTGACTGACTTACCAACTTTGTTTGGACAAAAATGGAATACGCTAATGCATCCTTCCATCCTCAGCTCACACCCAGAGGCTGTTGAAACTGCAGTCGATCCTTCGACGGGCCCCTAGCTACCGCACACTGGAGCTGCAGCTCATTGAATGGCAGGAGAGAGAACTCTTTGAGTATTTTGTGGTTGTTTCCCTGAAAAAGAAACCCAGCAAGAACTCCTATTCTCCAGAGGTCACCTATCAGTTCCCAAAGGTAAAAGCTTGACAGTAATGAAGAAATCCCACTGTTGCTCCTTATGTCACTTTTACACCTGATATAACAAGAAAAATTCCATGTGTTATACACAGAAGTCATCACATAAGTGGCCCTAAATGTTTTTAGTTTATGACTTACAGCTACGTCACCGCTGACTGTGTTCCAAAGTATACTGAAGGTTTTTAGATTGATGAATCCAATTTTCCTGCCTTTCAATTTGAAGATTGTTTTCAGTTCATGCTAACACAAACTAAAGCCTTAACCAGAGACTCAGTCTTTCCTGACATAATTAATCAATTAGACTTGACATTTTGTAATTTGTAGGGTCAAAGCCACAACATGATTATGTTAAATGCTGATAAGAGCTGAGCCTCTTTAAAGAATATACTATAGAGTTGGTGGAAGCAGTGATGTCTAAGGTAAGAGACTAATAATAAAAGTTTGGCAAAAGAGTGAGAAAAATGACTGGTATGTAAATATGTGAAATCATATTTAGACACTATAATGTAAATGTTAACGTCAATGATAAAGTTTTCTCTCTATATAGCATTCTTTCATGGTTGTGTATGCTGTTTGTTGGCAAGACAGAAACATATTAGCAAATATTAGCATATCACAAATATTCCTGGGAGTCTGCTGACATTTCAACAGAACCAGATTTATGTGGCATGAAGTCATTTAGCTTTTATATATCTTAAGTTATTTAAGACATAGTTCAGTAGAATTGTCCCTTTGGAGAGCTGTCTGGGGACACACTCGATAAGCTGTGGAGCTGATGAGGATTGGTGGGGCAAATATTTAACCTTGAATGGGAGAAATGTTAATCATTTATTGGTCTCTCTGAACTCCATTGGGATCTTAAAAAAGGAGGACAGAATGAGCCAAAGGAGGCTCCTCTCCTCTCCTCTCCTCTCCTCTCCTCTCCTCTCCTCTCCTCTCCTCTCCTCTCCTCTCCTCTCCTCTCCT
>JAPQRQ010000018.1:32029304-32052543 GCA_037367365.1 Apogon talboti | reverse complement strand
TCTACTCTCCTCTCCTCTCCTCTCCTCTCCTCTCCTCTCCTCTCCTCTCCTCTCCTCTCCTCTTCATACTCAGTTCTCTAGCTATATTTCTTTTCAGTGTCTATTACACTTATGAGATATCATGTGTGACAAATGACGGACCTTGAACTTTGAACTTTGTATCTCTCCTCTCCTTTCACAGCTAGAGAGGCCCACCAAGCAGATGAGGGAGGCAGAGCAGAGGCTTAAAGCCATTCCTCAGTTCTGTTTCCCGGATGCAAAAGACTGGAGTCCTGTGTCCGAGTACAGCAGGTATTGCCTGAAACGTCCACATTCAGTATGTTACCGGCACTTTACATATGCACAGACTATGAAGCTTGTTTTATAGTATAGTATGAACATTTGACTTGGTGGCTTGGGACATGTATCTATGTGTGCGGTTTATGTCGGTTCTCATCTCTAAATATTTGCTCGTTGCTACAGTGAGACCTTTTCCTTCATGTTGACTGGAGAGGATGGCAGCAGGAGGTTCGGGTACTGCAGACGCCTGCTGGTAAGCCACTGCTCAGCTCCACATCCTGCTGGGCACTGTTTGTTATCACAGCCCTTTTTGTTTTTTGAGCATATGATATAGTTTTCCTGTGGCAGCTGAAAAGCAAGGGTAACGTATAAATGATGTAAAATGCCATCTTTAGCGTACAACCCTTACATCTGCGTAGCATGGGCAAACAGAGACCTGGTATGATTTTGTTGTTGCGCTCTCATGAGGAGAATAAGTAAAACAAATAAACCCCGATGATTTGCACAGTGACACAAACACCTGTGATACCATTTCTGTAGCAGAGTTACATTGTTGAAATAGTAATTATGCAACTGTGTTATTGAAATGAAACAATTCAGATTGACATATAATCATAGATGCATTATACCTTACAAAAGTGACAGAATAAGTTTTTCTTTTAGTGTTGATGCTGCAAACATTTAGTCATAGACATAAATTGTAGAAAATCTTAAGAATGTCATAATTTTAGAAGAAATCTGGTCTGGATTGTCATACTCAATTTAACAAGAGTTTCTCAGGGGGGAAGAAAGACAAAGAAAAACCATGAAAAAATCCAAACTTTGTCATTCTGGAGCATTTCCTTCTTATAATGAGGCTGGAGAAGACTTTGAAGTTTTTTGTTGAGCTTCCCATTTAGCTTGTGGCCAACAAGCATGACTGTGTGGGATTCTGTGAATGCTGTGGTGATTTTGTTTGCCATTTGGTATTTCTGAGTATGTTTACAGTACTACAGTGTGTACGTTCTCAGAGGTTTTACAGGGAGTGTCTTTTACAGCTGTCTATGTATATGTACCAGATATCAAGCAGACTTGTTTTAAATTCTTTAAAAAGGCAGTTCTTTGTCATGTGCCCCCCAGTTTTTGTCTGATAGCCCCCGTTGATCTGATATTCATCCTGATAGAAATAGATTTTAATGAAGGTGGAGGAAGAGGTGAGCTGTTCTCTTTCAGTGACTTTGCTTCTTCCCTGCTGTCTGTCCAGCGGTTGGCAGCAGAAAGGCATTCCTGAGGACTTGAATCAAGCTGCACATAGTTGATTTAATCATCCATTTGGAAAAGCGGAGGAGAAACAAGAGGAGAAAATTGTATACCTAATATGGACAAGTGAATTGGCGTTTCTTGAGTGCTTGTGTTCATTTGTGCCTGTGTGTTTGAGTGTCTCTGTCTGTGTTTCTATAGTGTCTTAGAGCACATAATGGTCCGTGAGTGAACTGAGGAAGATAGATATGATCAGCCGAGACAGATAAAACACCTGTGTTTAAAAACTTTCTATCCACATGAAAGACTTTAACCTTCGATGACAACCTAGATAAAAGATTACAGTATTTAAACTACTTATCAGTGCGCAACTCTCCTCTTTTTTTTCTTTTATGTATAGAAAATGAAGTCCTCACTCTTTCTGGCCTCTCCTCTTTGCAACTTTAAGTGTTTTTAAGTGTTGTTATGTGCTTTAACACACAACCCAACTAGCTCATCATTATGGCTGATGGCTGTCGACACTTATGTCTAATACGTGTCTGTTTCTTTCGTTATAGCCAAGTGGGAAAGGACCTCGACTTCCAGAGGTGTACTGTGTCATAAGCAGACTGGGCTGTTTTGACTTGTTTTCCACGGTGAGCTCAGCTTCACACACTGCTAGACACACACACACACACACACACGCACACATCCACACACTAACACATGTAGACAGTCAGCCGTGTGTGTGTGTGTGTGTGTGTGTGGTGAAGCTGTAAATGACTTTCAGCAGACCTAAACGCCTGTTCATTTGTAAACCTTGTATCTTTCTTTTCTTTTTTTTCTGCCTTCTGATTTCCCAGAGTAATCGTTTCCTTCACTTTTGTCTGTTGTGCTACTAACACAAAGCAGACCTGTCACTTTGTTTGACTTTTTCAGCTTTATCTAATTATTTGTTAAAGCATATTTCAGGCTGTAAAGTGGCAGCTATGTGACAAGAAAATAAAATAATAGCATTTTTCAAAGACAGGGTGTAAATAAGTACAGCGTCTACTATGAATTCCCTTGAGACTATGGGCGAACTCTCTGAAAACAAAAAAAAAATGATGATAACCTGCCACCTGAAATAGCAAATATTAATTCTTTACTTCTAAACAAGTCTAGTCTCCCATGGTGTGACATTTTATGTTATTTACTGTAAATACATCAATTTTAAAACTGGTGGAGCAACAAAGTGGAGACTAAAATACAAGGAGTATATTTTTTAGTTAAGGTCTTTCATGGTAAATGGGCGAGGACATTAGAGTTTGACTTCAGGATACGTTTTGTGAGACAGACAGATAAACAGAGGCATAGAGAGAACAAGGGAGGTGATATCATATGACCTTAAAAACGAGTGATTCTCCGATCAACTTTCCAGACAGGAGGCAGCTTGGACTAAAACAGGCAGACAGGCACACTCGGTGGAATTTTCCGATCATGCAGACATGGAAAGAAATGAATTTGCTATTTTTCAAAAACAGAAAATGTGTATAGAGTTCTAGACAATTGGTAATATATATATGAATTTAACATGGTGTAGACAAAAGCTTAGACTTGCATATCAGCAGATATCTTATGGTTGTTGGTAACATCCCAAGTACTCTTTCCATGCATGTTCAGATTCTTGATGAGGTTGAGAGACGACGAGGCATCTCAGCAGCCCTGGTGTACCCCTTCATGAGGAGCCTGATGGAGTCTCCCTTCCCTGCGCCAGGGAAGATCATCAAAGTAAAGACCTTTCTGCCTGGTGCAGGAAATGAGGTAAGAGCTGTTCACGTTCATACCGACAGCGTAAAGCTGAATGAAGCCATGCACCCTTACACCCCCTTCTTTATGTTGATCAAATCGTTTAAAAACAACTGCAGTCCAGTGAAGTGTACTCAATCAGTCAGATCTATGTCTTAAAGTATTCCTCCTGGTGTTTGTGCAGGTCATTGAGTTGAGGCGGCCCACTGATTCCAGACTGGAGCACGTAGACTTCGACAGTCTGTTCAGGTGTCTGAGTGTACGGCAGGTGATTCGCGTCTTTGCCTCTCTGCTGCTGGAGCGCAGAGTCATCTTTGTGGCTGATAAACTCAGGTGAGACCTGTCACATTTCTGTCCGGTACAACATATGGAAATATAATATATTGTAAATATTTTGTAATTATATCACAAAATAAAACTAAACTCAACTAAAAGATGACAAATTGAACAAATCCCAACTTTCCATGCCCCCATATTTGGCTTTTGTTGCTGCTTTTGTCCCGTTGTACATATTTGTGAAAGAATTTGATCAAATCGAGTATTTTGTTTGAATTATACAACTGAAAAGGTATTCTTATGGAACATTGTCGTAAAATATCACAATGGCATACAATATAGAAACAACTTACCCAACATATCTCATTGGACAAAGTTATTATCTAATAGGTATTATTATTATTATTATTATTAATAATATTACCGTATGTTCTGTATATTATTGTCTTTGCTCTGTTTGTTTTCACCTGTGAAACCACTAGATCATTACATATTGATTAGTATCAGCAGTGATTTAGGCAACAGGTTAGTAAGTTAGCGAGTAAGCCAGCTTCTGAATCAGACAGCCAGTCTTGTCGGTTTTGATAACAAATGTAAAGTGGGTCACATCAGTAGGAGTCATTTCCAGAGGAGAAAGGGTGGAGCTGATAAGATGTGAAGAGTCTCCAAGGACCCAGTGTCCCAGTCTTTCGTCTTGTTACAGAGCAGAGAGGACGGTGCTTGTGGAGCGTTGGAGACGAGGGTGGAGAGAGTGGAGATTGGAGTAGAGAAGTAATCTCTCCATGTATCAGAGTCCAGTTTAAACAAACATCAGTGGGGGGCAGTGACTGTGAGGGGAAGGAATGCACTTCCTGTGTGCGCGACTCTGCCCTCTGTGATCTGTGGCTCGACTGTCACCGTTTGACTTATGACGCGGCGTTCACTCCCTGCGTGTTAGTGACAACACTTGGTGTCTCTCTTGAGAGAATCGGTTCAGGCTGCTCATTAGCTGAGGTGATAACATCAAGGAGTAACTGGGTGGGAATCATGAAGGACGTCACAATAAAACGTTATCACAATGCATTAGTATGATATAGTGCATCCAGATGATCTCTAAAATGTTATCTATTTAAGAAAAACATAGATGCATAAGGTCATCCTTCAATAAAGAGGGGTCTGATCATCAGACAACAAACAGGCCTTAAAGTAAGAGTATATTTACTTACAAATCAAGACAGATATTTTTAAAACCAGAAAATAAATTATGGTAAAAGATCATGACACATGCTTATCACAAAAAAGTTATTATTTTGGACTGAAAAATCTGCACTAAAACAAAACATATAATAAATCTCCAAACTGCAAATTACGTTACGAGAAAATAGCAACAAAAAATGAAAATTACAAATATGAAATGTACAGTATAATCATGTGGCTTTAACATACAGCCAGCATCCATGTCTGATGCTCTTTACTTTATGGTCTGTCTATGCAGTCTGTGTGTGTGTGTGTGGCATGTGCATAGAGTTTAATGTGCAAGCATGTGCACAGACATGCAGAGCTCCTGTGTTTGGGTTTCTTTGGGAAACAGTGACAGGGTCTGACTGCAGCATTAATGACTTCTTTGATAAAAGGGCTGCTCCCTCTGGAGCTCTGGTACATAATCTCTTCCCAAAATACCTCCAACAGAACATGATGTATGTTTCTTTCCCCTTGAAACATATATTCAGTACTAGGAGGAATCAAGAGGAAAGTCCATGTTTGGCAGCAGGTCTCTGCGGGGGGTGGGGGGGGTCGGCGTCTTTAAGATGTTGCATTCACTTCATTTTTGCAGTATTAAAGTCAGGACTTTGTTGTTTTTTTTCTAAGAGGTGGTTGCTTCTACTGTAATGTCAGCACAGGCAACTTCTTTTGAAGTGATCATTCACGATCCACTGCCTGTAATAACAAGTGGGATGTGTAATCAGACGAATTCATCATCAGCTATGTCACTCTATAATTGCTTAACTCAATTGACCTGCAGATGCTGAATGAGTTTTGTCAGTGCTGTAGACTTATGTAAACAGTTTTTGTCAGTCCTCGGGGTGGGGTAGAGGACAGTTACCAAAATGTGTGAGCATGTCAGGATTTATCTCTTGGCATGACAGTGAAATGCCTCAGTAAATGTGTTACCTTGCTCTTTTGGACTGAAATTAGTTTCGATAATGTGACTCAGTGGTGAAGATGATTGCAACTAATCATCACAGCATCATTTCAGTAAGGTTTGCCAATATTTGACTTCACGTGTGTCTGATGTAGATAAGGTCATAAAGGGAGGTGAGATGAGTCAGAAGGAAGAGACTTCACAATGACTTAGGAAAGCTTTTTTTTTTTTTTCACGGCCATGGCAAATTAATCAGGCCCATTTTTCTTCTGCAAGCTGCTTACATTTCCACATAGACACTCTGGTTTCTCCATAATGTAGCTCATTTATTAACTTTGGTCCCAATTCGAGCCAGCAGCAAACTGGTTATTAAACAGAATGATAGAAGGTATAATATAAAAGGTCCTGTGTGCAATATGCGTGCTGCTCTGTTTTGCTGTAGTAATAATGTAGCTCTCTGAAAGTGACGGCATGTAAAGCACCAGCATGTTTTGCAGCTGCAGTATTATGATCAATGGTGTCTGTAACCCTCAGACAGGTAGAATTATAGCCTCAGCTGCTGCCGTTTTTCTAATCAAGGCATATGGCATGCATGTTAATTTCATTTGGTCCTCGGTTATTCTCAAACATTTTCTGTAACATGCTTTGCAGTGCTGGCATGAAGCCAAAACCACTTTTAACAACTTAACCGGTTTCCCATGTGGTATTCAACTCAGAGTTAAGAGTGAAATCCACACTGTAAACAACTAAAATGTTTCTGTTTTCCAAAGAGAAAAGGCCATACCAGAGAGTAACCAGCTGATTTTTACATTACTGTTGCTGTTGTGATGTTTACACCCCCATGCAGACACATGCAGCAGACAGTCACACTAACACCTGCACATATTCATCTGTTTTCTAGACAGCTGTGATCAAACCTAGACGATATTGTGGTTTCAATAAGGACATGTGTAGAGTTTCCCATTGGGAAGCCATTTTTCACTATTAAATTGCTCCTGCTGTTGCCTTCTGTGGAGCCAAAGAGCAGAGACCAAGACCCAGTGGCTGTGGATCCTTATAGACAGGAAGTGAGGGAAAGCCATTTGGGGACTAAGGGAACGGTGAAAAAACTCTGCAAAATGGATAAAAATACACCGACTTGTCATAGAAATGCTATAGGTCCATATGTATTCCACTGCCGCCCTTTCTAGTTGTTATTTTGAGCTTGGGGAGAGTTTTAACTTTAAAGAATGGTTTTGTGAAGCTTTGTAGCACAGCTGGTGTCTGACAGCTGTGGTTTAGTTTCCTCTCCGCCTCATCCTCATTGTCCTCTACCTATGAAATCAGACTGAGCCATGCCTGGGTTGGTAGACGCCGAGCTCCAATTTAGGAGAGCAGGCGAACATATGGCGATGCAGGTTTCTGTCTCGCTCTTTCTCGGACACTAAAATTTTCCCTCCTCCTTTGGGTTTCACAGACTAAGCCCTTCGATCCCATGTTTCCTGGAGTTTCTGCCAATTCAGCCTCACACACACTAAACCAGGCCTGGCAGACTTAAGAGAGCTAATATGTCAAGATTAGCTCCCAAACCTCAACACGTAACAGCTCTACTCAGACCTAGTTCCCTTTCGCTTATCCTCGGATAAGTACAAATAATTACATATGTGAGCTCATATTTTCTTTTCTTTTTTTTTTTTAGATCTATGTGAGTTTTTGTAATTTATTAATCTTTATACTAGTGTACCCCTATTTTACAGGCTATATTTGTGGTTAGCTGGGGTTCTCGGGGATGATTTTGTTGAAAAGTTCACATTGTGCGACCGGGTGACATTTTAAGTGACATTTCACAAAGTTAGCTACTTACTGGAAAATATAGCAAAGCATTTAGCAACTAAAGAGCTGGACTTTTAATAAAGAAATTGGTGGAGAACCAAATAGATCAAAAAATAATGTTTTTTGGGGGACATACAGACAACTCTAATTGGCAGCTAATACTGCTCTGTGTCTGCTAAAATATATATAATTTAGCTATCACCTTACGATATGATATGATACGATATACTCTATTGTCTCCCTGGGGAAATTTTCCTTGAGCATACTGTATTCTGTAACCAATAATTCACAAATTAAAACACAGTATAATAGATACAGTGCCCCATAAAACCATCCACATTCCCAGAACACAATAATTTATCTATAACTGCCTCAGAATGGCCAGAAATGTCAAGCAATACATGCTAAAGGAGTAAAACAATCTGTTTTATTCAAGCTACAGTATTTTCTGTGTATAACCTTTTAAAGGTTTGTGGACACAAGCCATTAGAATTGATTTAGTTCTTCACCTCAGTCTCATTCCATTTGTACATAAACAGACACAAAACAGCTGATAAGGGTCAAATATAGACGTAGAAATGCTTACTCACTTTTGAAATGTAATCAGTTTTTTATTATTTTCACCTATTTCTAAACACACACACCAGCTGGAATGTTTCTCCTTCATGGCCCATGTTAGAACTGAGGGTTTGTAAAGCTTTGGTTGAGAACTAAGGGGAATGTCCCTCTCTTTTTCCAAAGTTGAGTGGCAACCTCTGGTAGTGCAGAGTGTTTTCATAGCAAGTTCATCTTCTCCCCGGAGTGTGTGGTTGGGGAATGAATGTAATCGATCCTTTTGGTATCAGTGGTGTGTAGGGCCGCGTGTAGCCTGTGGCGAAGGTTTCTGAGATCTGTGCCCCTTCGCTCCCTGTTGGAACTCGTCAAACCCAGGAGACGGGATCTGTTAGGAATTATCAAGCCCTCCTCAGGCAAATGGAAATCAGACCGGCCAAGGCAGAGCTGCAAGTGCTTCATGTTATGAGCGAACTGGAAAAGGCCTTAAAAGCCTGAAAGCTGTGGTTATTGTAGCCTTTGGGTTTTCACTGGTGTAATTCTATTTTACCCTGTCAAGAAAACACATTTTAATCTTGGCAATTTGACTCATGGGAAGTTAAGATGAAAAGGCCTGTGGCAAACATGTAGCTTGAATGAATGGAGTGGAAAAATCAAGGAAGTTGAAGTTATATATGTCAGCACACTGATTATGGCGCTAAGATTTGTGCTCTCTGCGTTCATTTCTCCAGCGTTTTAGTGTGAATAAGTACAAGGGAGTAACTTGTGTGTATTCTGTTTGCTGCTAATGACAGTGATCATGGAAAACAGTCCTCATTAAAAGTGTATATATCTCAAGTGGTCTGCGTTTGCATACCATGTTTGATCCCAGGTCTTGTTCTTGATCCATACTGATTTAGTGCTCCACTGTGTGTGTGTGTGTGTGTGTGTGTTTCTGATTGGACCCACAGTTTATTTTCACTCTCTTTGTGTACATGGATTGGACAGTATGCGGAGGACAGAGGGGAGGAGGGTCAGCCACTGTCAACAAGAGACGGATCGTGAGAAAGACGGGCAGCTATTTGTGATCTGGATGTTATACCACAGCTGTCGAAATTAAACCATATTGGTGCTTGTTGGTATTGCGTCAACAAGCCTTCAGCTTAACTATAGCAACATGTCAGAATCACACCGCCCCTGCACACGGAGCTGAGTAACATCACAATAAAGACGAAGCCTGTCTTATTTGTGCAGTAGATGACGCTAAACGCTAAGTGGGAGAGATTAAAGTGAAGATCATTTGGTCGAAAATTTGTTTTAGTGTTAAATCTTGTTGAGAAATCCTTTTGATGAACGTTTTGGTGGATCAGCTGCGTTAGATGAGCTGCAGGAAGAACAAAATGTCAAAGCCAGGGTACATAGCTGTGCTGTTACGCCTCATATAAAAGTAACTGTTTCAGGGAAAAGAGGATCACAAAGTCATTAAACTTGGGGGAAAAGAGCTTAGATGATGGAAATACAATATAGTGCAGAGTGTAACAGTCGTAATGATTTAATCATAATACTTTTAAACCATTAAACAGCTTGTTGTACTATATTCAATTTGTGATGATGCTCTGTTTTTTAGGAAAACATTACCATAAAAACACTCCTCCCCTCTTAGTAAACACAGTGATTATTATCGAGTGAAACATCTGCACTGTTGTGACCGTGCTCAGTTTATTCTGGTGCGGCCCCTGCAGGGCGGTGTTGTGTGAGCGTGACAGTGATTGATAGTGTGCATCCTTTTGTTTCCCATCATCAGCACTCTGTCCAGCTGCATGCACGCAGTGGTGGCGCTGCTCTACCCCTTCTCCTGGCAACACACCTTCATCCCGGTGCTGCCCGGCTCCATGTTGGATATTGTCTGCTGTCCCACACCCTTCCTGGTGGGGTTGCTGTCCAGCTCACTGCCCAAGCTGAAAGAGCTGCCTGTAGAAGAGGTGAGTTTCTGGTCATCTTGTAGAATTAAACGTGTCCCTTTTTTAAAGTATTTTCCCAGATTGACAGTATTTCTTCAATAGTTTGGCTAGTTTTTTTTTTTTTGTCTTGACTCACATTCTACATCAATACAAACAGTTTTGATGTAAAACTCAGTCTAATGAGGTCATGTGTTTAATTAGTTTTAATGTTATTAGGCTGCGAAATAATTAAAGCTCCGTCCTATCAGTGGCACAGAATAAGAGGGAATTTCTGAAGAAAAAAAGAAGTTAGTCACTGTTAACATTTGCATTATTTGCGCTTTAGCTTATAGTTTTGAACAAAATCACTTTATGTGAAATATATAGTAAATATATAAGTCTGCATGTAAGAAATGAGATACTGGTTGAATAGTTTCCTTCTTACTACTTGTTTGTTCCCTTGTCTCAGGCTTTAATGGTTGACCTAGGAACTGACCGCTTCATCCGGCAGGTTAGTAAACCAGCAACAACAAAAAGAAGCTGACCTTCAACACAGTTGTAAAACATTTGCTTCTATGTTATAAGCCTTGGCCTTTGAAGCCGATGCTGCAAACACTGTTGTTTATGAGTCCTAACTGCAGTGTTTTTGTATGTTTATAGATGGACGATGAAGCTTCACTGTTGCCTCGGAAACTCCAGGCGGCTCTTGAGCAAGCGCTGGATCAGAGAAATGACATCATCAGTCAGGACTCTGACAGCGAGTCAGACGAAGGTGAATAAGTGACAAATCATGTCTGCCCACACCCACAGTGCTGTATGTTTTCCTTGTTAATTACTATAACAGTGTCTGTACCAGAGCATGTAGAGTCCAGGCCTGTGAGAATCTGTGTGGGACAGTGTGACGTCTTCATACACTGTTAATAGTGAGTCACAAGGCTCTTGTAAGAGATGAGGTAATGCAGTGTCTCTGCTGATAAACAGTAAGTGTTGGGTTGAAAGATGCTAGATATTCCATACTTTGCTGCATGTATTTTATTATAAACACAACTATAGGAGAATGTACAACACTGAAGTATTTCAATCAGATTATTGTCATTATCAGAGAGTTGATTAGAGACTAGATTAATGTCATGATCTTTGGTATTGGTCACACAGGGACTTTTGTTACATCACAGTTCCCATATGGTCTAGCGGTTAGGATTCCTGGTTTTCACCCAGGCGGCCCGGGTTCGACTCCCGGTATGGGAAGTTAAATATTAATGACCCGTCTGTCTGAGAAATGTTGTTTATTGTGGCATATATGTATTTCAATGTGATTAATAAAGCAAAGCTTATTATTAAGAATCTTTAAATTGTAGAATAAATCAATATAAATACTTTCTATCTTTAGCAATGTTTAGTTTGGGTTTATCTGGTAGTAAGACATAGCGAAAAACAGTGGAATTACTGTACGTTTACACTGATGGAGGTTCAAAAACAGTTTTTGTTCCAGCCTGAGATGAAATTCTGACCATTATATCAGAAAGTTAGGATGACGATCTGATGGAGTGATACTGCTGCAACTTACAATAACCAATAGAGATGCTGCATAAATTGATGCACCACCATAACCACAACTTTTTTTGGCTCATAGCTGGATGCTCATCCTCCTCTTCCCCCTGACTTTGGATTATTTTTATAGTTAGATCAGATAAATACAACTTTTAGAGCAGCACAATCAGTAACTTCATCGTTTACAGCCAAACTATTAGCGCTAATGGCATTTACTTCTTTGATTACTGATACTGGGTTTTTTGTTTTTTAACCTTTATTTAACCAGATAAATCACTAAGAAACATTCTTATTTACAATAACGACTTGGCAAAAGACAAAGCGTTTTGAGGGGAAGGGGGTGAGAGTGTCACAGGATATATTTCATAGGTGTAATCATCGCAGTCTGCATACACGTTATTCTCTGCCAGAGTTGATTCCATCCATTAGCATAGTGTTGCTCATAATAAAGTTATGATCCTTTTTGCTTTTCACCTTCCTCTCCAAAATGAAACTTAAAACTAGCAGCTGACATTGTTGGTGGTTGTGTTAGATCCACCACTGTCAATCATGACCTGTTAAAACTAATGTGCAAACCAAACCAAAACATTGGTGCAGCATAGTAATTAAATTAACTACAAGTCTAAACTGGCCTCTGTGTAGTTTTAACCAGCTGAAGAACCAGTTGGTAAATACCTGGTAATCTAATGTTTGTTTAAAACTAGCTTAAATTCAACTGAAAATAACATCATTGGTGGTATTTGATGTGCAGAAAATGAGCAAAATTCCAAATGTCCAGTCATCCAGTAACATCTCTTCAGTCACAGATGGGTTTTTTTTTATTCTCTTGTATTCACAGCGAGGACTTAACCGTGTACGTTTCCTCATTTTCAGCTCATACTCATACTTTTAGAGAGTGTTTAAAACGTGTAACATTCATGGTCTGAACCTTCTTTCTGTCCCTGAAGGTTTGTGTCTCTTTCAGCTTTTGCAGCTATTAATATAACTTCAGTGTAATAAATGTTTTGCATCAACAGTACTTTGACTTCACTGATGTAAAAGCAGGAATAAAGCAGCAACCACATTATTATTATTATTTCATATTTTGTGGTTAATTTGATTCATACTGATTTGACCATGAATTATGGGATATGCTCCTAGGTCTCCACAGTTAACAATAGCAGTGGGTAGATTTGATTCTGTTTTTATGGCTGTAAAAGTAACGCCAAACCACCTTTCCCTCTTTAATGTAATTCTAACTGCTCTTGGACTACTGTAGGCATATCTGTATGTTTTGGTCCTCATGCCAAACACCGTGACACATCAGCTGTACAGCTTATTATGTCTCCTGATGTCAGTTCTGTAAATATTCCCCTGTCCTTTGTGTCTACAGAGTATAACTCTCTGAACAGCCTGGTGTCTGAGGCCTTCATTCGCTTCTTCCTGGAGACCATTGGTCACTACTCCCTGTTTATTACTCAGAATGAGCGCGTTTTCCAGAGGGAAGCCTTCCGTAAGTCTGTGGCGTCAAAGAGCATCCGTCGTTTCCTGGGGGTCTTCATGGAGTCTCAGATGTTCGCAGGCTTCATCCAGGATCGGGAGCTGAGGAAAACTCGTGCTAAAGGTAGACACGCATTCTGTTTCTACAGATATTCATTTTTTCCCTTTTAAGTTTTTAATAAAATCCTGAGGATTTTATTAATTTTCCACCCTTGTACTGTCTATACGGCACAACTTAATGCACTAATACTGGCCTCTAGTGGGTGGAAGTTATTATTATCTGTTTTTTTCCACAATATTTTTGAGCTCTCTGGCAGACAACGGTAAATTTAACCTCTTAGCATGAAGAAACATGTCAAATTATATTTTTTAATCTGTTATATTGTCCTGTTGACAGGCCTTTTTGAGCAGAGGGTGGACCAGTATCTGGAGGAACTACCAGACACAGAGCAAAGTGGAGTCAACAAGTTTCTCAAAGGCCTTGGTGAGTTATAGAGTAGATGCAAAAGGCTGGTCCCAGACTCTAGGAGTTTACCACCATAGACTTTTTAGAGCAATATTATGACTTTACCTGTAATCTTCAATAATTATTTAACACTAGGTCATAGAGATTTGACAGCAAACCATTTGACCATCCAACTTTAACACTTTTGACTCAACCTCCTGGTTGAGTCAAATCACTCTGATTTTCTCCTGTGTTTGTTTTAATGATCTAATGGATTATGTTTGCTGTTTTCAGGAAGTAAAATGAAGTTTCTCCACAAAAAGAACTGAGAGGAAATAGAGCTTCTGTTTTCAGCTCCATACCAACAGACAGTGTACATCAAACTAACGTCCCTTCATCATGCCTTTTTTTTTTTTTTTACCTGCCTTAATTTTTTTTATGTAAACGTGTACATACTCCACTGTAAGCTGGCTGTGATACTCTTCAGTGTATGTTTATAGTACTTAATATGATAGTGATAGGAGGACGGTACACAACGAGTGAACCGTAGAGTAACCACTGATGTCCAGGTATGAGTGTGCAGACTGTTATCAGGATGAGTGAGCGTATGTGACTTGATGTGGGCATAGATGTACAGTTCATATGTTTAATTTTGCATTAATTCACGGCAGTGTGGTTCTCTGTTTAAGGAGTATAAAACCTATTCCAAACTGTACATGCATTGAGACAATGAAGAAAATGATTGTAACTGTTCATAAAGTCTTTTGCAATCTTTTATTAAAAAATGTAATTAAAACGCTTTAAATGACTGAGTGAATATTACTGAATTTATTAATAATATACACAGGGCTGGGTATAACTTCAGGTTGTCTGATAATATAATATCATCAATAAAATGTGTGACAGCTGTTTACACGTGTTGCATCTACTGACACGGATAAGATTTACTCCTTAGGTGTTAATACCAAAAAAACATCTGATAGTATCTAAGCAACTCTGCCATGAAACTATTGAACTTTGATAACCAGCCCTAAATAGAACTGTTAATTTTTTGTGCTAGTTCAATAGACTTTAAAGGTCTATTTGTGATTTAGATTAATTTTATTTGCTTTTATTTTTTTGCATCGCAACTCCAAAAAGAAGTGGGATAGGGTTATCATAATAATGGTGAATGGATTCTCTCCTCTTTAAAACAAAAACAATAATGAAGAGATAGATTGACCTTCCAATACTTTTCTCCTTCAATAGCGTTGTTTTTTCCTAAAAACAAAACCTGAATCCTGCTGTTGTAACTAGTTTAAACAGTGCCATGTACTTCACATTTTGCCAGATGATATAAAATCACCTCTTTTTATAACTGACATCTCAATGACAGCCTCCCCCAAAGCCACGCATTAAGAGAAACTGGTAAGATCCCAAAAGGCACAGTTAGTCTAGCACCAGCTACCACATGCTGCTGCTAACCTAATTAAGTCTATGCATATCACTCTGGCAGCTGTCACTGCTGCGCTGTTATTAGGCTCACCCGTTGAATCCATCCACCATGATAGTTTTCATCGTTTTGTGTCCTTTAAAGCAGTTCAGGTGTTTAATCTATATATTTTAAGCCAGGTGGACTCTGTGTGTGTGCATGTGTATCCGCTTTATAACTGAAAAACCAGACAGAGCTGGCCTTTGCCTTTCGGAGTAAGTATTTTGGGTCAAGGATCAGACTGGCGAAAATGGCAAGTTGATAGGATCAATATTTTGGGAGATATTAGTAATTTTGGAATACAAAAAATAGAATCATCATTAAAGTGAGTTACCTAGCAACAGATAAACAATAGGGCCACGTTGCCATGGTGTCAAATTTCATGTGCAAAAACATGTGCCAGCTGAGAGGATATTCAACTGAAAATGCCAGTGAAATTTACCAAGAAAGTAAAGGAATGAACTGCATCAGAGGATCTAGAAGCCATGGTTCCCCACGGGTCAACGCGCTAGTGTTAAACAACCATGCAATGTGCCCATGACAAAAATGAAATTACTACTGTGTTGTTGTTTTTTTTTTTTTTTACCTTTGACCTGTAGCGTCTACTCCTGGTGGAGAGCAGGAAAACATATACACTGTTCACCATAAAGTTGGAATAATTTAGTTTTCAGACACATTCCTCTTTTTATTCCTATTTATACACATCAGTAACGACCTTTGACCAGGTGTAATGAGTTCCAGTTACACAATAACAACAACAACAACAACACAATCATTTTATGAGAAGAGATAAAAATGTTTAAATCCCTTTATGGGCAACAGTATGGAACCTGGGAAGTGTATAGAAGTGTATAAAACAAGTATATTTAAAAAGTGCTGGTCTGCTTCAATGTAGTGAAATCTATGACTTCAAGTTCTTTTTTTTTTTACAAGAAAGTCTTTATTTCATGCTTCACATAATAACTTGAATTTCAAAGCATTAGTTCATCTGATAAAAATTTCTTTTTATATGATAGTATCTAACCTTGTAAATAAAGGGGTTTTTTTATTTTATTTTTTTATATAGAGTACAGAGTCACAGTATGACCTTCAGACTTTTGTGCTTCTATAGTAATCTGTTCAATTTAGCACTTTATGAAATAACAGGGTAGGCATTTTAAACCGTGTTTCATTCTGTCTCTTTTGTGATCTTCACCAGATGAAACAGTCACATCTCTCAAGTCACACTACAGCTTTGAGAAACGTCAGAAGTCTTGCATGAGAACTAGTATAAAATCTCACGATTAACTGCGAGACTTGCAATCTCCAAAATTTGGCCGGGCTAAAAGAGCGACATCGGACGGGGGGGGTAATCGGCGCTCGGTGATGCTCGGGTCAAAATAAAAGAAAAAAAAAAAGAAGAAGAAAGAGAAAGAAGGAGGTGGACTGGTGCGCTCCGGAGGACTCTGCGGAAGCGCCCCGACTGGACAGACAGACGGACAGAAGTTGAGTGTGTCGGCACAGTGTCGTCTCCTCTGGACTAAAACATCAGTGACATCCTCACACACGCGCACTCTGATGGGTAGGATGTTTTGCATGAGCCGTGCACTTCAGAGCGGATTACATTTGTACACAGTCGCAGTTTGGCGGATGCGGCGTCTTGTCCGAGGCTAAAACTCTCCTGGTGTTGACTTGGTGTTGTAATGTTGTTGTGTTTCAGATTGCACCATGATGCCATGATAGGGGCGGAATCTCATGCGCACTTTCTAAAAAATCTTAGCAGGCTCAGTGATGCGCTGTAGGTGAGGCTGCTGATGCAGAGGGGATGCGGGGGCAGACTCTGCAGCTTGACTGACATCCGCGTTTGTATCATTCGAGCAGACATTAATAAAGTGCTGTCAGACTGACACACACATGAACAGCTGGAACAGGTAGCCAAACGTGAAACGTACCATAAGGAACATCAGGAAATCCCAGATTCCCACAGCAAGATACTTGTACAACCGTGACTGCAATATTATACAAGAGTGTTTTGCTTTGCTTCAGTAACATTTGAGTACACTTTGAACACCAAAACTACAGAAAGTACTACAATAAAATGACCAGTGTTAATCAGATTATAGTGCACTGTTTAATGTATTTATTACAATTTAAAGATGGATCAAAGCAGAAACAATATCAGATGCATCTGACTGCATTTTAAAGACTTTATGGAGGTTTTCTAAGACCCCTATGAAATACAGCTGCACCTGGACTGAACTCAGAATTATATTAATATAAAGTTCATATACTAACCCTACTTTTACACTACTGTCTTATTTTAATGGCTCTGTTTGATATCCAATACTTTCACCCTGTTTTACTGTATGCACTTGTCTTCTATGAAAGAGCAGATAACAACATAGGACCTGTTTTTGATGTCTGATGGGTGCTGTTATTTTAGAAATGTGTAAATCTTCACTGACATCTTAGTTGAATATCAAAGAAACATCAGAGTTGAGTTAGTGTCAGCTTGTTTTGGATTACTCCTGCCAAAACAGGACTTTGAAATTATATTGCCATATTTTGATAAAGTTGGAGGCTAAAATAGCTCTGTATGTATAAGGGCGAGGTGTTGCAGCAAACAGAAAGTAAAGTTGCAGTATTACCACCGTGTGCACGCTGAGGTGTCATCACATGTTGCAGTTGACACCTAGAAACAAATTGTTCTTGAGTGAAGTGACAGAGACTAACCCTGACAACTTAAAAGCCCACTGAGGTTCCTCAAATATTTTAAATTGTTTTATTTTTGACATCTGCTCAATTTGCAGCATCTCTTAGGGGTTTAGACTGATTAGCTGTTCCTTTCATCTGAATAGGTGACAGAACGGTAATTTATGTGTGAAGAGAGACATTAAAATGACTTAAGAATGGATTTGATGCTTTAGTTTAAGCAATCCTCCCTTCTCCCTGATCCTACCATCATGGTGTTAATAGATGTTACTTAGAGGTGCTTTCAAGGGAGCGATCGCTGTGCACATTTCTATTATTATGACATCTCCTGAGATAGCATGTGAATCTGTTGCCATCTTGACTTAGCAGGGAGTCTGGCGGGTTGTTTCAGACTGAAAGACAAATGCGTGGAGGGTTCAGTGAAAGCAGATGCACAGTTTGAAATTGCAACAGAGCTGAGTGAACAAGAAGCAGGGTGCACTATGACTGACTAATTGTGTTTCAAATTGGGTCTTTGAGCGCACAATGGGGAATGGGATTGCTCTGAGCTCCCTGCTGAAGCACCCAAGGATGAGAAACTTGTCAGATTTGTAGGTCAGGCAGCCTGCAGGGGTTGTTGTTAGGCAGACTTGCTCACAGCTCCAGATGTCATAGTGGTTTGATTTTTTTTTGGATTTTTTATTTGGTGAAGAATGTGTGTGTTAAGTTGTGATTGCAGTTCCTTTTTTTTTTTTTTTTTACTTCCATATCACCAAGTCAAAAACCCCTCCTCTTCCAGTGTGTGCTCTTCATTCTCTCTGACATTCTATGTTAAAATCTTAATTGATTTCAAAGTGGTAGAGGGGATTGCAGGAGTGTATCCTGGTCCCATCTGGAGCTTATCAGAGCCTGACCTGGTTTTGGTGTGCTAGGTTGGCATGTAGATCCACTGGGACCTGTCCCCTCCTTGTGCTGACAAAGGGATGAAGAAGAAGGCCACAGCCGGCCCATCATATCTCAACAAATCGAGCCCTCGTCTTGCCCTGTGCTACCTGCTCCACAGAAAAGAACAGTGCTTACAATACAATTCTTCCCTCCTTCATTGTAGGTCACTTGGTCTTTCTTTCTCCATTTTGGAAACGGCTTGCGGGGATATTTTGCCCTACAAAAAATAATTATCTTATCTCCCTAATTCCCAATTATTATGCACAGGCTTATTTAAGAAAAAGGATTAGATTTTCTCTCTTTTTTGGTGGCTGCACCAGTGAGCCGGGGATGAATCTGAACGTGATATTCCTCTCCTCCGCAGCAGTCAGGGGGTCCTACACATGGATGAACTGAGGGAGGAGAGAGCACAGTGAGGCTGTCATGTAAGCCGTCTCCTCTGGGGCCACCTCTCGGTGTGCACAGCTTCCTGCCTCAGGTAGAAGCCTCAGTGTTTCTACTGCTGAGGCGTCAGGCTGCGTACTCTCTTCCTCCCTCCTGCTGTGAAGGCAACTCCACTCAACAGCTCCACTCTTAAAGGCACTGCAATGGAGAAGGTAAGGTGTTTCTTTAAAGATCGTCTCCTACCTTGATTTCCTTTTCTTCCACAGCTAGAGGTAGTCAGGATATAACCGATCAGCAGATTTTTAGTTTTTTTTTCTACAAGCGGGCTTCTGGCGTATTGTAAATTCTGTGCCTGAATTCTTTTTTAAACCAGCTTGATTCCTATGTTTCCTATGTTTGTGTTGGTCTTGTATCACCACTAAAGATGTGTTAGGCATTAGGAATATCCCAGCCATTTCCTCTCATAAGACCCTGGTTTGGAAACTAGATTTATTCCCCAGACTCTGCTCACTGCTCCTAAATTGGTACCATAGGTCAAGTGCAGTGGATGAATTTCCCTGCTGGGATTAATAAAGTATAACTTAGGAGAAAATAGCTCTTCTTTGAAACATGTTACTAGATTTCTGTTGACAGTGTCTGTCCTCTTCCGATGCCCATGTCACAAAATCAGGTGTAAATACAAGAGAGTGATGAGAAGTTTAGTATATTTTTGCCAAAGTCTACGTGTAAAATAATGCTTTGACTTTTGTCTGTAAGGCTTCTTTTTTTGGACCACTTTGTCCCATTTCTTTTAAATATTTCCATTCACTGCGATGATTGAATGCTTATGTTGAATAATTAAATCAGTGTTGCAGTACAGGTGTAGTGTTATCTACATGAGGAGCTCTTTCATGTGCCTCTGAGACTCTCTGAAGCATTTGTGAGCCTGAGTACAAATAACAACTCCGAGGAGTGCGATTTAGCCCAGAAGAAGGTGGCAACACAAATGTTTCTGGCATATGCCACCTCATCTCTTTATCACATGTTCCTGTGAGTGTGTGTTTGAGTGTGTATTTGTAGTAGATTTTGAATACAGCAGGTTTTTGTCTGTGATTTCAGAGCTGCTCAGAGTGTTCAGAGCCAACACTCGCTCAGAGCCTGTGTACTCTGTGCAACAAGTGGCTTTGTTACCAGTGCACAGATGTGCATCAGCATCAGAGAGCTTCCACGGCTTCCCAGTACACAGACTTACATCAGCCCCCGAGGCCCAGTGCTAACCAGTGTCCAGACCTGCACCAGAGAGGGTCCAGTTCTCTGCCTCCGACTGGTCAAGGTGAGGGCGCTTATTTATTATTTTAAGACTCTTCTGCATCTACTAACATCACAGTTTATTAGTGGGTCACTGAGTTTGTCTGTGCCTTTGTAAACAGCAAAACATGTTTGGTTTTCTGTGTTTTTTGTTGGTTAATTATGTCTCAGTGTGAATTAATCATGCATTGTGTTGGCGATTGTTAAGAATCATTCCTAGAGATCTCTGTGTTATATTATACCTCTTTTTAACTATGGCCCAGATTCTAAAGTGCTTCCATGATTTCATTCTTGCTAATATTAGTATGTTACTATTTAAAGACCCTCAAGTATGCCTGGCAGCTTTGTTGCCAGCTGCTTTTGCAGGTCTGCATTGCACAAATTATCAAATCATAACGAGCAGACTCTGAACACCTTTAATGTGAAGTGTGAGTGGTACTGTTTAGATTGTGCACTTGTGAGAAAACTTGTGCGACTGTGCTGATAGACAGGATGTGGTCAGTCAGGTTAGGGTTTGTGCATACAGGATGATGCTTGACTCTTCACCACAGCCATGTGAAGGCAGCGGGGGGTTGGCTGAGGTGAACCGGCCAGCAGAGAGCAGCAGGGCTACGTTCATTAGCCTCACCCAGCTATTGTTAGATAAATGGACTGTGGGCTAACAGTTTCTACAGTGACCTATTTAGAAATATGTATAAGATATATTTGACTTTTATGTCTGTGTGGTTACTGGTGCATCAAAGACTTGCTTGGACAATAATAGTGTTTGCATCCTTGTCTGTCACTGCTCTTCACATTGTGCTACTTCATTTTACAGCCTTCTGTTTCCTGCTCTTGTTTTGCCTTTGTTTTTGTGTCAAAGAGGAGAGATAAGCCATTTTTAGCATTGCACGGCAGTATAACTCATCACATTTTAGGCACTTATTTTTTTTTACTTGCAGGATACAAGCACTGAAGATATTAGAGAACCTGCTCATGCTATCATATTATCAAGATCCTGCACAATATAATACAGTTATTATTCTATTGCGAATTTAATTAATTTTGTGGGTTTTATTCTACTTTATTGAATAAAGCTCTTTAATAAACTTTTATTTTCCATATATTAATCATCAGCTGACGTGCTGCAGGCTTCTTTTGCAACTACAACCCAAAATAAGGAGCTGTTGGCACAGTATGGAAATGCAAATTAAGAAAAGAAAATAATGATGTCAACATTTATTTCAACTTGTGTTTCATTGTAGTCTGTATCAGAACAAAATGTTTCATCTTCTGTCTGGTCAACTTGATTTCATGTGTAAATAAACATCCATTCCTGACATTCAGGCTTTCAACACTTTCAAGTATGTGTATATTTACAGCATATTTCTATATTGTTACATGTGACTATTTATAATCTGTATTTTGTCACTTTTTTGCATGTATTGTCCATATTAATATATATGAAAACTTTGTTGACTTTATTGCTTACTTAATCATTTTGTGCTTGCAGTGTCTCCTGCTCTCTTCTTTTGCTTTCACGCTGATTGCACTCCTCTTGCTGTGGGTGTGAAAGTGCTTTGCGATAGTTGTTAATGTTCCACCCCTCCACCCCCCGCCCTCCGTCTGTCTTTTAGGCCCGGGGTTGTATCCTTGCCCCCTCCTCATGTGCCATTCTCACAGACAGGAGCCCTTGGAGCTGTTTTGTGAGTCATGTGACCTTCTGTGCTGTAGCAGCTGTCACCTGTCCTCCCACAAAAACCACAGGTCAGTGCTCAGACACACAGCACAAGGACATTGCCGAGAAGGGCTAACCGCAGGTTAAAAACTTCCTCTGAGATGCAACATTCTCTAAACGCCTTGTCACTTTTATCATGTGTATCTGCATACACTATCCTTGGCCCGTCTAATACCTATTAAGTATTCATACGCTTTGGTTTTCAGTGATGTTACTGTACAGTAGTTGACTCTAAGGTCACCTGCATAATTTCCCAAGAGGAAACAAATTTAACTCTGGAGTTCTTCATGCAAAAAGAATACATTAGTGAGCATACGTACGGGCACTGTGATCCTGTGTCTCTTGTGTTTGCAGGGTGGTGCAGATTGGGAAGGCCCTTCAGGATCAGCAGTGGTTGTTTGAGAGCCTGATGGTGCAGGTAGAGGAGAGGAGGTCTGCAGTGGAAAACAATGCCAAACAGATAGAGGACAGGTCAGTCTGAACACTCGAATATAGTCAAATCTAAACCTCAGCCACAGCTGCTCAATAATTTAACAGTGTTTAATACAGAAAGCTTGTCTGAGCTGATGCCAGTGTCTATTTTCTGCTGCAAATTTGGAGTTTTCTGCCAGTACATTTATTTTAGCTTTTCTGTCTTTGTAGACTTCACGGAGTAAAGATTGCACACAGGAAGGCAGAGAACCAGATTAAAATGGCAAAGATGATTATGATGAATGAGCTTAACAAACGAGCCAACCTATTAATAGAGCAACTGGAGGTAATTACTTTCTCTCTCCTTTTTTTCTTATCGGTCAGCCAACCATGAATCTATTTGCAAAGATTCAGCAACCGTTGTGATGTGATCAGTCCTGAAAGCAAGCAATTGAAGGCGCATACTAATCTGTCAAAATTGCTTAAGCTAACATCTCAGGACCCACATCTGTCAAAAGTAGCTATAGAATAATGTACCACAGTCCACCGATAACTCTGTGTGGCAGCAGTTACCTCTAACTCTATGCATTTTCATGGGTGTTTTGGTAGAAAATCTCAGAGGACTGCCAACAGCGTCTGGAGGACCAGCTGCAGGGGGCAATAGAGATTTGTGGCCAGCTGGACCATGTGCAGAAGTTCACCACCTGGGCTACGACCCACCATTGCAGAGGCCCGGTGCTCTTCAGCAGGGCGCTGGTACGCTGACAGGACAGAAGTTCACTGTCTTATTGAGTCAAACATACACAGTGCATTCAAATGCAGGAGCTTTAAAGGCTTCCAATCCAATCCAACTTTATTTGTAAAGCACTTTACAGCAACCACAGTGGACCAAAGTGCTGTACAGAGTCAATAA
>JAPQRQ010000018.1:31996186-32018520 GCA_037367365.1 Apogon talboti | reverse complement strand
GAGAGAGAGAGAGAGAGAGAGGGAGAGAGGGAGCTGCTGGAAGCTGTTTCAAAATAGGCTGCCTGGCTTTGATTTGTTTTGTTTCTCTTTTAAAGGACATTACTGTGTTGTTTTTCTGAGCTCTTACGCAGCCTTTGCAATGGTGACAGATTTTCATTTGCATGTAATTACCTAAAGTGTTTGCTTTTCAATGCATCTTTATTGAGTTCATCAGCATTTTTCCAACAAGTGGATAATAAAATGCAATCTAAAATGTAACTATTATCAGAGTTCAATCAAGACGGTTTCTTCTTCTTCTTCTTCTTCTGTGCTTTTACCTTTCAGTGCCCATACTGATCAGTGGTATGGAGTTAAATCTGGTTTATAACCTTTATAGGCTTTTGTGTAGATGACCATAATTCCATTAGCTAATAGCAACAATTAACTGCAGTGTTCCTTTAATGAGGCCCAGATCTGCATACCACATACTATTATTAACAGACTGATTAATAGTCTAATTTATTTAAGACATTTACTAATTGTAGGATTGACATCAAGCCTTACGTCTGCTGAATGTAATGTTTTTTGCAGTGCTATCTTGTTATCCCACATTAAGCCTACTTTGAGTTTCAGATGGATAAACATAATCTTGCTCACAATAGATCCAAATAAATGGATTACTAACAGAAGTTTTGCATCCTCTGCTAATACAAGTTGTTTGTATCTGCAGTGGGAAAGAGATGGTGAAACATCCAAAGCTTATTTTCATTTTGTGAGGTATTACTTTCTCCAATTACTCTGATTATTTCTACATTCCAGACTGCACCAGCTGTTTTACTTGTGGGCTTTAAGAGAATCGCAAAATACTTCAGAATAGTGTTTGTCTTTCTGGTGGCATCGCTTGCATTTACTTCTTTCAGTACTCTATCTGTGACACTCTGATCACATTCTTTGAGCCAAGGAGAGAGAAAATTGAGACAGAGACTTTGTCATTTGTATGCAAAGAGAAAACTGCTGCTATCTTCCAAATATGAGAGCCATCCAGAGCAATTTAGCCATGATTGGGAGAAATGTGAATAATCTTTCGCCCTGTGCATCCTATATGATGGATGGCATTTTACTTTGACAGAGAGACACACAGAGAAGCCAGTATGAGGGGTTAGAGGTACACGTTTGTGTGTTTAGAGCTGGTGTGCATTAAGCATGTGTAGCTGCATGCATTCATGCATATCAATGTCTGTACTGTGGGTGCCCTGTGAAGGTTTCTGACTGTGTTTGTGGTCTTGCCTCAGCAAGCCGACATGCTGATTTGGAAGGGCAATGCAGGAATTATTGATACAGAAACTAAATGTAGTCATGTGAAATGTAAACTCAGTAAGCGTGTGTGTGTGTGTGTGTGTGTGTGTGTTTGCGAGTGTGTGTCATTCTGAGAACCAGTGTATGTGGAGATTAATTCATGTTTTTAGAGTTGGGCATCCAGTTGTGAAGGTTAAGGCTTACGGAAAGGGGATGTTGGTTTTTCACTGTGTCCTTACAAAACTGTCTTCTGCACACACACACATATTTCCTGTCATATTACATTATCCTGTGTGTATGTGATGAATTCACCCAATGCAAAAGCTGAATTTTGCAGCGTTGATTTCCAAAAGGGAGACGACTGCAAAGCTTTGCATGCCATAGGTTTTCAATTAAAGAAGGTGTTTAAGACTGATCATATAAATGATTGTAGCCAGGGTTTAGTTAATTTAAAAGCACTGCTGCTAATTAAAGCTGGCTTTTTCAATGTTACTGTATGTTGCATTTACTTTGCAAGCTGAATGCAAATGAGAGAGTTTGGGAGCAAACTTGAAATCCTAAACTTGAACACATTTCATAACTTTAAATCACACAGTTTTACAGCAACAAGGTGGGAGTATGCACATAAATATGGTGTAAACTGTAAGTAAATAAAATAATCTAAAATGAATTTACATGTACTTCTATGGAGGTCTTAAATCAGCTGTTACAGGTGCAAAGCAAGTGTAGTGATGCATCTCATGAGTGAATCAACGTCACCCATGGAAATGTGGTAAATCATAGCCTATATCAATCAATCAATCAATCTTTATTTGTATAGCACTTTTCATAGAGTAAAATGCAGCACAAAGTGCTTTACATATTAAAAAAAAAAGGAGAAAAAATACAAAATCGGTACCCCCCCAACACACACACACACACACACACATACACACATACACCCACACTCCACGCCACCTGCTGCTGATACGCACAAGCAATAACTTAAGTAAAAGTAAAAGACTGAGCACAGCAGCACCAGAAAGCAAACAGATTATATATAATACACATAATGCAAAAGCCTTGAACATGATAATAATGATGATGAATGATGATAATTTTATTTACAAGCGCCATAGATTCACCTTCTAACATTGAACCAATCAGATGAAGCCCTTGCTACCCTTCAGCTACTCTCAGAATAACTGGTCTCAATTTGGTGGTAACTGTGAGTGTAATTTGTTTATTTATTCATATCATCGTCACAAAACTGAACAGACCTAAAACCAGCTGAAGCACAGTAGTACCATGACAATGTTTGACAATACTGAGATTGATCTTACAGCCCCTTGTAGGTTAAGACATACAAGGAAACACAGTTAGGACTGACGCTACACTGGAATGTGTTTAGGAGGTTTAAAGGGTTTATATGTTGTATTGATTTTCCAATCTCCAAACAGCAGGGCGACATCGGGTACCAGGACACACTTAGGACTACAAAAACCACCAACAAATCAATGCTATGTATCCACAGACTGCATCACTCACTGAATAAAATATAAGGCTCTTTGTTTACACACATCTGTATAATGGTATCGACAGGTTGTCTTCTTCCAAATAAAACTCAACTTTTGCTGTTCGTACTGCATCAGCTGATAGTTTACATTATAGCTCCGTTAGCTTAGCTCTGTTTTAAGACAGAAACAGCCACAGTAAAACCACAAATCACCTCTGCTTTCTGTGTGGTTTGTGTTGTTAATAGCTGCACTAAAGATCTGTTTGGAATAGACTGAACAAGGTCAGAACTGTCAGAGTTTAGTCTGAACCATGGATCAACAAACTTAGCAAAGATAATAACATCACATAATGACTAAATACCTTCATATGCCTCATAATCAAACTCACCTGTGTCGAAGAAATACTGTGATTTCAGCATCAAACTCCATTCTTTTCATTATATTCTGTGTCCAGTGGTGAAAACAAGTGTTTCTAGATTACATCAATTTGTCACTTTCTTTGACTCTAAAAGTAGTTTCTTATGGTTCTCATCCCATCTGGTCACTTCCTGATGCCTTGATCAAAAGATCCTGTGGTGATAGTTTTTCTCACCATTTGAGACCGTCATAGTGACTCACTACTCCCTCTAGTGGTCACATAAATCCCCTGGTCCATTGGTGTAAATGCATCCACTTCATATCTCTACAGTTCAACACAAGGTGTCTTCAGCATGACTTCAGCGCTCTTTATTCTAAACACTGTAATGATATCTTCAGGTCATTTTTTGATATATGAAAGTAGAAAAGTTAAATATAGCCCCTTTAAAGTGACTGATAATGTTTAAATTTTAATGTTATGTTTTTTTAATGCAGGCTCGTCATTACTACCAGATCATTAAGAGGCCCATGGACTTGTCTGTGATAAGGGCCAAACTCAACAAAAGGAACGTCCGGCATTATATTTCACCAGATGAGTTTGTTGATGATGTTAATCTTATGTTCCGTAACTGTGCGAAGTTCAATTATGTAAGTGAAAAAGTCATATTTTGTGTTATTATCATAATTATAAGCAATCAGTTTAAATTATGATTAAACTCGACCATTTCTTAATTGATCTGAGTGTCACAATTCCTTCTGTGACCACAGCCTGACTCCGAGGTGGCCCAAGCCGGCCGCAGCCTGGAGGCGTTTTTTGACTCGAAGCTGAAAGAGGTTTTTCCAGACAGAGTTTTCCCTGCGGCTGAGGCTGACTCTGACAGCGATGAGTATGATGAGGCTTACAAGACTGCAGAGGGCGGTTTCCCTTGGCCAGAGAAGAGGGAGCAGTGCCACAGGAAGAGGAAGAGGAGACACTCTCTGAAGTCCAGGAGACATCACTTCTAAGCAGAGGTTAAAGGATTGCAGCCATGGACACATGAGCATGAAGACACTGTCTCCATGTTTAATTACTGAGTGAATTTTTGTAGAACAGCTGATCACGTGTTTTGATTTTTGTTCACTCAAAGTAGATGTGTTGATTTTTCTGCAGTAATGTCACAGTGCTGCCATCTGATGGTAGCTGAATGCAATGAAACAACACTTCTTTAAAAAAACAAACTGACCTGAAAGTTATATATACTGTACGTATATCCCAACAGATTTGGACAAACAGACAATCTGAACAGATTGGCTGAAATGAAATGTAAATGATCCTTTGTATTGCATCTGCAGCTTCAAGATAACTTATAGTGAGGTGATGCTGTATATTCTGGCAGCTGTTGATTTGCCCTTATGCACTGGATGTTACTGCATTTTACCTTCGGATGTCCTGTTATCATATACCTGAAGTTATATGCTATAATGTACTAAAGGGATGCTGTAGTGGGATGTTTATTAAACTTGCTGTGCAACTTTTCTTTAGGTGGAATTCTGGATTTTTTAAAAAAGTTAACTATATGCAGCACGTTTTTTTTTTTTTTTGACAATTTGATTATAGTTAATATTGTATTTACCACCTTCATAAATATCCAACATATCCATATGTGCGGACCTGTAGAGACCTTTATTTTACTATATTTGTCCTTTTGATTGTAGTGACTAAATGATTGCAGGCAATTATTATAGCTTTAATGATTTAATACTGTATAATTCTATGTCTCAGCAGCTTTTTTGTAAAGCAGAAGCAAAACTTATTCAAAGACCAGTGACTGACAGAATTATAACCAATGCACTTATGTGTTTATTAGATGATCAATTATCAGTTGATCCAAATCAGATGTTTAACTGTTAAATAGGTTTGTGCAACATATGTCATATGTTTGCTGCACCAGTGTTTAAGCAAAATGTTTAACTGTTATCTAAGTATCTCAGGCTTTGAAAACTGCATTAATTTCACTCTCTACTGATGATTATAGAAATTGTTGCTACTTGGAAAGTCACTCTGTAGAATGGAAACATATCATTTTATACTACCTGCTGTTATAGCGCACTTCCAGTTTTTAAACATACATTCCCTTGCTTCCTGCAGCTTAGGTTAAATTTTACATTATTTCTAGTGTAACTGTTGCACAAATTTGTCTGTGCACTTCTTGGGTATTGTAACGAGTAGTGAATATACAGTGTATGTAATGCTACTTCCATTGCAATCAATATGTAATGCAATGTAATAATGTTTCTTATTGTATGAGGGGAGACTGAATAACTGTACTGTTGTCACTGTTTCAGGAGAATAACCTCTTTTGGTTTCTTTTTTACTGTAACAGTCAGCCATAAAATAAACATATCTTAATATCAATAAAACTGCATTCATGACAAATACTTGATTGTTTTTTTTCAAGCTCTTGATTCTCCTTGTCTATGAGGAAGATGCTTCCAGAATGAAAGTAGCTAAACTTTACCAAATTATGGTTATTACTAAGAAAAATAAGCAAAAAGTGCAAGTTGGCTACGGTTTATAAGATACAAATTTAGAAATTATATGAGAATGTTTCTTAGTTATAAAGAATATTTGTCTTTGAGTTAGTAGTGTCTGCACATCAGAATACATTCACTTTACTGAATTCTTCCACTGTAAGTTTTATTATTCCCTCAAATGTGTGTGAACTTATGTGTTTATGTCACTATTTATCATATATCACCAAAAACAGTAGCCAATCGGCACTTTTTGTCTCTTCCTATGTTTTGCTATTCATCTTATTAAAATGCATACTATTTAACACATTTCATCTCTGAAACAGACTATTTCCATAAAATTATAGACCGGTGTTACTAGTATATTTTTCAAGTGATAGACAAATGCAGCAGAAGCGTATTTTACAAAATCTCTGTGAACTATACACATTTATCCTAAATAACCAGTAGCCATTTGCTGTGTTTGTATATTTTCAGTTTTGATAGAGCCATATACAATTCATAAAAAACAAATAACATTAAATCATTTTGTTTGGATGGTGTTTTCACCTCTGGCAGCTTTAACGTGTTAAAAATGAGACGTCGTGGAAATACTTCATAACTCAGAAATGCGTTCGACAATATAAGGTGTCAAATCCTTCAATGGGGATTCAATTCACCATAATTTTAAGGGCTTCTGACAAGGTTTGAGGGTCAATGAATAAAACATCAAAAATTTTCTCCTTATGAAAACATCACATGAGCTCCATCTTCCACTCTAAATCCATTGTGTCTGCTCTGATCAACTCACAGATGATGATCGAAATATCTCATGCTGAAATCCCTCTCTGAGGTAGAGGGATAATAAACCTAGTGTGTTTGTGTTGGATTATTTAACATTGTCTGGATCTCTAAGTGGTGAAAGAAGAAACGGAGGCCTAAATGGAGCTTGTTATTCTAAGGAATGACAGAAGAAGATTTGTGCAGGTTTGGTGTCCAACAAAGGTGAATGGCATACGCAGCCTTTTTTTTTTTTTTAATTCAGAATCATAAGCATAAATAAAATATATGGAGAAATATAGACATAACAGTAAAAGCACACCTAAGATAATAGTGTTCCTGCAGTATCTGAACGGTCTCTGAGGCTTTCTACACAGGAAACACTCTGGAGTAAGAAACACAAAAGACTGTAATAGAAAACATTTTACTACATGTAAAACAATGAGGTTTTTGTGACTCACATTTTAAAGGAAATCGCTTATAAGTGCTCTGAGCAGCACAAAATTCCTTTCTGCTTTATTTTGGTGTCTGGATATCTGTTTTAGATTTAGTCAAACAATAGTAGGAGGGTTTAATGGGCTAAAAACTGCATTTAAGATAAATCCCTGGTACTGAGCTGATGTGTTGTTGTTGAATTGTACTGACAGGGACAGATATTGTTAAAGATGTATTATAACATAAGTTTGATATTCTGCTGTAAGAGAATACTTTCTGGGTCTTCATTGAAAGGGATCAAATATTATCTTTAATAAGGCTACATGATTTGTTTTCTTAAATTACGCAGTAAATTTAGACTCAATATGTTCTTTTTTTGGTTCTTTTTCAGCAGACATGGACTAAAACATTACCCAACAATAATTACGCACAATGGAAAAGGCAGGCAGAGAAGAAAAATGAGAGCTGACCATTGAAACAGGTTTTAAAATCTACATTTGAAGGGTTTTTTTGTGTTGTTCCATATGTTGAAGAAAGCTTAGGGACAATTTACATTTTCAGTGTCTCTGACTCTGTGGAAAATCATAAATGATCAATTCATTGTGTTGAAAACAAAGACTTAATGCTATTTGATTAATGATTCATTGTATGATTTATTGATTTATCTGTTACCTCTTTTTTTATCCACAAAAGAACCAAATTGTATTACTTTTCTCCAAAATAATTGAACAGCCACGTGACCAGATTCGGTATGATTCAACTTTATTGTTTTCCATATTTCAGTATCTTCTGTTAAGTGTCGGTCAACCTCTTTTTCTCTGCTTGAAAATCCTTTTCTCTCTGGCTGAGAAGGGGCAGAGACTTTGCATGTTTTCAGTTTCATCAGAGAGACGTCTGGTGGAGAGGCAGGTTTTCCAAACACATTTCTGAGCAGTTTGGATCCAGAGAAGGACGATTTTAAAGAGCTCACACTTTCCACCTATCATCATGACCGACATCAAGTTGGCTCTTCTGGGGAGTGAGGGCACTGGAAAAACAGGTGAGCGACTGAATTTTTTTAACCATAAAAACAGATATGAATGTGTCAATCTTATGCTCTCTGTTATGTGGAAATACGTTAAGTAGCGGAAGAGGTTTAAACATTACGTCTCTGAATGTCTGTGATATGCTGATGTGTCAAACCAGGACAGCAGGATGAGATGAAGTGATAATGTAGTAAAATGACTGTTGAATTGGTCCATATTAGAAAAAATAGATTGCATTGTGATTCATCTTTTTTTATGATTAGCAGTGGAACTGTTTCAGAGATCATTAAATAATGTTAAAAAGGAACCGATGTCCATTCAACAAGAAAATATACTGTAAACTGAATTGTGTGTCTTTATATAACTTGCAATAACTTTTTTTCTGCAGTATATTTGATAACAGTTTATATCCTGTGTTGAAGTACCAGTGTTTCACATTCACTTATAACATAAGATGCATTTATACAGTTCTATATTTAATGATGTGTCCGTGTGATGACAGCTTTCATTTTTCCCAAGTTTTGCTCTATACAATGATTTTTATTCTTTCTTGCTGTTTTTCTTTCCTCAGCTGTTCTGGTGAGATTCCTGACAAAACGTTTTATTGGAGAATATGCTTCCAGTGCCAGTAAGTACACTAAATAGACTCATTAAACCTGCAAAGTTCTCATATTACAGTAAGATATAACATATACTGCCCTCATGGGTTTTGCACAGTGTTTTTGTTGGCCCCACACTAATCATATTATATCAGTTTAAGACCACTCAACAAACCCTGCTTTTCAGTCTTTTTCAAAAGAGTTGAAGTCAATGTCATGCACATTTTACATCACTCAGTGTTTATCTTACAGCTTGGACGATGACTGACTGTAATGGAATTACAGTTTGCAGAGGGGTATAACATTTCAGACTTTCCAATTCGGCCTTAAATTAATTAGTTTGTTTACCCCCTCAGAGAGATCCTCCACCACAGTGATTATAGTAATAGTTGTTCCGTAGTTTGTCTAAACTGGCACCATGCAGTGGTTATTGCCCCTCTTTAAGAAGGTTTGCATTCCCTGACTTACTGCGTTGAACCCTCTGCTTCGCTTCACTCATGTTCACCAGTTTACATTTAATTCATAGCATATGACATGTAATCTATTTCAGACTGCTTATACCATAAAAGGCTGTCCATTGATGGAAGACAACTAAACTTGGAAATATTTGATCCATGTTCACAGGTGGGGAAAATGAGATATTATATTGTGTTGAAAACTGTCACTTTAAAACTATAGCTGTTACAGAAAACATGTCAAATAACACTGGTCTACAAGTAAAACGGATACAGGATAAAAGTAGTGAAATATTACCGAGTTTGATTACCTAATAAAGAAAACTTAAGTCAAAAATGCTGGTTAGCTGTAGTTTGGAAGATATAGTCTTAGGTGAAAATGTGGAATTGTGAGAATTAATGAGAGAATGGGTTTCACTCAAAAGGAATATTTGTCTCAGAGCTACATGATCTACTTCAACAGATACTGTCTGAACATGACAATACATTCACTTTATAGGCTATTTTAAATGGCAGATTTATAAATCTGTTGAATAACTGTACGTAAACCAATATTTATGTGTAATAACACTTTATCATATACATAAAGAAAACATCTAACAACACTTTTGTCATTTTTTAAAATTTCAACTTGTTTTGCACCTTACAGTTCTATTTTAGCATGTTATAGTTATTATCTATCTATCTATCTATCTATGACAGATTGAGCACATGTAATCTCTGAAACTGATAATTTCTAAAAAAATAAATAAATAAAATTGTAGACCAGTGTAAGTATATTTTTGTTTCTTTGTGTGCTTCTGTATAGACTATTGATACAGTTTTTCCTAAGTTTCCACAGAATATCGATGACAAATAATTTTCTTTTCATGATCAAATCAGCCGACAATGTGCTGTTGAACTTCATATCCATGTTTTCCTTGTCAGACTGAAGGTAGCGGCTGTATTTTGGAGGAGCCTGTGAGCTGGGCAGATGGATTTGTGGTGGTGTACAACATCAGTGACCGAATGTCCTTTCTCCACGCCAAAAGCATCCTGCGGCAGATCAAAGAGACCAGAGAGGAGCACCGTAAAGGGTGAGTGACCGTGGCCTGCTGGGAATGAAGCCGAGCTGAGGGATTTACTTTGATGAACTAATGAGTCCCATTCCTGAGATGAATTTATGGGCCTATCAAAGTAAAGATCAATGTGGTATGCTGCAGGTTTCATGTCTAACACATTGTTCTGGGATGGGACAGTTTCACTTTGAGGCCTGATCTAACCAGTATAAAACACGTGTAAAACAAGTATACTGGATTGACCAAATGTAACAGACTTTGTCAATGTTGAAATGGACTAAAATATTAAAAAAACAACTAGAAAGGATGAAAAACTCAAGTTTTTCCCTCCTTTTATGCATTATGTGAAATAGATCACTTGCTTTTTGTGGCTTGAGAGGCTCTCTTGGCCATTTCTGCACAAGCTAACCTCAGTGAACTTAAGTAGAGTAATTTCTTGACTCGACTTTTACTTCTCTGATATCAAATGTACACACAATATAACATTTCTCATTGTAGTTTACATATTTAACTCAGCCAGTCATGGTTTTTATTACAGAGGTATATTTAACAATAATAAACACAAAAAGTGCCAAAGCAAAGTCTGACACTGAGCAATTTAAAGTGAACTTTTCATTTATTTGACCTTGGCAGCTTTTTATAATAAAAAACCATAGTGCATCAAGCTTTTGTAGCTTTTGAACTTAATATAATTGTTGCTCTTCACTGTTATGAATGTGTTTGGACATGTTCAGGGCCTGGTCTACTGTTTGTTCTTTAACCATGCTGCACTCTGCTGTGACAGATTGGCAGATGTCCCGGTCTTTTTGATAGGGAACAAGCAGGACCTGTGCAACGCTCGGCAGGTATGTGAGGAAGAAGGCCGGTCCTTGGCTCAGGAAGACCGATGCCATTTCCAGGAAGTGTCTGCAGCTGAAGACTATCTGGAGATATCCAACCTCTTCATAAAACTCATCCGTCATGTGATGGAGAACCTTAAGCACCGTGCAGACCGCAGACGCTACAGTGGCTCCAAATCAATGGCCAAGCTCATCAATAATGTCTTTGGCAAAAGGCGGAAGTCTGTCTGAGGGACTAAATCAGTTACATTAATGGATGTAACCAAACATGTTGTCTGTATGGAGACCCTAGGCATTTTGTACTGGTAACACTAAATGTTCTAATAAATATCCCAAACAACTGAAAATGAATATATTCCTTTCCACACTTAATAAAAAAAACACTGAAGAATTTGTTTATATTGTTTGTTTTAATCAGTTTCACTTGCATTTGGATGGAGATGATGTCAAAACAAAGATCATTTTCTACACCAGATTTTTTGCACCAGATTTCCTAGTATAAAGCTGTAAAATATAAAACAAAAAGCAGGCATTAAAGAAGGAGATCCTATTCTTGTAGGGCAACTTAAAATATAGTTTGCTAGGGTGTTGTTAAATGTCACACCAAGATTAAAGTTCAATCTGCCAAAATAACAGTTAAGGTTAAAGATTTACAAAGGTCCCCTTTCAAGGACTGTCATAAATCACATGCAAACAGCTCCAACTAAGTGGTTCTGGAGGCTTAAAACGTTTTTCCCCAGTAAATTTCCTGTTGTTCTATACAGTAGCTGGAGAAAAGGAGTGGTATAACTATAAGACAAGACTGAAAAAGTGTACACTATGTTTTATATGTTTATCTAAAATCGTCACAAAAAGGAGATAATGAATGAAAAAAAAATTAAAGCAGTAGTGCATTATTCAATATGGTGAAGTAATGGATTTTGGAAAGAGTTTACTGTGGAGTTTGCAGTAGCCAGACTCTGTAAAATTGTGTTTTGCATATCATGTAATGCAAGTAAAATGGAATATTAGAATGACTGAGACATTTAAGAAAACAAAATGTTTAATATTATTATATATATTTTAACTCAATGTAATGCATTCATTCCGCAAAGATTTGCAACAAGTATTGAAAAATATCTGCAGAAATTCTGCAGAGGTTTTTAATAAATCAGCTTTGCTCATGACAGATGGACCAGAAGACGGCTGTGGACAAAAGAATGACTTCAATCACGTGTCGGCACCTTTAACAATTTTATCCACTAGATGGAGACAGTGACCAAGCAAAATCCGGAACGCCACTATCGGTTCTCATTCACACAAATGAGTAACATCCACGCATGCATCATCGCACAAGGTGGACGACGAAAAGGTCTGCAGCTGCTGTTTGTTTTCTAATATAGCACATAGTACATATCGCTACTTCAGCTCCAGGCTAAGGGGACAACAGGGGCGCTCCAGGCCTTTGTGTCTCAGACATAACCTTCATTCATTCTACGTTTGGCCCTCTTCGCTTTCCGTAGTCACTCGCCGAAAAGTTTTTACCTTAAGGACCCGATCTGACCTGATGTTGTACTGATGATCTGTTCTACCAGGTAAGAAACTTCCGATAAATTAGCTTAATTTATATTTCACCGTGTTCTCAAAGTACACATAAAGGTAAGTTGTTAAAAGTTTTATATGAAGAGAAAACGTTTATACAACTTCAGGCTTGGTTGCCATGACAACGTGTACTGTGGGTCATGGTACTTGTCGGAAAACTTTATGTTTTTCCAACATTTAATCATCTTTTAGTTATATATTTTCAGTAACGTCGCAAAAATTATGTTACAACTGTTTACCCTTTACCATTTAGTCTTAAATATCATTTGCTTTTTAGATGCTATTTAGCTATAACCAACATTATTAGCTTGCTAATGTTGCAAGTTGTGTCTCAAATGACTAGTAATTCATATTAAAAGAAAAATAATTTCAGCTGCAGGATTTCAGTTTAACTCGAAGCTGTTAGATAATCACTTACAAAATACATGTAACGACACGGAGCATAAATGACATTAATACAGTACAGATCATATGTCAAACCCTGTGATGTTAGGTGAGCAGTTGGTGTCAAATTAATGTGTGATCTGATGATAACACATAATGATATTGTATATCCATGCACCTCCTGGCATCTGTATTAAGCCTCTCTACGTTTGCCAAATTAAGCTATATATATTTAAAGAGTGATGGAAAAATTCTACAAAAATTTTCCATTGTTTGATTTCTAATATTTTTATGCATATTGTTGTATGCAGGGTTTCCAGGGGGCTCAAATGCTCTCTGGGTTAAAACGTGTCTCCCTTAAGTTTTTTTTGCAGAGTTAGGTGAAAGCTGTGTAGACTGACTGTGTGTACCCGGAAAAAATATTTTTTTATATATTTATATTTACACACCAGTCAAAAGTTTGGACACACAAGTTTTTTCCTTAATTTGTATTATTTTCTATATTGCTGTGGAATATTAAAAGCATCACATCTATGAAGGAGCATGTATGGAATTATGCAGTAAACAAAAAAGTGTACATCGGAATATGTTTTATAATTTAGATTCTTCAAAGTAGCCACCTTTTGCTCTGATGACACTTTTCACATTTTTGTAAAGCTGGCATCAATCTTAACTAAACATAACATTATTTTGACCTGTTATTACCCTGTTATTAACCTGTTATTAGAAAGTTTTGAAAGCATTGGCACAGATAATAAACAGACAATAGTCCACAGTTATATGTAGTAAAAGTCAATTAGTGGCTGCTGTCCACGTTAATTTGACATTACTTTGGCTTGGATATTACTCAAAATGGTTTGAGTGCTGCACCTATGTGTTATATTTCAGGAAAACCCTCTTATATCTATGTTTTATTCACATTATTAACAACACAGAGTTAAATATTTCCTTCATATTGATCATTGATTATGAACTGAATTCACTGTTTGATGTTGACCATGGATGTAGAATTATAATGGTGTAAACGTACACAAGCTCTGATATGAATGTGCTGAGCGTTTCTCCATGTTTTCACTGAAATGAATTTGATTTGTTCTTGTTTCTGCTGTGGCCTACATTTTTTTTTTAGATGTCTGCCCTCTTTGCCTCCCAAGGCTGAGACCAGCAAGGGCAGAGATTAGCTTTAACCAGGATTAAACCAATGAGAAAATTTAAATTTGTTGGCCCTTATCTCCGAGCAACATGTGGAGTGCTCTGAGCAAATGGCAGGATTTGATCTTTTGCTTCCTTTTGGCAAAGCATGTTTTCATGCCAATAGACACTTATCAAACATGACCACTGAAGACAGAGGGGATTCTTGAAGGGGCATTTAAAAGATTTGTTTACAGGAATAGTACATGCATTATTTGACTGCTGAGTGTAGAAAAGCAACTCCTGTTTTGTCCATCATTCAGTCTGTCAGCTGACAGGTAACACAGCTCCGTAGAAAGTCTCCTTATGCGCTTTAATATCTTAATGTTGATGTGCTCTTGGTATATTACATTTATACCACAAGCTTTAATAATCTCTTTGCATAATATTAGGATTCACCCCATAACTTAGTGAAGTAGATGGGCTCCATATTTGCATTCTAAACATGCAATTTCTTGCCTCATCAGGTAATGTAATTCCATGCTTCATTAGGACTGTGAGGTTTATCATTTGTCATCAAAGCCAAGCTGTCAATAAACGATTAAGTTTCACATGAGGAAAATGTAATGTTTGGGCTCAAGCAAAACGGATAGAAATGTACATGTTAATTGCAGTTAGTGAGACTTTTTGCTTGATTTTCAGGTTATATTGGAACGACTGCTGGTTACATTTGCCAGATCTGCTGTCATTAGAGAGCTGCTTAAGACCAACTAATTAATCTGTTTATGTAGGCAGACAGACATTTATGACATATATAGATATTTTGATATTGATTGATTTTTTTTTTTAATTATAGAATTTTAAATTTACTAATTTGTAGGTAGTGCTACAATCCTTCCTCCTTTTTATGTCTGTATTACAAAGTGATGATGATTTTGTGTCTGGTCACTATATACTTTTCAGTCTGTCCTGTAAATAACAGGAATTATTCTCTGACAGAATGATGGAGAGATGAGGCGAGAATGGACTTGTAATGACCCATTTGCTCTAATTACTTCCTGCTGAAATAGGAGATGAGGCAGACTCGGTGTTAAAGGTGGCCCACAGTCTGTGTCTTCTCTGGGTTTGGGTGTGTTGGATGTTTGCTCGTCTTTCAGCATACATGTTTCAACAAGGCTCATTATGTTGTCACATTGTTAATTTATCCTTTCCTGTAGAACGTATTCTTTTTGTATGTTTTTTTGCCAGCGAGTGAAGAATTCATAATCGCAGAAGTTCATTCTGAGAAACACAATCGTCTTGTTTACAAGTGAGCAGCCGGTGGGTGATCATGTCCCAGTTACTGCATTAACCACCGTTGCATGTTGGTCAGGACACCTGCACTGAAGGCGGTTGGGATCTTGAAAAGCCTGCATTAATCTCTTGCCTGGTTCCTCCTCCTGGTGACATTCTTTACTGGCATAGTGGAGGAGAATTATTAGCTTTTGGCTCTGACATTTAAAATTCACACCATCGTGTCCCTCTGCTAATTTGCAGCTGTGCTTTTCTGTCTATAGCTGTGATTTTTCACCTGCAGTATTTCTTCAATGAATTTTTCAGTCCGGGGGCATTATTGGATAAAATTTGGAGAATTTAGATCATAAGACATTTTAAGGTTAATAAGAGTTAGCAACCAAATTCCTATTAGAAACGTATAACCTGTTTTGTGCCTGAGCTGTTGTTGTTGTAGAACCACAGGTCTGGAAGTTGTAGACAGACACCTCCAGGCAATTTAAGGTCAAGCTTCTCACCCTGACCTCAGCCTGATATTGCATTTCCGTTGCGCCAAAGGTCTGAGACATGAAGCCTACGTAGGTGCACACAAGCCTTATCATCTAACCCCTCAATCTTCAGTGATACACTTATCACATGCCTCTGTCTACCGCAAATGAGCTTTGATTGAGGTGATTGGAATTTCCAGAGGCTGTCACAATCGTTTTGATTGGAAAATAGACGGGAGATAATGGGAGAGACAGGCCTGTTATGAGAGGCCTGTCAGGGCTAAAATAATGCATCAGAGTGAAGAGGTTAAAGACACTGCTTCCTTGTTAATAATTAATTGCTGTGCGTGTGGTGGATCCACTTCATCGCTCCCAGTCATCACTTGATAATTGCTTTACATTTAATTTGGCTTTAGAGACTGTTTTTCAAGCTGGGTAAATTGTGCTTAAAGTTAATATGGGCTCAGACAGAGACAGCACTTTGGTCATAGACCAGTGATAAAAAAAAAAATGACAAGTTAAACTTGGAGAAGTAAAAAGTCAGCACTTCTGTATACTTTAAAAAGTAGCGTTGAGAATCACCACAAGGATTACCTCAGAAATATGCAGGTAATTTGTTACCTCGCAGGACTGACCGCTTGTATCACAAAATATAGTTTTTTATTTGAATATGATATATGTTTAAGCATATCTGAACCCATTATTAATTGACTATGTGTCTACTATCAAATTAGACCTTAACTATTTTGATGATCAGTATTTGATTTGAACAATTTTTTAAAAGAAAAAAAAAAGTCATTTTTTGCAGATTCCAACACCTTAAATATGAATATTTTCAGATTTTTTCCCTCTCTGACTTAAACCTGCAACTCTTGGTTGTAGACCAAAAAACATTTTATGATGTCATCTTGGGTTTTTTGGAACATTTTTCTTAGACCACACGATTAAGTGATTGATGGAAAATATACTCAACAGATTATACAGTGAAAAGTTGACAAGGAATTATGTAGAAAAAATACACTTTAGGTGATGGTTAATTCTCATACAAATAATTAGGATTAATTAGTGACAGGTTTTCTTGTGATCGGACAAGTCCAGATGCGTAAAGATGTTTTTACCTGCCGACTGTTTCAGCTGTAACTTCAGCCTTCTTCACCGTCAGCAGGTAAAAACATCTTTACGCATCTCAATTTGTCTGATCACAAGAAAACCTGTTACTGACTATTGGAAAGAAGACAAAATGAACGTAATTGATCTAATTAGGATTAAATTGTAATCTTTTTTCTGTTTGTTCAAGTCACTAGTATAGTATATGCCTAATAATAGTTTATTTATGCACTGACAGAACACCTGATGAAGAAGAGCCATTTATTTGCATTGAAATCTGCAATACATTCATAATAACGCTGCTTTTTTGGATTGTTTCATATTAACTTCTAGCTCATTGCTGAGATTGGTTGGCATGCCAATTTGGACTTTATTGTAAAAGTAAATATAATGACAACAGTAGCAAAACAAGAACCTGCAGTGTGAGGTATCAGTGTATCCGTGGTATCAGAGGCGAAATAGTGAGTGATTTGTGTGGATGTTGTCGCGGTGCAGAGCTGAGGAAATAGAAGGGAGGGAATGATTAGTGGCCGAGTTACGTAGGCTTTGTGTGGAGCTCCATACAGGTGACTGCTGAGGAGGCTAATGACTCTCCCCACCTGCCTCTCCTCCAAAAGAAACAAGAAAAACCCTCCAAAGATTTCACAAAATTCACTTAAAAGTCATGTGCTGAAATATACAAAGAAGTGACTGATGATGAGAGGTGCCAGTAGAAGTGAAGCACCTTGACATGAAGGGAACGCAATGAAATGATGTGGTTAAAAGAGTGTCAGTCTAATCTCAAATAGTGAAAAACGATCTAGAAATACTGATAAAAATATGACATTTGTATTTCATGGTGTTTTCATCCAGTTTGAGGATTCTCACAATTATATAGTTGTTTTTTTTTACTATCTGCTAATCACCTTAAAGCAATTCTGTAAGGTGATTATAATTATGAATGGTCTAATGATGACTGCATTCTGCCTTCTCTATCTCTAGGTGACACAAGCAGATGTTAGTGGCTTAGGCATGAACCAGCAGACTGGCAAGAACACATTTGAGAGGAATGTGCCTTACACGCGTCTGGATAACGATAATGACCTCAGGGTAAGGAGAGCATCTATACACACGATTCTACTGAAGTCTTACGTACTGGTTAGGGACCATCACAAACACACATACTGTGAGCTGACCTCTGCAGTACAATCTGTCTGCACCAGAAGAGGATCAAACTTCACTTTGCTGCTGTGTAGGCCCCTTCATTGGGGAATTTGACTGTTCCCTTTGCCAAATCCAAAGCAGTCAGTGCTCAGCCTTGCATGCACACAGATAATGATCAAGTTAATTAGACCTGAGATTGAACGAACTGCAGCAGCAACTTAATCATTTGTAACTTGATTAGAAATACTATATTCTGCAGCTCCAGAGACGTGAAAACTTTGTTTTTAGAAAGCTTGAAATCAGGATGTTTTTACAATTCAGATGTTGAGTGAAAACATAGTGTTTTTGTAATTTAAAGCAGTGCAATACTCCAAAAATCATTGACCAAACAATGTCTCTGACCAATGTTTGAATTTTTATCTTTTATTCCATCAGGGTATATATGTATTTGGAAAGAAATTGGGTAAAGGCACATTTGGGGTCGTCTATGAAGCCACCCACGTAGAGACACAGACAGTATGGGCGATTAAGGAGATCTGCAGACCAGAGGTGAGTGTGTTGGACGTCCTTCCTGAAGGCGTGTTACGTTATGTTGCTGTACCTTGAAAAGAAACAAAAGGCCATAATCAAGCGGAACAATCAGGTGTGATATGACTTTTTGTCATTTAGCCAGGAAATTCGCGGTTCAAGATGCTGGATCAGGAAATGAACATTCTCAAACAAGTGAATCATGCACACATCATACATCTTAAGGAAATTTTTGAATCAGCAAAGGTGAGCCTTGGTTTTCTTCATATAACAAACTAATACCCAGCCTAACTGAGTGAGTGTGTGACATTCAGTGGAGGTGCCATATTATAATCTACTTTCATCTTTACTTTGCATTACCTCATAAATAGTAGCAGTTACCGACATGTATGGTGACATGCATGATGTCTTCATGTTTCCAGATGACGTATCTGGTTTTTGAGCTGTGTGCTGGAGGTGAACTGAAGCAGCATTTGAAAAGGAAAAAGTTTTTAACAGAAGATGATACAAGGCATATCATCCGCTGCTTAGCAGACGCTATTGTCTACCTGCACCGGAGAGGTAATGACATTTTCATTGTTTTAAGGATTACCTTAATTACCTTAACATTCTAGTACTTAAAGATGTACATGTGCACAAAGTTATGTTTAGTTCACCCATTAGTCTTGGTCACATATTGGGCTTTTTACAAAATAAAAAGCGAACCAGTGTTTTTTAGGGTGGTGATGAGTTTCTCTGATATACTTCATATCCATCATACTGTTGTAAGATTTACATTTACTGATTATGGATATACAATTTTACAGGCATCCATGAACCTGTCCACACTGTGTTATGTAGAAAGTTTATGTTAAACAAGTTTAATTTATATTAATCCTGTAGTTTGGTTGTAATCGAATTGTTTCTTTCAGTTACATTAAATATCTTGTAGGGGCATGGCTATTTTTGATTAAAGAGTAATAATAACCATTTGATAAAAAACACATAACAACCGTTTTAACGAAAATGGAATGAAAGACGTCACTTTCCCTTTTAGTGGTGAAATCTAAGGTTAGGGATTCAAGACATTGCCTGGTAATGAGGCCTGCTTAAATATGGCCAATGACAATGACATTCATAAGAAAGAGGGGAGTAACACTAATTAATAAATCTGATTGCTTACAGAATGTCCCTTTGTGTTGTTTTCCTTACTTAGATACAGACTAATGAGGCGAATCAGAAGGATAGCTTTGGCATAGTAGGCTGCCAAGACAATATACATATAAATACAGATACAGATGGACTTTATCAATACCCAGGGGGGAAGTTGACTTTTTTCATCAGTCCAATAAAAGAAAGAAAGGAAACAAAAAACAGAATTAATGAACATAATAATCATCAGACTGAGGTGAACTAAATGAATATAAACAGTCATAATCTAAGAAGTCTAACCAAACAAGCTGATTTTGTCTCTCTTGTGTATCACTCCAACTACCAAGAGCAAACATCTAACATTTATAATTACTACTAATTACTACTAACCTGACATGTAGTTTGTATTCTTGAGCTGAGCTGTAAGATGTCACAACATGACCAGGAAATATTAAAAGGAAAAACAACAAAGTATGAAAAAGGGACATTTGCAGGTGTTTTGTGCACAACAGTTGGTCTAACTTACCTTTCACACACCATCAACACGGTTGCATTGTATAATTGGTTGCTTCAAACAGTGCAGTGGAAAGCACTGCCCAGGGCAAATTGTATTTTTCCTTCTGCCTTCTCTCACTCCACCACGTTTAGTTAACGAGGCCCTTCAGCCCAGTCTTGTGTAAACACGGTAAACAGAGCACTGTGTGCAAAAACACCGTTTACTTTACAAGTGACATTAGCAGACATGTCAGACTTTTAATTTCACTGCTGGTCCAACCCTGACTGCATGTATGATTGTGTTTATCTGGTTAGGTTTTGCAGCAACACGCCTTATTTTCTGATATTGTATTTTTGACGACTTTATAACACAATACAAATTCAGTGGAGCTGCTTTGTATTATTTTTAATAGAGTGTTTTTACAGTATTATTATGTCATGTTTGTGTTTATTAATTCCTCATGGGAAATTTATCCCCTCCTCGACTCAGCCTCTCTGCAGCACCTGGAAACCGATTGTTTGAGAATGCCTGAGTTCACACATGGAAAACATACAAACATCTACTGTGCTTGTCAAATTGTAGTTAATTATTGAAAACTGTCGCGATTAGGGTAATAATACACGAGTTAGTCTCACCCTGAAATGACCTTAAAATACAATATTGAAATACTTATCAAATGTTATAAATGTATATTGAAAACATCTCTTCTTCATTCGGTCTACAGACATAGTGCACCGGGACTTAAAACTGGAGAACATTCTGCTGAAAAACCCTCATGATGACGGGAATAATGATGAGATCATTATCAAGGTAAGACGGGGACACAAACTTTTCATCACTGCCTCTTCAATCAATCAGTTTTCTGTCAAACAAGCCTCTGATGGGTACTTTTTTCCGCCAACATCTCCTCTGTATGTACTGAAGGCTTTACTACCTCATTATGACAGACTCCCTCTGGTTCTCCTTTATAGTCCACCTTTACACAGAGAGACTCAACTGTATCTTTAAGCAAATTACCAGCTAAGCACAGCATGTTGTGCACATTGACAGTGAGCCAGCCAAAGCAGATACATGGTGTGCAAGCTGAAACAAGACTAGGGCCCAGCATAAATGACTCAAACGGGTCTGTTTTCTGTTTTTCCTTGTGTCTCACACACACAAAAACAAACACCAAAAACAGGCTACATGTTAAAAGAAAGTGTTGTCATCGCACAGCATAAATGACACAAATTTTACAGGAACTGTTGTTTAGTTTTCTTTATTTCTTGCTTCTGTAATACTGTGATATCCCTTTACAAATACGTGTGTGCATAAGCCTTGAAAGCACAGTTTGTTGTCAAGCTCTATTCTTGTTTTCCTGACAAAAGCACCTTAAACAAAGGATTTACTATTGGTCCAGTCACTGCTGTACGTCTAAATCCTGTTTATCTGTATCATCTTTTTCTACCTGATGTCCTCCACCTACGGCAGGTGACAGACTTTGGATTATCGGTGAAGACAGACGGCGTTGGAATTGAAAACATAATGACAGAAGTCTGTGGGACACTTACCTATATGGGTATGATGACACTTGTGTCTCCTACAGCATGATAGAGGGCTGCACAGACGACACAGTGATGGGGTAGTTAGCATGAGGACCACTCATTTAAGCCCAGCAAGATGTATTGCAAAGTGGTAGAGTGTCTTTTTACGTGGCCAAAAAATTTCTACTCATAGTGGCTGTAAATTTAGAAGCAACTTTTTGATGTGAAACATTTCACATTTTCTATGTTTTACCCTTGTTACACTGATAACCATAGTTTAGTTTTATTGTTTGCATTAACTCAGTCATCTTTTTCTTATACTTATCTTTGCTTGACAGATACTGATGCTTGGCCAGAGCACAAAAAGGTTCTTAGGGAACCCCCTGAGCATCAGTTTTTAACCTTTTGGGTACGTTTGATGTCTGGTTAGGGTTAGGAAAAAAGCTAGGGTTAGGAGTAGGGAAAAAAAAAGAATGGGGGAACGGCTAAAACAAGAAAGACAAAGAGAGAAAATGCAAAAAACAACACAGCATAACAGCACACAAACTGCTTGTCAATTTCCAATGAAAACTGACGCTACAGGGATAACTGCGGGCATTAAAAATAAACGAAACACCAGTATCTGATGACTTGAGAGCGAGAATGGGCTCCCTCAACCTTTATCTCAAATAATGTAGGTGCCTTTTATGGCTCATTACTGCCTCCAATCGTGGGTATGCATCACTGTTTCACACACATCGC
>JAPQRQ010000018.1:31971258-31983326 GCA_037367365.1 Apogon talboti | reverse complement strand
TAGATAGATAGATAGATAGATAGATAGATAGATAGATAGATAGATAGATAGATAGATAGATAGATGGATGGATGGATAGATTCAACATGAACGAGTGCACATCTGCCCGTCCTGTTTAATGCGTCCTGCTCTTGTCCTTGGTAATGTTAACAGTGTCCCCTGTGACTGATGCCTTTTGTCCCAGCCTTGTTTATAAAACAGTCCGAACTTCGTTAAGGGACAATAACATCAGCCAGGCTCAATTATGGTGACATTTTGCTGACATGCAGATTGCCTCCTCTCAATCTTTTTTATGTAAAATACTGATGTGCTAGTCACATATGGATGGATGAACTTTGGGAGAATCAATGGTATTGATGAATCATAGATCATACAAGTCAACAAGACTGACACCAGGAGAGTGAATTCATAGCATAGGGAAAGTCAATATTAAATTGTAATCATAATCAGACAAAGTGAGTTATGTATAATCAATAGCACAATTATGATAGTTCGTAGGACTTGTCCTTGCAATACAGACAATAAGTGCGTTCAAAGAGGCAGCACTGTGTTTATTGCAGTATGAGTATGTGCATAGATGTTAACCACCTTTTACAATGGCATCTCTTTATCATAGTTATTTATGTGCAATATGTAGTGCATGCGGTTTGTACTGTCTCAAACTGCATGTTCAGTTCTTCTGAAAAGCTGATTAAATACACAAGGAGCTTTGCACTGAAACTTGCTGTAAAAGATGGAAGAAAAAAAAATAAACATGAGTTACTGAAAGCTTTGAAAATGACCAGTTTTGTGTTGAAATATGTTAAAGAGAGATTGTCCGAAGGAGGTTGGTAAATCCAAAAGCACAATAGCATTCTATTGTCTTTATGCGCGCCTTGGAATATTGGAAGGACAGCAAGGAGCTTCAAGCAAAACAATAACAAGTAACCAAAATAATACCTGGATTTTGGCACCAGTAAACTGGAACCATTTGCTGAACAAAATAACAGTAAAAAACTAGATTAGAATAGCTGAGAGTACATTGTTGGCAGTACATATGAAGTACTAAGCAAAAGGTAACAAGCGGAAAAAGTAAATGCAGACAACAAAGTGGTGTGGAGGCTAAATTGTATAAGCTGCTTAGACTTATTTGAATATCTTCATCTAGAGATTTATTCTTGGTGAACGATGCACAGTTGACAAATTGGTGATGATTCCACATGCTACATTCAGAAAGCTGCACAACAGGGATAATCAGATGGTGAATTCTTTGACAGCAACAATAAAGAATAAAACAAGTACAGATTAAACCATTTAATATTACAAAAGAAAACCATGTTCTTTGTTTAAATTTTTCTCTTTATTTCACAGGTTTATTAAATGTGTTATGAACACAGAGGTATTAATGTTGAGCAGCCACAGGCAGGGGAGCTATGGTTTGGAAAATGTGGACTGACATACAATGAAGTAGCAAATCAACAGAGAATATCTAGGAGATGGACAGGTACAGTATCTACACACACACACAGGCCTAATAACAGCCATGCGCTCCATACACACGTGTCAGTGTGAATAAAGAGCACATGTAGACTACATATACTGTAAACTGCAACATATCCCTCATGCACATTAAAATATGCGCATTTGGAGATACAACTACATGCACACACAACTTCCACAGCTAAGTTTAATACCACCAACAGCTGCTAAATGATATAGGATGAAAGTCTAGGCTGTAGATGTCCAAAATTCAAGTGGCACATAGAGTTCTGTATTTGACACAAACGTTACAACAAAGCTTCAGGCTCAGGCTGAGATGAGATTGGATTGTGTTCCAACAAAATATTTATCATGTATGCGACATGTCTCCATTTGTGTCATGTGTTTCAATTAGATATAGTTTCCAGTGAGTCAGTCAGTACAGTCGGGTTCAAGCAGGTCAGTCCTTTAAATAATTAAAACTTTAGCACATGGGGAGTAACTTCACATGCAATGAATGGATGTTTTAATCCAGAACCTGTACAGCAGTGTGTTGATCTACACAGCCCATAGTTCTATTCAAATGTATTCACTTCAGTTTTATTAAGTTGAAAGGGAATTATGTGCATATACCATTAAAGAGGGACACACACATACTGTATATGTGCTGCTCTATCTAAATCATACCACACACACACACACGGATTTATGCAACTCAAAGAGATATTAATATATTTAGAGTGAATATAATCATCAAAACAAGCACTCTCTCCTGCTTTTGGCTGTGACTTTAGCAATAAAAAGCATTACATATGACTCACATGATGTGAGGCTCCTTTTTCTAATAAATTCCCCAGAGACTGAGGCAGCCTCTGTCGTCTTCATTAGAAGATGACAGATTTTCTCCATCAAAAAGCTCATTCCTAAGGATGTGTAAGCGCTTTGAATCAGACACTGTAATTGCTGACCAATGAAAACACTCAAGGCTGTGCACAAACAGTCTTCACTGAAGCTTCATTTTCTTTTGTGTAGATTGGAATGAGCTACAAGGTCTAATAACTTCAGAATTGTGACAGGTGCTTACCCTGATACTCATCCTCTACTCTTTTATCAACTTTTTTTGGTCATTATTTTCACTTACGTACTGACAGCTTAAAGGCCACAGATTTTTTTTTTCCCTTTTTCCTCTGCTGTTCAGCACACTATCACAGGGACAAGACCTGAGCCCTACCATGTAAAATTAATGCAACCTCCCTCTGATAAAAGGCTGAGGACCTGCACCTTAGCTTTTCCTCATTAGACATCTTTGTGCCCTTCACTCTGTTGTCTTTCATTCATTGGCTTTTGTTGATTAACCATAATGAGGTACGTTAGTATAGACCCAAGGCCAACCCTTTCCTTTAGTAAGGTGAGGCAGATAAAAAAGTCCATCCAGCCAGCCGTCATAGGGGGTCAGCACGAATCAGATAGAGGGGCTTTCTTGCGTCTGGCAGCCGACACTTTCAAATGTTAATGGATAGGGGCGAACAAAGTTGAAGTGGGTCTGAAAATGCTAATTGTCCCTAATTCATGTAAATAGGTTTCCTAATGGAGGAATTAAGCATTTTAAATATGCAATTGGAGGCAATCAGTCCTTTCATTTGGTGGGGTGGCACAGGTGTAGTGGATTGAAATTCATCTTTCACACAGGGTGGCTCATTTGTCATTTGGCTGTGTTCAGGCATGGATGACGGGGACTGGAAGAGAGGTCCTTCTGCGTTGATATGTACAGATATTGGAGAGTGAAACACATTGCAAAACCTACAATTGTTTTCATGTTATTGATCGTATCAAGATAGAGGGAAAAGCAATTAGCGCAGGCTCTGATCAATAATGGCAAATACAGCCTGTGTGAAAATGTAAGCTGCTCTTAGCACTTAGAGAGAAGCAATGCGCTTAAATAGTTCTTGGGATATGATAGGTTTATTTTCTAACTGTATATTTATTCATTCTTTAAAGTAAATGTAAAGAAAAGAGGCCTGCCTATGTACCTACATATCACAGACAGAGGAGCAGCAGAGTGGACAGCTTTGACTTATTATTCTGATCATCTCAAACAGACAATAAACCAGGAGGTCATGTTTCAGCATGTAATAACACGGTGTAGCAGCAGGACAAGAGACAGAGGGAAACTCACTAACACCGTGTATGGGCTATGAATCAAATGGGCAATGCATTGTCTCAGAAAATGACTTATTAGTCAATATAAAGGGGGATACTGTGTCTTTGAGGTGTAAATAGCCGTGGCTCTGCAGAGAACAGGAGCCAGCCCTGGTTAATGAACGAGACAAGAAAAACCTTGTTTAAAAGGACAAATCAGATCACAAGATTTCAAACCCATTAGCTGCTACTCACAGGGAATGATAATAATGATAAAGGATGGTAGGGTCTTTTGATTTCAGAGTAGCAAACTCTGTTGTCTTGGGAAAAAATCTTTTCCTGGAGGAGAATCAAAGAACAGTTCATTTTCACACTGACCTTCAGGGCTCAAGGCGGCCAGACAAGGGCACAAACAGATTGAGAATTAATTGGTGCAATTAACATTTTGTGATTATAAGGACTTCAGATCAATAGTCTATGCAAATAGCAGTATTGATGTGCAGCAGAAACCTTGTTAATTGTGTTTGGCGAACAAACAGGCCCCTGTGTTACTATTCCATAATGGAACAGGAGGCATGGACAGGTTCAAACTGCTGACCACTTTAGATGCATGAGGATATGCCGCAGTTTCTCTCTCCTCCATCCTCCCAGTCCACCCCTGCACCCTCCACTCTGCTCAAGACTCTTAAGAAAAGTTGGAGAGTTTGATGATCTTGGTTGCTTTTAAGTTGATCTTTTAGTGGCTCTTTGAAGAGGTTCTTAAAGGCTGGATGAAGATTCTTCAGTGTTTCTGTGATCACCATGCTCATGGCAGGCTGCAGCAGATCACACAAACGGCCTTCTGCCTCCTTTTCTTTTACAGTTTTTAACAGTTGAAACGGGAATGTGAGGAAGAATAGACACACTGCGCAGACAGCCATTGAAATGAATTAGTTTCAGCTTTATTGCTACGGACTGGATTTTCCACTCTCGTTATTAAACTGCGTTAAAAATGCACTTTCATTTCAGATAAGTACCAGTAATCCTGTTTGCAGACCACAGCAGATGAAGTTAAATATAATTTAAGCAGAAACGGAAACGCTTGGAACAATGTAATCACTGAAAGTGAGATTGAAGTGATGCTATTCTTATCATTATCATTATTTTCATTACTGCTGGTGTGGAAAGACAGTAGCGATGGCAGTGACAAGCAGAATGTGAGAAAATAGGGGAAAACACTCCATCCAATGACTATCACAGCCCCATGCTCACCACGGCCCATCTCACTTTTTCTTTTTTGTGACAACTGGCTTGCAGATTGGTGCGGGGCTTATATCCTGTGGCCTTGAAGAAACACACAGAGCTGGCAACGTAGAAAATGTAACCGTTAATTAGCTGAGTTTACAGGCTGAAGGAACAGTTAGCAGGGTCTTTTATGTGCGGTGCTGCCTGCTGCGGCTGTGGTGTTGGTGTAATGATGTTTGCTTGATGTAAGCTTACCTGTCTTTAGCAGTGTTGTGTCATATTTGGTAAAGCAACTAGCATAAAAGGTAAAGACCCCAGTGAGAACAGAGCAGAGCTGTGACAAAAAGATGCATTTCCCTTTTACCTTTTGTTTATTTGATGTATGTTTTTCACCAAATTGAAGCGACTGATGTTTTAAATAAATCCCCAGCCTGTGTCACTAAAATATAAAATGAGGCTCTCATGAGTGAGATTACAGGTTATATAATAAAAATATTACAATTGCCATCGTATTAGCCATTTGTTAGCATACTAATTACAGTTAATTCTTTTCAATTTTGGGCTGTGCTCCTTTAGGCATTAGCCTTAATCTCCCTGGTGATGAAGTTGGTGTATTAAATAGAAAGCACCAAGGGGAGGGGAGAGTGGACATGGAATTAAACCATCATACTTATTACCATGTTTAACAAACACCGCCACTTATTGGGCTATTTGATAATCATTAGATTTTAAATGCCTTTCGGTAAAATGTGTTTATAAAGCGTGTCCTCGTTTCATCTAACAAATATAAAGTATTGTGCTGCTGATTTCTAACATAAGGCTGTGATTTGAGCACTGGAAACTATATAATGCTACTATGGGGCCATATAGTGACCTTCTGGCCATGTGGTTTTACTGTATCCATTCATAGGTTGAAGCAGTTGAAACCTGATGAACTTCCTCCTTCACTAGATCAGTTATTGCTGGTGGACAAGAATAAAAAAAGCAAAGTACATGAGGATGAAGATCAATCCACAGGTAAACATCAGTGTTAGAGGACATAGTAACTCCTGGAAGCTGAAGCTGGTTTAATAATAAAGTAAACATTGCATAGAGTATGAGGATGATAGTGGTAATGATGTTTTTCACATTGACATTGATTCCATTTAAATCATAAAATTGATTGTATCTCTGCTGCTGCTGAAGAGCTAGAATTTATTGTACCTCAGTAATCAAGACATATAATGATGACACGTGAACCATTTTCCAAATACCGTTATGGAGACGAAAATAATTCAGATAGTAAATCATGAAAGCAGCAGTTGAAATACCCATCTACAGTCAGGCCATAACAGGTGAAAAATACACAATAGTATTGCATTTTTAGATGTGGTTCAAAAAGACCTTGTCAAGATTGATGTCTTTCCTGTAGCTATAGTTAATAGTAAGGCAACACTCCTGAAATTAGAATCCACTTCTTTCTAAATGCACCACCTGTGAATCGAGGACATCTGAGGAAAAAATGGAAGGGTACATGTCATTTCTATAGGTTGCCAAGACACAGGGAAAGGAGAACAGCCAATCTATGAGGTGTAATGGATATGTCAAGAATTGCTAAATCATAGGTGTCCGAGGCAGAAAGACAACTAACCCAAACATAATGTCATTCTAGAGGCAGGAAAGAGGCAAATGCAAAAAGGAAAGGGAGAGAAAACAGCGTGGATGGATAACGCATTTAAATTTGGGACCCAAAAATGAGAAAAACATTAACAGTTTATTTTCCTGCATACTGTTCTTTATGATTACCTTTTTGGCATCTCTGTCCGAGTGCATTATGGAAATGAAGTAATGCTACTTTGCTTAACAATAACACACTGACTTTGAATCCTCTTACTTAAGGTTTGATTGCTTCTTGACGGTGGTTTTAAATGAATTGTGTTGAGGAGTGATAAAGAGCTTATTGCCAGGAATAAAAGCCCAGAGCAATGAAGAAAAGCTACACATGGAGTGGCTAGGCGATACAGGCTATTACGGTGAGGGAATGGTGTCCTTGACTGCCAGGACGGCTTAGAATTTTATTTCATCTTGTTTTGCTGGCTGCTGACAATGATGCGTGACTCTGGCACTGGAGGAAGAGGGCAAGCATGAGAGCCATTTTAGATCTCATTTACATATAGTATGTCTATAACGGCGTGTGAATACCCGGGCTGATATGAGTGTGCAGGTGCGTAGGAACATATAATGTGCATAAGCAGCGTGTGTGCATACAGGATTTGTGAATGTGTACATCCTATCATTTCTAAAGTTTGTTTTTGCATGCTTTGTCTGGTGGGATTCAGTAAAAGTTATCATTCTCCTTGTGTTGCATGAGCGTATGTGTTTGTGAATACTTTTCTGCTCTGACCTCTATCACTCACTTGCACTGAAGCCCCCAAACCTCATGTAAATTCGGACAATGGAGGACGTGGGGACTCTGGGAATTGTTGTTTATCAGCCCAGTGAAAAGAACGGTTGAGCTGTAATGGCCCTCCAGTGGGTTCATATGCAAACTTTGTCTGTGCAGCAGCAGTTTGAAGCCTCCCCTCTGAGCTGCCCATCTCTGTGTTATTTTGGTTGGCTGCTTGATTTGGGCAGGACCAGTTCATTTTGAGGTTATCCTTGCTTTTGTCAAGGTGAGTAAGTGCTTTTGCTGCATACGCTCATGCTGATAACTGTGTTTTTTTTCCCCTTTTTTTCTGATGAAATAAATATTCTGTTTCAGGATAAAATAAGAGCAGCCTTTAACTTTGATCTATGAGCTGAGATAAAAGCATAACATAATTGTGCTTATCACTTCTAAGACAAAACTATCAAAAATATCTATCCAAATAATTACAATATTCAATAAAAACTGAAACAATATGTAAGCACTACTGCATGTAAAAAAAAGAAGTGTGCAATCAAATTTGTGCAGCTGAAGTGAGAAATTAAAAAAAATACTGTAGAAAGTGATGAAAGTATTTTCACAGAGGGACATAGTTTGTATTAAGCAACAAACTCAAGTGCTGACTTCCTGACTTCCTGTGTCAGGCGTGCCAAAAGCTGTTACCATGTGAGTAAAGTATATGCCCAGTAATTATCTCATGTGATGCTGCGTGTGTTCAGGCATACACAAAATAATGATCGTGAGCCACAAAATGCTTGAAAAATTGTAGGGGTGAAACCTCTCCCTCTGATAGGTTTAGGCATTTCAGACATCCTTTTCCAAAGAGATTTGGTCAGAGCTTTTCCTCCACTTAAACACAGAAACACTGAGGATCAATTTGTGGGATTAGTGGACACTGCTGAGATAAAGTTGGTGCTGAAGAGCCCCACATGACTATCGTCCCCCCAGTGTCCCGCTAAAGTCCTCTTAGCTCCATTCCTGGCCACAGACTAAGCCCATCCAAACCCCACATGCAATCACAACCCCAGCTCAGTCCAGCCCCTCAGAATCATCATCTCCAGCCTAAATTGCAGCTCTGTCCTCGATCTTCAGCCCTCCCAGCTTCATCTCCTCCCAGAACTTTATTTAATGAGTGAAGTTTTGTGGTGGGTGTCCGGGGGTCTCATGCCAGGCCTGCAGCAACATAGGAGGAGCTTTCATAAACCATGGGCAAAGAAATGGGATTTAACACACAAGAGGCTCTGATGGCCTATTAATTCTGCTTTGGCTTGCATCCAGAATGAGCCCAGTCTCTCTCCTAATTCATGGCTAATTTCTATCAGAGGTATCAGGAGACTTTTTTTCTCTGTGCAGGATGCATCCACATAACTTTAATGGATTCATTCAAGGGCTACGGCACGCAGACATTGATTAGATTGCCTCTGAGGCCCTGCTGCTGGTCGCTTGACATAGGCAGCAAATGAAATGTGACCTCTGGTAAAAGGCCTGAACCAGCCAGCCCCAGTCTAATCCATTAGCTCAGAACCTTTCCCAATCCCATTTAATTAATGAAGTGATTTGAAAAAGGGTGAACATTTACCAATCCCTGGGACTGGAAAGTAGTGGGCGTATAAAGTAAGAGAAACAACAAGAGCAACAAGACCAGCAGCAGCTGCAGTCATGACAATAAAACACAAAGTGAAGCATGAGAGTTGGGGAGCAGGGTAATTGTTTGCAATGAGATGGAATATTATTGCGGCACTGACACAAGATGATCCAACCACAAAACGTATACAGATGTGAGGTAATGAGCTGGGTTAAGGAAAATTGCCTTTCTTTGGCTGCATTGCTTAAATATTTGTCAGCAAGAGAAAAAGTCAATTTATTCAGATTCATCAAAGCCAAACAGTGACAGCAGGGGGTGGGGAGTTAATTAGTGAAATGTAAAACAGAAGACAGGGAAATATCTGCCGCTTTTGTCTTTAGAAAGAATTTAGCTGTGTGTTCATTTCGGCCGTGCAGCTATGATCCACAGTCATCAGCACCACCTCACATCTGCTCTCTGTGTTTTCACATTTTGTACAGATCCACTATAAACATGGGTCTCTGTGTTCAGGCGTTTTATTCACACAATCGGACAAGATTCTGTGGCACCGTGTTTCTCTGAAGCAAAACCTCAATGTCAAAAGAAAGACAAGCACGGGAGCTCTGTTGATGCATATGTTACCTTACTTATTTTTCTAATTGAATTCACTTATTTATCTTGAATTAATAATTTATGATGTAACACATAGTGGTATATGCAAATGAACAATTTAATTTTAATGAGTTTTTAATGACCAAACAAATAATTAGTAGAGCCTGGTGCGGTGTGCATATAATTTAAGAGGGAATGAATTTGAGAGCTTTGGTTAATGTTTGACTACAGACAGGCTAATTTCCTTATAGACCAGCTTATGCAGCAGAGAACTGCACAGTACATATAAAACCATAGCAAAGTCATTACCTCAAGGTCATTAGGAAGTCTCAAAAAAGCCAGATGTGGAGGTGTTATGCTAAGAAATAATGTAAACCATTATATCGCAGCAAATAGCAAAATAGAGGCATATGCTGTGAATACATTTCACATGCTGACAAAGGAAAAATCCACTATGGATATCCTAAATATTCTAACTATTCCCATTGGTGTGGGAGAAAAAGGCAGAGGGCTAGATGCCACTGGAGCCAAATGGCATTTGATAATGGCTTTTTTCAGCAAACCCAAAAGACATTGTTAAGATTTACATTTTCAAATATATGCTGACCTTTTTTCCCTCCTCTCCTCTGTTCGCTTGTCATCAGCACTGTAATTGAATCAATATATTTCCTGATCAGCCCAGAGATTGAATAAGGTCACAGGAAGCCATGTGTGGACATTAAAAATCATTATTCTACTCAAATTGAGCAGAGATGGCATAGACCATTCAGGGTTCAAAATGAAATTATATTAGAGTCTATTACACTTTTACAATTATAGAGACGTTCCAATATTACAACGGGAAATGAAGTCATAATAAAAAGCCCAGAGGTGTATTACAAAGAAATGACCCAACTATTTTTTTCACTTTCACACTGTTATTGAATTGATGAAGAGAACTTGGTGACATTACATTCACTGATAAGTGACCTTATTCATGAAAAATAGAGGAGCCTGTTTCAGTTGCTCCATATTCTTACTTCAGCTTTGCAGTGGAGCCGTTTCCCACCTGCAACAGCAGCACGCCAAGTCAGTAACAGCACATTTACATTTCCTCATAGACACTTTCCAGGACAAGTGGTACTAATGTAGCAGCTAGAGCAGTTATTGCTTTAATTGCCTTAAAGCATACATTTATTTTAATTATTCATTTATTTTCTGGGTTATGGGATTTTGCTTTATGCACATGCCTGAGTAGCAAAAAATGGCTAATTAAATAGCCCAATAGAGTTGTGCAAATGGAAGACAAAGTTTCAATCCTTTTAATCCAATACACCAGAAAAAAAGTGGAAAATTAAATTAAACCACATTATTAACAGAGAGTTTTCAGTCTAAACTCTTGCAAATTATGTCTAACTATCAAATTAGATAAAACTTAATTTTTAATTGGCTTACTCATTGAAATGAATAACACTTATCAGCGATCGACTTATCAATGCCGCATGAAACAAGAATGAGCAGGACAAGAAAAAAAGTCAACTTTCCTTGCGGCTCTGCAGTCATTCTTATGGTCCATTTTCCTATAGTTCACATATTGAAAGATCAGGCTGGGTGTTTCTCAAATTAGACAATTATATGGCTTCACACATATAAAGTGGTGACCTGTGATTTGTCTATACTGTCACTTCCATCTGGTAATATGGAGGAAGAGGTTCATTTCTTCAGTTGTTATACTTCTGTTTCACTTAAGGCTCAGCCCCTCTAGTCAATTAGGCGTGATGGTCACAATGTCTTCAGAGCTTTAACAGTGTGCTCCTTAAAGCCTGTCAAATGACGGCGAGAAGGGAAACCCGGTCGCCTGGAAACGATGCCGCCTTTCCACAGTCATCATCATCGGCGGATGTAAATAGCCTTTCATCTCAGGTGGAACAGAGCCGTCGAGCATGCACATCTACGCTGCCCTGTTTAAACTCTACATACAGAGGGGTGAGCGGCAATGAAAAGACCATTTAGACCATCTATTCCACCTCCACCTCTTCAGATTTTTTGAATATAAAAACCTTAGAGTGGAACGTTTATGAAACACATAATGATAATCTAAATCAGTGGGCGGCTTCAATCTACAAGGATTAGTGAGCTCGATGTAGTTAAACACATGAAGGCATACTTGTCGCCTTATTACTGTAAGAGCTTCTGAAGTCCTCCCTGAAGGAGAGAGTGAGGGAGGGAGAACACTCAACGACGCCACAGATCTCTGGCAAATTAGCAAATTAGGGACTGTGTTATCTATTCAGTGCGGTAAAAAAGGCAGAGATACTAGGAAATGGTTGGCCTGTCACACTTTCAGGTAGTGGAAAATAACAGTCTGTTGGATTTGAACTTTAATGATATGCCTGGAACATTACTGCCTCAAAACAGTCGAGCACCTCAGCAGACAGGGAGAGATATGATGATTGCATATGTGTGAAACAGCAGTTTTTCGGTTTTGGTAAGCGTTTATATTAGGTGCAAACACTCTCTATAGGTGCCCAAGATCTAAGTGATAATCCAGGTCAAGCAGCGCATCAAGGGCTGTTTGTCAAGATACAATGAAAGAGGATTCAGTGAAAAATAATGAGTTGTGTCCAGCATTATCAGTATTTATGCATTATGGACATGTATCTCTTCCTACCCTTACATGGGAAGATA
>JAPQRQ010000018.1:31949545-31960324 GCA_037367365.1 Apogon talboti | reverse complement strand
CCGCCCCTTCTGAATTTTACGTTCTTTCAGCAAATTATGACTGCATGTGATTCCTGGTATTAGACGTTATTTAAACACAAACCAGTCAATAACCTAATCATTACTTTTGCTTTCATATCTCCTAGAAAATGATTGCTTTCACATGCTGCAAAATAATATTTACTGTTTGAATATGAAACAAATAAAACTGGAAGGAAATTACAGGGTCTTTAATAGTTGATGATGATTATGGATATACTATAATTGTACAGTACAGTACAGACAGTCAGTAGAGCATTATATTGAAATAACTTCATACATAGACCTCATTTTTTCAGCTAACATCTGAATTATAGCATTTATAATCAGCCACTGTGCAAATGCCTGACTCTCAGATTACTGCATCAATGAACTTTATGTTAAACTCTGACTTTTAGTTTCAGTGATGACAGCACATTTCTTACCAGGAGAGGTGACTCTGCGAAATCAAACGGCTGCAAACGGGGCTAAAGTCAGAACAAAACAAAAGGAGCCAAGTTTGTGACAAGTAGTTCTAAAATGAAGACATGATACATACAGCTTTTGCAGTTGTTTGATAAGCAGAAGTCTGTAAATTGCTCTGTAAGGTCTAAAGATAAACCAATAGGCAGAAAACAAGATCATCACCAATAAATACCGCTGATCTGACATACTGTACAGTGGTGGAAAAAAGTTTTTGGGCCTCCCATGCTTTTGTGATATATTACATTAAGAAACAATCTAAAGTCATTGAACTCTGACAAGTATTGGTCTGTTCTGCAGACCCACGTGCTCCCTTCTGCACATGCTCTGTTCCACCGAGGTCAAAACTGGATGTCTCAGCAGATAATGTTGGAACCGACAAGAATTTAGTTTTGTTATTTTTTCTTGTTAACAATGACCAAAAAATAATAATTTGCATTTGTTTGTGTCTGTCTGATGCAGCAACACCTTTAGAAACAAAAAAAATATTTTCACAGAAAACATTTTATGATAATATTTCAGATTGTGTAACCAATTGCACAGATCATTGGACAATGTCAAAGTAACAAGAACATTTTATCAGTAATTATGTAGACCCTGATACTACAATAGTAATCAGAACCAGAATAAAAACACCAACATTGGGGGTGTCAAACTCAATGTAGGTCAGGGGCCACATTCAGCCTGATATGAGCGGGCCGCCCCAGTAACCTAACAGTGAAAAAAAAATGCAATTACATTATTTAAATGTTTACATCTACAAAGTTTATGTAAAAATGTGAATAACATGAACAACATGAAATTTCTTAGGAAAAATAATTACAATTTTACACATGTGCATTACAACTTTCATATCACAGTGGATCTACAAATACACAAAACATTTTATAACAGACAGAATATTGTTAAAATTGCACTTACTTCTCTCAAGACATTTCAGGTTGTTCATATTTGTTCAGGTTATTCACATTTTGTATGAGAGGATAGTCTGTAAATGTGAACATTTTTATTTAATTTTACTTACTTATACTAAAACAAAAGAGAAAAAATTTTGAGTTGTCATTATCTATAAGTTATTATGATAGTATTTGACTGGTCTGACCCACTTTAGATTATATTGGTCTGAATGTGGAATATGATAAAAAGATTTTAACACCCTTGATTGTTAGTATCTTCAGTATAATTTTTGCATTTCAAAAATTCATTCCACGGGTTGAATCGGGTCCTTTGGCGGGCCAGTTTAGGCCCATGAGCCGTATGTTTGACACCTGTGACCTACATCTTAAAGAATGAGAGCGGTAATGAAAACCACTCATAATCTGTTCAACAGAAAGACAAGAAAGCAAAAAATATTCAATAATTCTTTGTCAACGTTAAAGTTTACATTCTGATTAAAGGCTGGGAGTATATAAATGTACATCTTGTTGGATCAGCATCTGTGTAAACAGTGTTGATGGAATCTATGATTGGAATGATTTCAGTCATATGGAAAAAATATAGGAATATAAACCATGTAACCACGGCCAATGAAAATATATATTGGATGACATTTTATGAGTAAATATGATGCCACTATACTGCACAGCACCAATAAAATAGCAATGATGTTGTTCGGTTTTCCTAGATATACGTGCAAATACTGCTGGTTTTATATTCTTTAAATATCAACATTATTATATCAAATTTATTAATCCAAGCTTCAAAACATGATTAAAAGGATCTCTGGTCTATTTAAGTGCTGCCATAATAACTTTATAATACCAAGTAAGCCAGTAAATCTGTGTTTTATTTCAACTCTCCTGTTCCCTCTCTTTATAGTAATGGCGTTCTTTAAGGATGAGAATGTTTCAGCTGAATGTTTTAGATATTTTGACACCTTTACCAATGTCATTGTACAGATACTTTTGTCGTGTGTTAATATATTACTGATTTAACCTATGATCTGTTGAAAACTATGGGATTAATTCAATCATTGCAATAACCTGATAGTGTTGAAATCATTTCATGAAACACGTCTGAGGCCTGTTGCCATCTGTGTTCAATAAATAACACACTTGCACATACAGTATATCTCCTCCAAAACACATCATGGCTTCTAATGTGTCAGGTTTGTGGTGCAGCAATTTCACAACCAAATAGCTCGCAGGCGTGATAAGAGTTTCATTACTGCACAAACAAATCAAAGGCAACAAGCAGCATCATTCATAAAACAGATTTCAATATTTCACCTGCTTTAATTTAGGTGTTCAACAAAGCAACAGAGAGATGGAAGACAGAGCAAGGAATAATGGAGAAGGTGGGTATAAGTACACAAAGAAAGCAGCACTCCAAAGGATATTGCTTTTAGTTATTTTAGTTGTGTACTAAAGTCTATACTCTGTGTTGTGCAATTTTGAAAAATAAAATCTAATCAAAACAACAATGCAAGAATAAAAGACTTGCCCTTGGGCTCTGTCTTACACTTCAGCTGAAAACAATATGATATTTCTAAGTTATTTTAGCTTTGAAGCCAACAACAATAGCCTAAGCTGCGTTCATATCTAATGTAAACTCTGTGTGGTTTTCTGAGAACTGAGAGAATAATGGAGTAATTTTGCTTATTATTGCCTGGTTTTGTTGGGGAACACACTGAAACTTATTTCTGGGTTTCATTAGATGCTATCACATTAGTTCTGGTCAGTTGAACAATCTGACAAAGCCACCATTGGTCTAAGATAAATGGAATATTACTCACCAAAGAGTAAGAAGTGAACGAGCAGTGCCTGTATGAGTTACAGTGTAATACTGCAAATAGACCTACAAAAAAATACTCCTGCTTTGGGGTTAAAGTGTTCCATTTTTGCTTAAATAGTGACACAAATTAAGTTTTAAATGTGTAATTTGTGATGCTACTGTAAATTCCTACAGATGTTACTGTTATTACAGTATGGCTACCACAATAACACCCATGTCACTGCCTACAATAAACATCGGCTGTGTGTTTCATTGCTTAATAATCCGTGGCCTCTGATATCATAAGGCCACAACATCCAAATTAAGCATTTTATTTTTCTCTGTGCGCCTACTTTTTTTTTTTTTTACTCATTGTTCAGCTTTGTACTCACAAACCGCACCGTGAAGAACATCAACTGATGAAAATACAAGGGGATCAAGAAAGGCTGCCTCTGGTATGATCGCAAAGAAAAAGCAATTCTTGTTAAGGTCAGTGGCGGCACAGGGGGTGGCTCAGCGGTGTAACACTTCAGGTCCTTATTTCAAAAAGAGATATATTAAGAAAACTGGATACTGTTTTCCAAGATGGCCTCCTCATTGATCCTAATAAATTCCACCACAACACCAAAATGGTTCAACAGGACTCACTTATTAGAGTTAATCTGTGGGCTACCTCACTGCATCAATGAGTGCTATAAAACTGACCACTGATAGATTTTTATACTATATTTGGTTATTTTGCTTTCAATTAAATAGAGACAGAAACAGAAGGAGATGGTGGATGTTGCACAGTATACACTGGAGTTTTGGGCCATATACTGTATATACAGTCTAAAGTAAGGACCCATTGGCTCCAGGTGTAAAAATACAATCAAATATAAAATACGAAAAAAAAGAAATATTCAATGAAATGTAACTCTTTGCATTGTAAACGTATAGTGCATGGAAAAAAATAATCACAATGTCTCTGGGTTCTTCCTTGGAGTCTACATGTCTACAGTTTCTGCTTTGTCTTTGTACTTTCCAAATACACATAGGTTTATTAGCGGCATCAAAAAATCTGATGAATGTGGTTGTCTGTTTATGTGTGACCCAGAGGACCAATCAGGTTAAACTTCTTATGATATGCACCGAGCAAAATAAATGGTTCACAAAATGAATCAAGGTTGAGATAGGAGAAATAAAAGGTACATGATGTATATAGCATAGTTTATTATAACAATGGAGGATTTAAAGTTTGGTTTTTTTTCTGCCACCAGACCATAGTTTTAGTTATTCTAACAGCAGGGCTCTGGGGAAGGCTGTGAGGGTGACTTTGGAGGTTTGTTTTGAGAGGTATGAATAGAATGTGGTAAAGTTTGCTACACATATTCATGTCTCCCTTTATAACTTGGTTATCTCGTTTATGTTTGCATCTAGTGCATTAGAATACATGTTTTCTTATTAGATTGAACTTTCTTAATAAAAAGCAATTTTTGTAAAATATCGACACAATCTAGAAAAGCAAAACAACACTGCTGCAGCTTGTGTCTACATTCAATCCTCAAGTCAGTGTAGACGGAGGTAGATCGTCTACAGTTGTTTGTTTTTTTTATCTAGTTAGCCTCCTAGGCATTTGTAATAGACCCATAACTATTGGAAAAAAAGGAAATTGCATCACATTTCAATAAAAGTAATTGGTCCTCATGCAGACACAAACAGGCCCACATTTACTGTCACTATGTATACGAATGTGAATGTAATTACCTTACCCGTGAAGCCCCTGTCCCTCTCTCTCGCCTGCACTGTCGTATTATTATGTTTTGCCGTCCGTCTTATCGTGGAGGAAATGTGCTGCTGCTTTGTTGATTAACAAATACCTCTGTGATGAGCACCACAATGTCCACTAAAGTGCAAACTACATGTCATATTTGGACAGCGAGCCGAGGCTTTGTGGGAATAGAAAACCCTAATCTAGTCACACATATAGCAATAAATATAACTTAAACCTATAACTCGAAAGCTATATGGTCCAATTTTGCTATAAATGTATATATTTTATGACATTTTCTCTGCAATAAGGTTTAATGCTCAACATCCGCCCTCACGTAATTTCAACACATGGATCAGCCACCACTGGAGGATGAGTAGCAGGCTATCCAGAGCAGCACAGTGTGACTCTTGTAACATAATTAGTCCATCTCTCTGGGAGGGTTTTGCTAGCTTTACCTATATGCCAAAGTAAACTGCAGTCACTTTGATGATAAAAGGGATAAAAAAGGCAGCGATAAGGTGGAATGTTGAGCAGTGCAGGCTGGTGTGAGCCAGTCAGCGGAGGTCTAATTGGATGAAGGAACCCTGTTGCATGAGGCGTTCTTCCCTGAGAGCGCAAAGACATTATGAAAACCTCCCACGCTGCTTTCAGTTGATTTAATTAATTTATTTTTCTGTTAAACTGATGGAAATATTGCCTCTTTTCTAATAAAAGCCTGACAGCTTCAGCACTGTGACATGACTTGAAGTCCTCAGCTCTAAGGAATTAACTGTGAATGCATTTTGCTGCCGTCACCGGTCCCCCGGCTTGATCCCAAAAGGATGACCAGAAATCACCTTGTCTCCCTGGCGGCCCAGCCCAGACGCAGCTTGTGATCAAGTAATCTCATTCAGTGTTTTCATTCCCCTCTTCCATGTTTGGTGCTGTGGCTTTTTGTTTTGACCAGGCTGAGACTCTTAACTGATCGCCATGCCTCAACGCAGCTGAGGGAAAACATTGGTTCAAACAATAGGCAGAGGATCAGAGAGGTGGGAGAGTGAGTAATGTGTCAGGTGCTCCGAATGAATTAAAGTGCAGAGCGGGGCTGTGGAAATACCTCTGTGTGAGGCCCTAATCAGTTGCAAACAAGGGAGGGAAGAGAAGGAAGAAAAAAAAAAAAGCTTTCATTCCTGTAACTAATCATTTGCGGTTTCCCAATGCAGTCAGCCAATGCCACAGGCAGAGACTAATAAACTGGGAGGCTGTGTAGATTTATAAATGATTAATTAAGGGGCCTCCCACGGGAACTACAGCAGCTATAAGCAAAAATATTAATTAGTTGAGATGAGACTTAAACTAACAGGAAAACATTCCAGCCATGTTGGAAAGCAGAGGGTGGGAGCAGGTTTTTTTTTTTGACTCTGGGCTGACAAAGAGGGCCCTCACCGCTGCACCACTTTGGGGTCGGAGGGAGGGAGGGGTGGTTGTGTTGAATTTGGCTGTAGGATAATGAAGAGTTACATAGGGTGTCAGACAGAGAGACACACAGGTCCTTAGTATTGAGTTGTAAGGAGAGATGACTGAGTGACTGAGAGGGTTAGGATTGGGACTGAAATGAGTTCTCGACTGCCTCAAGTACCTCTGCACTCCCCCCCCCCCCCTCACATTACCATCTCTGGTTGCCTCTCCTCATGCCTGCCCTTCAGGGAGGTCTCTAAAGCCTCTCTCCTCCGCTTCTTTTCATGAATGTCAAGATGCTGAGTTTAAAGTCCTGCAGATTAAATTGGAAGTGTGGAGTTTATTCTACGTCTAATGAAAGAACTAGGTAATTTCATGCAGAGGATCTCAATGTCACAATGCTTTCCAACTTTCAGTGCACACTCTTCTTATTTCCAACAATCCACTGGGAAGTTTGTGACTGATTTCTACAGTTTTGATTTCCACAGTATCTTCCAAGACGACGCTACTTGATTTAAATGACTTTTCCAAAGAAGTCACCCATACAAAAGAGGTGTAATACAACAGAGCACCAAGGTTTATGGCACTCAAACTATTCACAGGGAGTGTTAAATCTGAATGCTGATTTCCTCTAGTTTCTCTGACACTCAAACTGTTAGAAACCATTTAAGTACTACTACACCACACACTGCAATACTAAATGACAACATGTGTTTTGAGCCAAGAAATAGTATTTTAACCAGACTAATATGACTTAATTGTGGTGACACACATAAGAATATGCAAATACATAAAAATCGACATTTTACATGTCAAAACAGCTCAACACAACACTTCCTGATTTATATTGTTTGAGTCTTCCCAACTTAATGCAGATCTAGAGTTAAATATCTCAGTTAATTCATGAAATCTGTATAAAAAAAATATATCAACGACCTCTAATCAGATATACACAACATACATATCTTTCAGTGCAGTCTGTAAAATCTTGTCAGTTTTCCAATGAGGAATTGAAGCTGTTGCATGTCTTCCAACAATGTCTCTCTTGGTTAATTTATTTGTCAATCTGGAAAGTGGGTGGGACAATCATGGTGGACGTACAATTACTATTATTGCCGGATGAGTCTGGTGGGTTTGAAGAGGACTTCAAGCCTTCAGTTCCCTCCTGGAAAGGCCCGAATGACAACAAGTTGAAGTGGATAAAATATTCTAAATATAGCCCACACTCAAAATGATATTCAAGATGATCTTTTAATGATCTTTTTCTTGTGGTTCTAAAGCAGTGTGAAACCCCAAACTAACCCAATTAATTTCAGAACCTTATACAGTTCTTGTTCCGTTTGTTTGTGTTTTTCATGCCTGAACTATATTCCTGTTACACACACACACACACGCATCCATACCTGGGCATTCATCCTCATTCATCCATTCTGACATCATGTACAGGGTGGAGTGAACGGGGGTATAGTACACTTAAAAGCAAAACAGAAATGTGTTTTTGGATTTAATATTTCACAGAGTAATGTGTCATTAAATACATCCTTTTTAACACATCCACCAAAGTAAAGCCACTGAAAAACGAACTTCAGAATACATGAACTGTAAGATGTGTCCACTATCTGTGCATCATAATTTGTTTGTGCAGTTCTTTCATATACTAACAGTTACAGTCAAAGTATGTATATCCTGACCTTTGCTATCAAAATCTTTTCAGTTCCTCCTGTGTCCAAGTGAACGGTTTGTGCCAAATCTTAAGACCGTCCAGCTGTCCTGTCGCAAATCAATTCCAAGTATCATCCAGTATTTTATTTACTGTATCTATCCAGTTTATGCAGAATTACTTAGAGTGGAGTACACAGGAGGTCAGTCTCAATACTGTCCATACTATTATTAGACTGAGTATGATTACTGTAGGTATTATATGAAAAAAGGACAGAACAGGGAATGTAAATTCATAAAATATATGAAGTTACTATGTTCAAAACTGAGGTCAGGAATATCTATCAAATATAGTAGGTTTAGAAACGAAATGAAAATATACTTTCAGTTCTGGACCGTCTTCAGGGATCACAAAGAAACTGATCTTGTTGAGAGGTATTGTCACGCAGCATATGTGTGAAAAGTGTCCTGTCTCTCAAAGATGAAGAACCTCTTAAAAGAAATTCTACAATCAGACATCACAATCTGGATGATCTTTGAGGAAGAGTGAGAGGTGGTAGAAACACGTGTAGTATAAAGTGTTGGAGCCAAAATGTGCTGTAGTTTTTGATTTACAAATGTGAACTTACATACACATAAAGCTTGACCTGACAGCAATGCCCTTGTGGGTTGAGGGCAATAACATACATGTCTGACACACGCTTTTCCTGTGTGCATTCAGACACATAATGTCACATGTCTCTGCACAATGACATACAACACTCATGCCACAACACACTCCAATGAAAAATAGCTTGGATTATAATCGTGCTTCCACAGAGACATTTTTCCTTTAAAAAGTAAGAAAAATTAGACAATAAAATGAGTGCAAATATAGCACTGGGCAGCCAACTAATATATTCATAAATAAAAAAAAGGGACAAGTGGTGCCAGGCACAACAAACCCCACCCCTCACACATATTTCACCTATTATAAGTAAATGGGAAGATTTGAAAAATTCATTAAGAAAAATTGTAACTTTGACCTACTTTTCCCAAAATGTAATGACATCTATTCTGGATCACTGTCAATCTATAAAACAAATTTTGTATGAATTGAACCAATAGTTTTGCTGCTAAAGTGTTAACAAACAAAGAAACATAGACACAATGAAACATACCGAACTAAAAACAATACCCCTCACCTCCCCATCTGGGGGCGGGGTAATTAATTTCTAGGGTCATATTAATAACAATAGCCACAGAACCTGTTTGTGCCAAGTCAAATATTATCACAGTTAGATAAAAGTCTGAGCAGACCTGAGGTGTAAATGATTTAAACAACTCTTTGTGAAACCTGAAATAATCAGGTGCTTAAGGACAGTACTGTTTTAAACATTTGTATCAGATTAACAATGACCTGTCCACACTGTAGATGAATAAGCGTTACACATCCACAGGAGAAAGCAGACCTAAAGTAACTACTGTACATCAAAAATCCCCATATGTCAATCTTAACCTCATCTTGATGTGCAGGTTAAAAGAACTATCCTCAACTGTTTTCATGTTTTCTACATGGAATCAGATGAAAAGAGCTGAGATGAAAAATTAGGGCCAAGTAGACACTTGAAGAGTGAGGCAGACATTTCTTTAAGCCATCATAATTGACTCACTGGAGGGCCAGGCTCGGGTGGCGATGAGGTGCTTCAGAAGTCAATGTTCCCTGAATCTAGTGTCAAGGGTGAATACATGTTTTTAGATTCCATAAATAAATATTTCATCCATCTGTCAATGGTATGTATGTGGTGGAAGAGAGCCCTTTCATGTCACTCTGGTTTTTGGATGGGTTAGCGGTATGTGTGTGGGAAAATTGAGGCTACTAAAGGCTACCAGAAGCGGTGAACTGTTTTTTTTTTCTCCTGATATGATTGCTGCGGGTGTCCAGCCGAAATGGGGTGATGTTTGACAACAATTAGTGGTGCAGCTTTGAGCTGTGACAGGCAGGCCTCTACACAACACAAAGCAGACTCTGGTCCCCAAACTTCACAGAAAATCAGACCTCCACACACATCAGCCCCATCACACATTCAGCCAAGACTGACACTGAAAGGGAAGATACAGTATGTTGTAAGAGTTACACATATACAAAAATAATAAAACTTGCAAAAGATAAAAATTGCTGTGTTTTGAGGTGAAACTGTCACCTCGGAGGGAGAAGGTCCTAGTGCTTTTCTGTGTGGAGTTTGTTTACATCCTCTCCCTGTGGGTTCCCTCAGAGTACTCCTCCTTCCTCCCACCGTCCAAAGACATGCACCTTAATAGGTTAACTGGCAATCTAAATCACCCGTAGGTGCTAATGTGTGTGTGGATGGTTTGTCTCCATATGTCAGCACTGTGATGAACTGACGCTAGGACCAGAGTGTACACTGCCTTCGCCTGATGGGAGCTGGGACAGGATTTAAAGCACCACCCACCACTCCCCAGAGGATTAAGCATTTTGGTGAATGAATGAATGAATGAATGGGAAAATATTCACTGCTTCAAATCAAGTTAAACATATGGTGTGGTCACAGTACAGGGAAGGTGGGGCTTATTGTTAAATACTGGGTTAATACTTCCTTGTTCTTGTTACCATTGCTGGTATGTATTTGTTGTTTCCCATGTTGGTGTGTGTCTCTTCCGTTACCATTGTTGGTATGTATTTGCTGTTGAGTTGAGTTGTATTGTATTGTAAGTTGCTGACCACCACCAGATGGTTG
>JAPQRQ010000018.1:31902352-31935886 GCA_037367365.1 Apogon talboti | reverse complement strand
AAGATGTCTAACCAAGAACTGTGGTACATAACATAACATAACATAACATAACATAACATAACATAACATAACATAACGTAACATAACATAACATAACATAACATAACATAACATAACGTAACATAACATAACATAACATAACATAACATAACATAACATAACATAACACACTAATGCTACAAACCTATAGGTTAGAGCAACACAGTAAAATATTGTAATTACATTGATAAACACACCATTTAACATAAATTTTACATCTAATTTAAGGACACAGTCTGCACGATCCCTCTGAAAAATCAATCACAGGCCAGATTAAGATTGATCGTGACCTAAAATCACACGATCATCCAGGACTACCTTCACTTGGATGAAAAGATGAATTAAAATTCTTGTGGCAGGTCAGTGGTCTGGGGTCCTGTGACCTCGTGTCAGTTCATTCTTATGAATGTGATTTCTCAGGAGCACCTGCAGACCTTCTAGTCTAATTTGGAGCTTGGTAGTCAAAGGTAGATGTGAATACTGGATTAATCTGATTAAACTCATGGATGTTGTTAAGTGTATATCACATATTTAGAAAAGTTAGTTCTTACTTCATTTCAGATGATCTGCAGGTTGAAATGTGGAGCAAATATTGTAATTTCATCTTAAAATATAACCAAGGGGGATGCCAAACATCTCATAACTAATGTTATATTTAAGGCACAGCTCATTAGTTTAAGGAGTTTTAATAAAATTCCAGCTCTGTCTTTATATTTCTGCTGCTGCAGACTGAAATATTTTTAATAAAACTGGGGACTAAAAATATGTATGTGACTTAAATTATTTTATTCTATGACAGATTAATTTGATCTCACGTACAAAAGAAAAACAAAACAAAATTTTCTGATGTATATTTACTTGTTGTGATTCATTTCCATGATTCTAATTACATTTTACTAAACATTATTGGTATGTGAAAGTCAAAGGCACACATGATTTTTGAAGTTACGCTGGAGTTCCCTCTTCCAAAGATCAAATCCTCATCACATGTAAAGGTTACAGAAATCTCCAAAATTCCCCATGATTCAATTTTTCTCACACACCAAAATACACAGAAGCACAGCAGTCATCAACATTGCATGGAAGTAAACTTCTCTGGCCTGCTGATGAATGCCCTGAACTTGGAGAGGGTTTTTACTTTCCTCAGGCCTGAGTATCTATCCCCTCAAGACAGTATTGCCGAGACACCAGAAAGGCAATATTTGGCCCATTCCATCACTCTAATTCACTCCCTGCACATCCATATTTCATTCGGCCTCGGCTTTAATGAAAGTCATGGCAACTTCACCACCGCTGGAGTCTCTAAGCGCACACATTGAACAGAAAAAATCATAAATAAGGACATTGGCCTTCATACAAAACAATATGAGAGGGAATGAGGGCCCAAAGTTTTGTGGAGGGCGGGAGGATTCAGCTGTGTTCTAACTGGGGAGAGCATCTGCCTGCAGAGCCTGGCTATCTCCCTTCCCTAGTCCCCACTTTTCCTCCAAATGACCCCCACCCCCTTTGACTGCACAGACAAGTGCCTGTTTATCCCAGTGCCCTTCAGAAGACATTAACACAGGTCTCATGTGCACGTCCTGTTATCTCTCACTGACCTGAATATGCTCAGATTTTAAGCAGGGTTTGCTGTGTTCAATTGGACGTCTATGACAGCGGCGCTAAAAGGCTGCTGAGACACTGGGCTGGTTTGTGCTGTGTGGCCGTCACCTGTGAATGTATTAGAGTTACTCATTACGCTCCCTTTGGATGCAATTGTACATTAGAATGGAAGCACTGTGCAATTTCTTAGCTGGATCTTTAGCTCAAATAATAGCCTTAATTTTCCTACATGCCCAAGTTAATATATACTGTATATAACATGTCAATAATGTTACTGAAACACTGCAGAAAATCGACTGACCACATATAGTACAATACAAAGAAATGACTTATTCACATCCTCACATCTTTGTTTCACCAGTGCTACAACAATACCCCTTCGTTATAAATGGCACTCAACAATGCCAGTGGAAAAAGCAGATATCCAGAATGCATCTAACTTTTTAAAATAGCAACAACCCTACCTACTCGTTGCTTCTGCAGACTCATTTAAAGCCAATTCAGTGAATCAATCTACTTTCCTCACGGTAATCAGATATTGTAGATTGGTCTGATTCTGCTCATATGGCGGTGAGATTAATAATATTACTAACTGTCTATGAAAATAGAACTATGAACCACTTCAACATGGATTTTGGAGGCATTTATCACAAGAGAAGCAAAACCATGCACTTGTAAGTTCCTACAGAATCTGTCTAATTGACTTATAACAGGAATAGCTCAAACATCATCTCTCCAGCATGATGCAGGTGTGACTGAGAATGGAAGTAATTAACACAGTCAGTCACCAGATTAATAAAAGCCATAGCATATGCCATCATTACCCATTTCATTATTTCTCAATAACTGAAAGCAGCTACTGTATCTTTCCCTCTGTATTTTATAAACCCAGCTGATAAATAGAAGGAAGCAGCAGAATCGCTATGCATAACCTTGCATTAAATTAAGTGGGATTTTATTTTGTGTTTTGAATTTTTAGGTTTTGTAGACTTTTTCGCGGTGGACACAGAAGGACAACAGAAAACATCCTTTACCTGCATTTGCTGAAATACATGAATCAACAAGGTTTCAAGTCAATGGTCTAAAACAAATACAGATGAGTCTATTATCCTATTATAGCCACTCAGACTGGTATGATGCAGAGGGAGATAAAGAACAGGCTGAGCCCATCAGAGGACATTAAATGGGGCCAGCGCTGCCTCTCTCCTCTCTGCTTTCAGTGTGAACCAGCGGGGCAGAGGAGACACGTCTGTTACAGCAGGCCAGGATCACACAAGGACGACAGAATTACACAAATAAATTGCTTCCAAACTCATATGCTGGTGTGTACATATGTTAACTGTGCTCAAATCAAACACAAACAGTCTCAGCAAGGATTAAATATTTTCTGGTTATTAAAACACAAACAAAATCTTGAAAGTTCAATTTCAATGCATCCCATATTACACAAATAACCATGTCATTAAAATCTATAAAATCCCTATTTTAATATCCCGTATCATTTTCTTTTTTTTTTTTTATTTCACTCCATCTGAATACAAGTAGTCCTACCAGCAGAAGAGCTGTTTATTGCAGGTGACTGACATGTAACGACAAAGTGTTTTCACTGAAATGTGGATGTAAAGACAATCACCCCCAATGAAAATGAGGGAGGGAGGAAAAAAAGCACATTGCAAATACTCCCTGAAGCTGTCTCTTTAAAGAAGCAGGCTCAGCATAAGGTATTCACTTTGCAGATAAAGGCGTTCTTTCCACTCATAATCAACATATACAGTAATGCATCATTTTCTACCAGATAGCAAGAGAAGAATTAGCTCAAATTATTTTAAGTTTTTGTTAATTACTTTTGGAGCCTGAAGCTGTTCGCTGCAGCAGCCCATGCTTCAGAACTGCCAGAAAGTTTACAGTCACTCGGTCACATTAGCTGACTTATAATTCAAGCACTTATCACCCAACTCTAAAGCAGTGCTTTATGAAGCATTCCGGTCTTTATCTGTATGTACACCTCCAATGTGATCACATAGCTAAATGATATTTCTGCTAACACTCATCCTTTAAATTAAAAAAAGCAGTGGGCGTGCATTTCTCTGGGCATAATCTAATACTCCTGATCTCAATGGGGCATTTATGGAGGGTTTTATAACTCTAATTATCTCAGCCCATTACAGTATATCAACTTTTAGTGGTCTATTGTATTTCCAATATGCATCAACTGGACAGATGCCTCTACGGCACAGAATATTCATCTTAAACAAGAAGGCATAGGGACTAAACTTTAGTTGGATGCAGTGTCTAATACATATATGGTGATTTTTTTTTTTTTTTGTAGAACAGCACAGATACAGTGACTTTGGATCACATCGTTTCACTTTATCAGAGAGGCTTTTGTGTCAAAAAGTGATACCCAAGTTTCATCATCCAACTTTGACTTAGTGGTGACAAATACTTGACAAAAATGGAAAAGGAAAACAGATTATATTATTAGCAGACAGTAGTCCATAATATAAGTATGTAATGACATTATATATAAACAGAGTGTCAATTTAATATATATTCTAGGTGTAATTAGGATGCAGACTGATCTAAAATGTTAATGTTTTCAACCACTTTAGGTTCACTCCACACCCCAAATGTGGACCCTGTATCACAGCAGCCGGTAGCTCAGCCCCTGACAAAGCTGTTAATGTTCTGCAAAGAATGTGCAAATTGCAGAAACGAGTCCAAGTGTGGGCAGAAAACACTTCTGGTACTTAGAACCAGTGATGGAACAAATTTGGTCAAATTGGTAAAGTGCCCAAAGGGAGGAGGGAGATGTTCCACGGAAAACCAATTCCAAGCTTGGGTGAGCTCAGGATTGTTTGGAAACTCTCCAATCTGGGGCCCTGCATTGAATTGCGTGTCAGGCAGAGACTGTTAAATAAGATTAGAATAAGGACCAAGAGAGCAGCACAGGTACCTCACAGGACGGCTGTGTAACGTCAAACCACAGTTACTCTTTAACAGCCATACATCAGCTGAAACAGCGTTGGGAAAATTACACAAGGTGACATGTAAACTCACTGGACAGTTGAAGGAGACGTGGAGGGGTTTTAGTGCATTATGAGCTCTGTTTCTGGAACAAGTCCTGTTTCCTGCTTTGATTTATTCTTTGCAGCACCAATTAGGCTTGGCCCTCTCCTGGAGGAGTTGAAAAGCTGACGATGGATATGTCATGGGATGGTATGATCAAAGCCCAAAGAGAAAGAGAAACACAGAGAAAAGACTTTCATTCAGTTTCATATTTATTAGGCCTTCAAGAGACTTGTACTACAGCGTGTAAATGTAAGCGCCTCCAAAAAATGCAGCTTAAAACACAAAAAAAGCAAAATGAAGACCTTGGAATAAAATGAACAGACACATTAACATCTTTTGATGAGCGCCCCGGCAAGCTAATGTGACAGAGAGATCTTGAAGCCGCAAACCGCTGAGTGATCCCAGGCTCCCTTTTTTGGTTCACTTCATCAAGGGCAGCGGGTAATTATGTGAAAAACATTTTAAAAGGGGGCCATACTTAGTCTCTATATTCTGCACTGAATGGAACTGGACAAAATAATCACTCACATTACAGTAAAGTGGAAAGCATTTAACTATCCACATCCCGTGAATCGGAGAGAATTTCCTATATGGTGAAATATGACAAAAGAATGCAATATTATACTATTTTTAACCACAAAAGTCTCAAATACACAAAACGTAAATTAAATATGGTGAGTCACAGTTTCTCTTTTTTTTATTGTGTTCCAGTTTTAGCTGCCATATTGTAGCAATGAAAATAGCTCTTGTGAAGTAACTGTGTCTCTGAAGCTTATGCTGGTTTGCTACTAATACTCCATACTTTTACAGTAAATATAATGCAGTAGCTGCCAGGATAAGGTTTGTTTTTTTTTTTTTTTCTGTTGCAGGAGGAGGCATATATTGCATCCATAGACAAAAACACCCAGTTAAGGTTAGGGGAACATTAGAGTTTGGGTTATTAGCTAGTAAAGATATAAAGTCAATGCAGATATTTAAGTAACCGAGAGTAAACAAATGCTTTGAGTGTCTGAGCACGGCTTTATGTAAAACTGTTTTGAGATGGAACGATTAGTGACTCTGAGTAAGCAATACACTGAACAGAAAGAACAAGTGGGGTAGCAAGAAAAAATGATTGAAATAGAAAAATCCAATCTTAATTTCTGAATATGTTATAGTAGCTATACTCTAAGACACAGGTAAACACACTCAAACCTTCACAAAACAATGCAGTAATGTTCCAGAAGCAATATATAGTAGATATCAATGAAATATTTGATGTATCTCAATCGCTAAAACTCATACTATTTGCAGATGACACCAACATATTCTTTAGTAGTAATAATTATAATGAACTTGTAACTACAGGAAATGAGGAATTAAATAAACTGAAAAAGTGGATGGACAATAATAAATTATTATTAAATTTAAATAAGACTAAGGCAATGATGTTTTTTTTAATTCTAAAACCAATTCAGAACTACAGTTAATGATTGAAGGAGTCCAAATTGGAAATGTAAATGAAAACACATTTTTAGATGTTATAATAGATTGTGGAAAGCCCACATCAGACATATAAAAACAAAAATCTCCAAAAGCCTTTCAGTTAGAAATAAAGTAAAACTATACCTTGATGAAAATGCACTCCGTACTTTATACTGCTCCTCGGTACTCCCATATTTCACATATTGTGTTGAAATGTAGGGGAAACATTTACCAATGCACAATTAATCCATTAGTCACATTACAGAAACGAGCAGTGTAGATTATTCACAAGGTTGGATTTGTAGAACGCACTCATAATCTGTTTATTCAGTCAAAACTATTAAAAATCCATGATCTTGTAAAATATTATACATCAATAATCTTATTCAAAGCGTTGAACAAATTACTACCAAGTAATATACAAAATGTTCACAATTCAGGAGAGTACTCATAATTTGAGAGGATATGGAGATTTCACATTACCTAAATTTCGAACCACTCATAAACGTTTTTGTGTGTCTGTATGTGGAGTGAGACTTTGGAACAGTCTGGACATCCGACACAACCAATGCCAAAATACCACAGATTTAAACTTCTATATAACATATGGTCTGGTCACAGTATAAAGATAGAGGGTCTTAATACTTATGTTATATCAATATTCTGGTTTACAATGTTGATGTGTGCTTGTAGTTCCTCACCAAGTTGGAATGTGTTGTCCATTACCTTTATGATATTGTTCTTACTGTTGCTGGGATGTGCTGTTCTTTTACCATTAGCGGTATTGTAGTTTTCTTACCATTGTTGGTATGTAATTGTTATTATAATGTAAGTTAACGGTTAACTGTTACCAGTGGTAACACCAGCATGAATGTACATTGTTCCTATTTTTTACACATATTTTGGTTATATACTGTAAATACTGTGGAATGAGTTTATTATAATCTGGTATAGGCCTATTTGTTCATTGTCCTGGTTTGAAGTTTAAAGACAAGAGCAAGTATTTGAAACTTCATTATGTTAAGTTACTGATGAGAAATGGGGGTGGGATTAAATAAGTTTTCTTCTTCCCACTCCTTTTCAAGCGTAAATGAATGAATTTGAAATATTGAACTTGCATGTATTCTGTTGAATGTATTTGCATTACCAGTTACTGTTGTATGCAGGTCACTTGTGTTGTAAAATGCTTCCTCACTTGCTCGAAATGAATGACATGAATGAAAGCCCAATGTTTAAGCATCACCAACAGGCCAGTTAGAGTTGAAAGGGAGATACAGTATATGTGGCTGTGCTTCAGCCAAAGTTTTAGTGTCTCAGACAGAATTGTGCACTAAATAACAAGATGTTGAAGGGATAGCCTTAGAGCCGAAGGTCAATGCCCAAAAATATCCCTAACAGAGCAAAACAAGAAGAGAAAAATGAAAACACAGGCGGAGGGCAGGGTCTCTGCAGTTAAATACTGACAGAGGGTCAGAAGTGATGACTGAGAGGATTATTATTATAAGAGTCTAGTGTTTTTTGAGGAAAATGTTCAATACTTTGTCTTTAAACACATTTGAAACATTGTCTTGTGACACTATATTATTTGGCAGCTACTCTGAACTTTGACCCATTGTAACAATGGTGTAACTGACGTCTCAACAGAAAGGATACACTTATTTTGTGCGCTTTTTGCGTTATACATCTATGCTATGTCATCTTTTGCTTACTAAAAATAAAAAATAAAAATCAGAAAATGACAGAAAATCTATGTGGAAAATACTGTATCCCCTGTACAACTAAATGTTAACAATAACCATACTTGTAGCAAGATGATAATGTGTTTATTAGGAAATACAATTTTCATTCATATAAAGTGATTTTATTTTTTTAATAAGAGGGTTTGGAAATAACCGGCCACCTTTCTCTCCTTCATCTTCAACTTAGTGCTGTTTGACTGAGACAGATGGGGAAGGTAAATCAAGGCAGCTGAGTGGAGAGCACTGCTGACAGCACATTAGAGCCTCTCTCAATGAACTGTCACAAGTGCACAGTGAAAGTAAAGTTTGATCATACGTGGCTGCTGTCCTGTCAGACATCCTTAAAAGCAAATGGGGCCTAAGTGCTGCGGAGCTCTGAATGAGGCTGAGATGACAGTTGGAGCTGGTGCAAAGAGAGGGCTCCGGCATTCCACCCTCCATCCTGCAGAAGGACAATGAGGTAAGGAGGACTGGGGCAGCGTTTCTCGGCCTGCACCCTCACCCCTGCTGTAAAAGCATCTGACAAAGTGTCAGTCTTGCACATCATCATTTGCATCATTAAGGACTAGCACTAAACTTTTCTGCTGCTTGTGCAAAAATGTCATGAATATGTGCAAACCTCCACATGTCCCCTTGAATTTGCAGATGTTTTGATGCACAATGAATATTAGTTTAAAAAAAAAAAAAAAAGTGGTAAAGATTATGATAACTGTTCTGTATCCTACATATAGACAAGATATAGACAAGGTTAACTGGTAGCAACATATAGATTAAACCATATAAAATGTACATTAATTTTTTTTTCATTTTTTTTTCATTTGCGCTCAAATCCTATTTACAATTATCGCCGCTGTACATAGAATAACTTCTTTGATTTGTTGTTTATACTCAAATCTTCATTAATGTGGTATATTTTCAAGTTAAATACATTATACTAGGCCTAGTTCTTAAAATATCAGCGACAATGTACTGTATTAAAACCTAAACCTGTGTTAAACAACAAATCACAACACAAATTATGTTCAAAGATGTGATTACAAGATCATGGAGTAGTGATGAAAGTCACAGGGCCAACTGTCCAGACTGTCATCTAAATAACAGGACTGAGAACCAAAGACTTGCCTTTTTAGCATGAGTGGTCCCCTAAAGTAATTTGGATTTCCTTCCTCCATTGCAAAGCCTAAGAGACTGTTCTACTTTATCTAAAATACTGTTCCACTTTAACTAAGTCTGATAGAGAAGGGTAACTCCTCAGAATCAGAACACTTTAAATTTTCATTAACCCATTAACTGTGTTTTAATGCGAAGGGAACCTTGTACAATATTAAACACATGTGTTGCCAAGTCGATGAATTAATTTAAAGATAATCTTCATTTTCAGTCCCTTTGACCTATTAGTTTATTTCTACAGGCCATGTAATGCAAAAAATGTGATTTTTTTTTGACAATTATGGAGGATTTTGATCATAATGCGTGACTAACCAGTACAAAAAATATGTGCAGTTATTCAATTTTTAAATACAGTTAATTAAATAACTGCTTTATTTGACTTACCTGGTATTGAGAGACTTTAAATTTGGCAGTGATTTTTGTATTTTTTAAGCATATTTATGAATGTTGTTTTTTCAAGCAGCACTTGGAAACTGTCAGTGAACTGTGTAGATTTAACTGATGAAGCAATCCTGCATTTCTTTTAAAAATCACACACACACACACACACACACACGCACACACACACACACACACACACACACACAATTTGTAATAATCAAGGGTTAATTTGCCTGAGTGAAAAGCAGGCTATCTTACATTAGAAAAAAAAAAAAAGAAAAAAAGCCCCAATGTTACTGTGGGAATAGAACGCTATCTTAATAACTTACAGGCCTTTGGACCAGTGGTGAGTAAAACCTTGTTTACTTCAGTCTAAGCCTGCACTCAAACACCATATGCTACTTCACTCTTCCATTAGGCTGTGTGTTGAGGCCTGCGCCCACTGTTTAGCCTGGCGCAGAGGTACTTCTAGCTGTAGGAATTTGGTCTCCACATATTCTAAAACCCACTTTCACCTGCTTCCCAGTGGGCCATCATAACTTATCTCTGATGCAAAACAACACTTTCATAAGTGCCCCGCTGAACAGGGAAAACACATAAACAAAGAAGTATTCAGACATAGATTGAACTTTGTTGTTCTCAGCCAATTTGATTGGTAGGAGGTAGTGGGCAAATGGGCTGTTTTCTCAAATGGAATGTTTTACACACTTAAAAAATTTACAAGGTGGGTGAGTAAAACGTACATTGAATGTGGGATCATCATTATGGCATTAAAAATGTAAACATTTTGAGAGGCCTTTTAGAGTCCCCGAGTGAGCACGTTTCTTCTACACCAATGTTTTCAGTGTTGACCATTTAAGTCATAACCATCCTCCAGGGAGGTTTTCTTTAACAAAGAGGATACCTTAGTTCAAAAACATTGAACACAGGACAATGGCAGAAAAGAAATGGTCTGTTAAGTCCATCTTATTCTGCCTCGATGCTTTTAACGTCACTGTTCCAGAGACAGACATCACCCTGCTTCTAAAAGTGGGTCTGAACCAGGAGAAACAGCCATTAAGAGCAATTCAGCTGCATGAAAGTAGTGTCTGACAGGTCCACTCTCACTGACAGATGCCATTATAACCTGTAAAATGTGATACTGGCACTTTAAGGTTATATCATTTTACCCTTCAACTCTAGCCGCCCATCTGCTCGATAACAAGGGCGCGCTCCGATGTTTTAGGTCATATGGCCTATGTTTTCACCATGCCATCCTTCAGGAGTCTTTATTATACTAACAATTTAAAATCCCTTATTGTTCTGGTGTGTGCACGGCGACTTTACAGCTCAGGGCGACTATATTACATTATTTATACGTACATTATAAGGCTACTATCCTCTCACAGAAAATAAATTCTATTTTTCCCTGTTGCTGACATAGGTGTAGTGTGTACAGCTTTGAACACAGCTGCATTTCTTGAGCTTCAACTCCTCCAAACAAGAAGCGATGAAAAAATACTTAAATTTTCACTGTTGCCACAGTTCAGATGACAATTATGACAGCCTAGGTTTAATCATAGAATCGGGTAGTTCATTTTCTCAATGTCAACATGAAACCTTGTCAAAAAATGAATTCTGTCTTTCTCTCGGGAGATAAGCAGGCTCCAGTGCACCAGGCTCATTCAGAGGAAAAAAACTTGCAGGTCACAAGGCAGCGACTTGCATGTTTTCTTATTTTTTTCACCCCCTCGCTCTATCCTCCCCCTCTCCTTTTTTCTGAAAACCACCCAAGAAGAGATTAATCATGAAGGGAAAACTCAACTTCACCCTCTAGCTGCAGGTCACAGTTCTTATTTCGTGTGGAATTGGCTTTCGGAAAGCAGAAGGCCTGCCCGGGGGGCAGGGACCTGATATGAGAGGAATTTGAGAATGAAGCAGAGGGGATTGATTAGCCCACTTCATATCCCACACTCCGTAAGCACAGTCCAGCTGCAATCTAACACACCGCTGAGCTGAATAGACAAGAGAAATTGGATTCCTTCCTAATATTTAACCTTCAAGTCAGCTCTAACAGCTGTTGATGGGTTGCTCTCCCAGGTAGTTACAAGAGGACTTTTTACATGTAACATAGAGAGGGAATAGAAAAGTGGGAATGTGATGACTTTTCTGTAGGTTATTCAATTACAATGGTGCAAAGAGCAGCTAGGCCATTGAAGCACATCATCTGCATGCAACTGCACTGAGGGATTTAATTTTACACCTCTTCTTGTCTGAACAGGTTGTGTGAGTGTGTGGGCACACACGTATACACCACTCACACACACATTCGCACAAACAACCGTACACAAGCACACACTCTCACACTCTCACAAAGAGCAATTAATGCTATGAAAGTTGAGTGTGGCGCTAATGGATAGATCATATACAGCCATAATGACTTACTTTGATGTTGGTTGTCAAAGTAGACCTATTTTAGACCCGGAGCAAAAGGAGCTTGAAAATATCATGTAATGTGACCATTTTTTAATTCTCTCTTCATGAGCAGATGGTAGAACAAAGAGCAATGCCATCACTTCCTTACCCTACATCTCTGGAGTAATGACCATTTAGCTTTCTGGTTTCTTTAGTGTCGACTCCAAACACTGACTGATAAACAGCGCATCTTAGTGACATTGTGACCATATTATACACCAATGAATATTTAGTGATTTACTGAGATCATATCTACAAACCATCTCTCATGCCAGTCTTGGCAAGTGTTGATAAGAGAGCAGGATGTCATCAGGCTCTTTTCTCAAGTCATTAAGCCATACAGTTTATACCAAGCAAAGTGTAGCCCATTTGAATGCGCACATAAGCGAATGTCTTATGATAATTAAGTGCTTGAGTTGCAGAATTGCAGAATCGGATTCATTAGTAGAGTCACACATTTTTTATTAGCACCTTATTCTGTTCCAGAGCTGCAGCAGTGCCTGAAGACGTGCAGCTCTTTACTTCCCCACAATGAGGACTAGAAATTTAAACACCCAACCTTCATGATTAGAGAGGGCACTTCACATCATGGATTTGAGAGTAAATATAAAGTAAATTTGGATTTAGCTGATTTTTGTGTTCCCCCAAGAATTTAGGTCAGTCTCTAAAGCATATTTCAAGCGCGGGAAAGCAATCCAATAAAGTAGTCTGGTACAAATCTATAGATAAATGATGCTTCACATTCAATTACAGTGAAAATTTTATCTTTACTTTTCAATGATTTTGTCAATTAGTCAACACAGTGTTTCTTAATTTATCAAGGACTATGGCCTAGTATTACTCAGTGTGTAAGCATTTATTAGATTAGGAAAGGCAGGAGAAAGGGAGAAAACATACATTAGATGGCATGGACGGGTATTTTGTTAAAATAACTCTAACAGTAAATGAGCAATCTATATTCTACTTAAGACAGTTTTCTGTTGGGCTCTGCTTCTTGTACTGGCTTCATAGCAGCAAACACAACAAAGCTGGTAAACAGTCCCTTATTCCTTGAGTTTTGACACATTGACTATCGAGCAAATACACAGCACACCAAACCAATCCACTGGGGAACCCATGCAGGGACCATGAAACTATACTCACAACAAAAATTAATTGGGGAAAAAATAACTAATTCTGACATTCCCCGAAGAGGGTCTTTCATCTTATAAATAGTGGCTGCAAACTTGAGTATTTTTGCTTAAGTAACACAACACTGCAGATGATAGGATTCGTTTGGCTCAGCCCCAGGGGCCCGGCATGACAAAGAACACTTGTTTAGCAACTGCATAACCGGGTCCCAACATGGGCCTGTGACTGTGCCCAAACTCACCTAGAAACCTGCTCCATTTGCATTCTGCCTCTCCAGACACAAGGCGACACAATCTAAGGGGATACAGCGACCCAGAGATGGTATTGGAAGCTCGCACATAAATTAGTCTTTATTCCCTCATCTCTCCTCCTCCTTCTCTCCCACTGCTGCTCCTCCCCTCTCCCCCCTTATTTGTCCCATGGCTTCATCACATCACAGTTCATGCAAAGGAGAGAATGAAATCCAACTTTAAAGTTTCTCCATCTAATTACAATCTGTATTTACTTTCCTGGGGCTGCAGTGTGAGCCGGCATATCTGCTTTTGGAACCGATGTTTAATTCAGTATTGAACATGTCCTTTGGAATAATAAAACAACAGACAAAATAAAGTTCACCTCCGATTCAAAACCACAAAGTTGCATCCCATGGTTTAATTCACAACGGAGTCAGAATAAATGTCCAACGTGTAAGACTTAGGGAGATTTAGGAAGATCTAATAGCAGAAATAGAGTATAATATTCAGAATCATGTTATCATTAGTGTATAATGGGACAATAATAAGAATCATGTTGTGTTTTTGTTACCAGAATGAGCGACTTATGGCTACAAAGGGAGCAGGTTGTCTTTCATGTGTTCCTACAGTAGCTCCAGACAGACTTCCTGCTCTTTTTTCCATCTTATAGCGTGTGACATCCAGGGTTAAGGTGCATTATCATCATTTACTATGTTGGAATATGGACCAAAGTTATATCCCCTTAAAAAGCCCAGAACAGACAAACCAAACACTGACCCAAAGAATGACTTTCTGCAGCTGTAACAGGGGACGGTGATAGTGGCATTCAGTTCGTTTCAATCTGCAATTTCACAGCTAGATGTCACTAAATAACATACTCAGAGCCAACGCATAATCAGACTCAAAAGCACAGTCTTCCATATTATATCCATTTGCTATAAAACATATGCTAGCATCCAGAAAACCTATTGACCTGCTCTAAAGCCTACCAGTAAGGGTAGCCCTTAGCAACACTGTAACCTTGCAGAGAATAACCAAGTTCAAGCAAGAAGGAATGAATGGACACCAGGTGTGTTCAGAGACTAGTGGGCAAGGACCTCAGCACCAAAATGAAGCTAATGCATAAGGAACTTAAAGGGTATTATATTGAACTTTGCTCTAAAAATACTAAGTCAGTAGTTTTTCTATGTGTTATTCTGGTCTCAATAATATTATTTGGAATATCAAATTGATCTAATGGGTTCATCTTTGAGTTTTCCTTCATTAATCAGATCTATTGAAAATAACAGCCTTTGGCCTCTGCTGTGTTGGGCTATGGTTGTCAAGTCGATTTGTAAGCCTGATTTTAGGAGTTTTTTTCTACTTAATAAAACACATTTTTCCTTGACAGACACATTATAATTAAACTTCAAATTTTAGGAAATTAATTTCTTGACACAAGTGTTATGATACAACACCAAAAAATATACACTCTTTGGTAAAATGTATAGCTGAATACTTAAATGTAACACTAGGTTATGCTTTTTGTAAATCTTGCGATAAATATAAAACATTTATTAATATAATCAGAAAGAAAATCCTTTTAAAAGTTTTTCAGTAATTGGCACTCAGTGAACACACTATGTGTATGAACTGGTGAATTTTTTTCTAGATTGATTTACTTATGGACACTGTACTCTAACTAAATGAAAAGGTATATCTTGAAGACAAGATATTGGCTAAAAGATAAAAATGGCATTCCTCCATCAAAGCAGGCTTTCAGATTTGGAAAATCCATCACAGCTTATGGAACATCATGTTGCTTTTTCCTTTCAACTGTATTCATAGTTGTATCCTGGCTAAATCAGTCTTACATCTTTTCTCAGAGGGTGTTGTATTTTATTAGCAGCTAGTAATCTGTTAACAGTATAGTCCACAGAGGAGCGAAACACTCCCTCCAATCTGTCCACCTAATAGGAGAAAGGGAAGACAGAAGACCATTGTGGTGTTGATGCTTTCAAATGCCACCCCCCACCCAGCCCCTGCCTTCCCAGACAGTCACACTCTTAGCTGGCACATCATTTGCTATTGCTGCAAATGCGATCATTAATTTACCCTTCCCAGTGAAACTTCATATACCCATGACACATTTTTTCTTTGTCTAATTAAATATAATTTTGAACCTCTTTAAATCCAACTTCATCCAAATGCACAATCTAATTTTTCATTTGCTTTTGTACATGATATAAGACATCAAGTCAATAATTTATTAAATTACTTTTCCCATTCATTTTCTTCTATCTATAATTGATCTCTCCAGTTGAAATTCTGTTGTTCCTCTTACTCAGCCAGTCTGCGGAGAGGCTGCGTGACATCACTGTGAACAGGGTTGTACCCCAAACACACAGTTCATGTGGAGCTGTTTGGGACATTCTCACACTATACACATAAAGCAAAATAAACTCTACACATGCTAACCATTAAAAGCTTGTTTTATTGCCCATTATTCTATGTTAAAAACTGATTGTTCTCTCTATTGCATTTGTTAGATTTTTATTTGTAAGTATAGTCATGATTTGATGTTTTATTACACAGCCAAGTGGTGTAACCCAAAAAATAAAAAAAACATTAGAAAAAAAACTGGGTCTGTAAACAAAGGAATAGGCCTATTTCCTAATCTTTACTCCTCAAGGCTCTTGACAACAGCAAGGTCACATCGCACACACAACAACATCAGAACGTTTGTCATCGTGTATTCTAGTGTACAACTGAAGCAGCATCGTACTTTTAGTCTACTCTCCTATGCAGGCCTCTCTTCCTGGAAGTGACTTAAAAATAGATACTAAAATATACTATATGCTTGAATTAAGTAGAAAATTATAAACCTCTCATGATTTTATTCTGAACTGAAAATTAAAATACTTAATTGTTTTCAGGAGGGCTAAAACTATACATATATATATATATATATATATATATGTATGTATGCGATCTCTTGTGACTATGAAGAAAGAAACAACACAAACCAACACTGTGGAAACTAATCTTGCTAAATAACCCTTAGGGGCTGAAATGTAAATTCAAAAATTATGTACTATTTTGTAACGTTTTGCATAGTATCTTGTTTCTCCAGGAATGTGTTTTAGGAGTGATTTGTATTTGTCCTCCTCTGTCATTTTGGATATGTTATTTTTTTTCTTCCACAACACTTTTATTGTCAAAGGTGGTGTGATTGTACGTGCAAACAGGATGGATGAACTGTATCATCATCTTCCTGTCTCTGTGGAGTACTACTACTTTTCATTTTTGGGGGAAAAAGAAAAAGCTGCGTCTTCAGAAAATAAAAAATGCACATACCTCCACCGAGGCTAACAGTCCACTCTTCTTCTCTTTCTATAATATTATGAACTAGGCTCAATCAGATTCACTACATATCGGAGCTCAGAAGTTGGACCTGCAGCTCATAGATTTATAGTAATTAACCATCATAAATTCTTCAACAGTGGAAAATGTTACACAAATGGTCAAAGTTAATGCAGACTGAAACTGACAGATATATGTTAAAGAATCACCATCAATGAACCAAAATCAACTCACTAGCCTAGTGACCAGTTCTATTAGCATTAATACCACAAACAAATAAAGGTCTTTGCCGTAGGTTAGTGCAAAACAAAAATTAAAAATTAAAAACAAATGTTACCTGAATAGCAGAGAAGTGAAAGCACTCTTATTAATCCTCTAATGGAAAAATCTGTACAATTCCTTTAAAAAGTACATGATGACAAATTAAGATCACGGTAAGATCACCAAGGCCAAATTCTTACAGTAGTTGCTGCTGTTGAGACATTTATGGACAGATGGATGGACAGCCAAACATGAGTGAACTCACAACCACATGGTAAATATTAGGAGCTGTTTGAGTAGTTTGGATGTGGGACAGGGTAAGTTGCTAATGTAGTTGCACCCTGTTTCCTAAAAATGAAGCGCATCTAACCCATTCTGTTTTGCGTCTGCAACAGAAAGAGTGTGTAAAAGGGGCAGGTTAATTGACGTTGGTTACAAATACAGCTCATTCCTTTACAGCTACTTTCAGGCCTCATTTATATATGAAGTACAGTTTCACAGATTCTACATTACCTGGATGACCCTGAGAATAATTCAGACTGGGTCAGGCAAGTAGATCCCACATCTAACCTTACTGCCAATTAAGCAGTTATTGTGAAGTGGACTTGACTTAAGTGGCTCCAGATGCTCAACAAAGATGGTGTTGACTCTCATGCATCTTTTAGGTTTATTGGCAGTGGCTCACCCAGTGGGTCCCATGGGCCTCCTGCATATGAAACGCATGCAGAGCAACTAGGGCTGGACCTGAAATGTCACATGCATCAAAGCCTCCCCTTCCCCCGTTACTCCTGAATTCCTAATGCAGCAAACACCTCATGGACCTAATGTCCATCCTTTACATCTGCGCTCACAGACAGAGTTCTGATAGAATGGGACTGAATTTAAACAGCAAGACCCCCAGTAAACCCAGGAGAAGTCCCAAACCCAAACCAAAATTACAGATCTTGTGAAGGCTGCTGAAAACAACATACTGTAGCTTTATGTTCAGATTCATCCAATATCTTTAGTTACAGGTACATATTGCACTTCACTCTGTTAGTGGACTAGCGAAACTTGTTATAATCAACTTTGTTGTGGCAAAAAGAACACATTGCCTCCAAATACACATATTTTCAGGTAGGCGTAGGCAATCTGAACAAAAGATCATGTGAGAATCTTTTGAGGTAGACTCACAATCTACAACGTGAATCTCAATTTTTTCCTCTTATAAAATGTAGCTGAGTTCCAACTAAACCATAACAACTTTTCCTCTAGTTTTCTCTGGTTTCTGGAAGCTGTGTGTGATGACAATTTGCTGTTGTTTGACAAAGAACTTAATTTTGTGCATCATTGTGAACCAGCATTATCATTATGTTGACAATATCTAGATTACCTAAAAAATGAGTCCACATTTTCCTGTAACTGCAGTTTCCATTATTATTTTGACCATGGTGGCCTAATTTTTTACAAGTGACTTTTAAAATGAATTAAAAAAAGTTCTTAAAGCATCTGTGAATCTGCACATTGGAGCTCAATAGCCAGACCCAAAGCTGATAGACTTTCTTCAGCAACAACAACACATGCAGTAACCAATAATGTAAAAATGACCTATAATGTAATAATTTAGGCCACTTTAAATGTAATAAAGCCAATAACATAATAGTATTTTGCCAATAATTGAATAAATTAAGGATAAAGGATATTTTTAATGCTAGTCCAACAATATAATAACCAGTCTATAACATAATAACTTATGTTTTTGGTGCAAAAACTTTATTACATTTTTAGCAAGCTATTAGATTATTTATTACATTGAAAATGGGCAAAACAATGTTATTGGCTGTTATAACATTATTAGATGCTGCAACACATTACACAAACTGTGCAACTTGATGCAAAATCTGAACACATACCCTCATACTGTCAGGCTCCCATTTATTGCAGTACACAAAGGATCATTCTTAAATAAATGATATGATGTTCTGGGATATGAAAAGCACTGAAGCATAAGCATAGAAAAGTGTCAAAAAGCATCACTTTTTGACTAACATCGCTTGGTTCAATCAGACCAAAATATTCATTTGCTTTTATTTAATTATCCCATCACAGTCAAATAAGTGGAATTAATGGACAAGTGAAGAAAACACAAGAATGTCTCTGGTAACGCATTTCAGGCAGTTTGTCCATGTAGAGTTACCATCATGCATGCGCAAATGGGCAGTTGATCCGGTAGTGACAGGCAGGAGAACCAACCAATAAAGATGGAAGACACTAAACAGCACATTGGCCCTCTCCATGGGAAATTTGAGTACAAAAAAAACCCCAAGATGGAACAGTTGTTCCAAGTTGTTTTGCTGAAACTCTTGAAGGGGTTTAATAAACGTGCAAAAGCGCATATATATTTCCTTCTTTCTTGAGTCTGTTTGCTCATGCAAAATGAAATGCGATTAATATAGATTAAAAATGAATTATACTTAATTTTGATTAATCAAAATTAATCCACAGCAACCCTGTGATTAATCTGATTAAAAATTTTAATTGTTTGACAGCGCTACTGTATATATATATATATATATATAAATATTTGCCTGAACACTTTTAAAATTTTGGTTGGTGACAGGAGGAGACAAAGTGCCACCAAAAGAGACAATGAACTGTCTTGCAAATGGGTCTATAATTAAATATTTACATAATTTGATTGTTCATTTTGTTTCACTTTAAAATTCAAGCGCTTCACCGAAACCATTTCTTTCCCTAATTACAATTTCCTTCCAGGCTGATATTTACAATGCAATCTCCACATCTTTGGAAATGTGGTTGTGATTTATTATTTGTGCCTTCATCATATCAGTTAGTGGCTAAGAAATTTGTTCATAATATAAGCTTTCGACCTGTGCAGCTGACTCATGATTTCATGTCAAAGACAAGGTGAATGTTTTTGACAATCATGTACAGTATAAGATCAGAGCAAGAAATGGGTTGTTTCAATTTCTCAAAATGCTTTCCTGCTGTTGAAATGAACTGCGGAGACATCAAACAGCCTAGGCTGCATAGCTTTCAGAGGGAAGACACACGAAATTATTTGATGCCATCTGAGTCTTACCAGCACTGAGGATCACAATACAGCTGGTTGGCACACTGGTGATTATTCATGGCACTCACGCTTATTATCCCGGAGAGATTGAACAATGGTTTTGTGTTGTGGTAAGTGAACGGCTAGAAGTTCTAACCTCTGCAGAAACAATTGCTGAATGCATTTCTCTCAGCAGTGAAACAACAGAGAACGAGAGGGCGGCAGACATCTCCTGCTCCCTTGAGTGTAATCTGACTTAGATAAATATTTGCCATGCAGTCTGAACATCACACAAAACCATTGTGATGCTCTTCTGAAGCTTGCCATGATTGCTTTACTCCACTGCAAAGATGGATTTCATCCTTTGAGTGACTTTTCGAAGTCTTAATCTAAAATTGGGCACAATATGCTTTTAAAGATCAGAAGAAAAAAGAAGAAAAAAAAAGATAGAACAAAATATCAGATGTCTTAAAATGCACAAATAAAAGCAAATCATTGTTCTTGACATGAATGAGCAAAAACCTTTAAATTCAAAACCGTGTAAAGTGAATTTTACTACAACGCACTGAGCTTTCTATGTTTTAGAAGTAAAGACAGGAAACAGGTGGGTTAAGTATTGGCAGTGACACAAATGATATTGCTTTGTCTTTTAGAGCCGTGGTGAAGCTGTACTCTGAATTTCTGCTTACCCTACAGCATGCTGGCCCATGTAGCTCGTGTTTTACCATCACGCACATCCATCACTGAGTCAAGAATCATATCAATACTTGCCCATTTCCCCATTTGGGCAGAGCTGAGTAGATCAATTCATTTAAAAGGAACCACGGCCAGACATCCGTTTTAGAGATTAGAACATATATTGGCTAGTCATCTGATGGAGGGTTGAAGGTTCATTAAGTCAATGGAATCCTTTAATCAATAAACAAACTTTAAGTCCAGGCTTTTATGGCAGCATTTCTACTGCATATCTAGTTACATTGGTGACGCACAAAGCACAAGACACTTTAGATTGTATTTCCCCACTTTTGTGTGCTTTGTCCTTGGTAAACAGATAATCTATAAGAATACAAGCTATTTGTGATTGAATGCATCAAAAGGCCAGTAATGTGTTATATACTGTTAAAACTTTATTTTTCTTGAGGCTTTGAAACACTGTGACATATTTGTGAGCAATAGTTTCTTGTTCCATTCTCAAAATAAAAAAAAAAACCTGTTCATCTTTGATAGTCAATGGCAAAGGATAAGGAAAAATGACAAGTATCAGATGCTTGCCGTCATACCCAGTATGGCAGAACGACAAGCTGTGGAAACTCAACAGAGTCTTCAATGAAGGGCTTATGTAAATCCCCCCAACTCAAGTTTCTGTCTACAGTCCGGTAGATCCCACTCCAGCTAAATCATGAGGAAAGTCTGGCAGTGATTCTTGAGTGCCACTTGTGTCCACCTGAATTATTGTTTGTGTGTAATGCAGGGGAAGAAACCAGCTTGCAATGAGAAGTGGTTGTGCCCTCTGATTGATTGTTAAGTGTTGTCCTGGAGCCCATTGCCAGACCCCACTTAACGGCCTGCACAGCAGAAAGCAATCAGTGGTGTTACTAAGGGTCTCGTGGGGATGGACCCAGTCATGATTGATCTTCAGCGGCGCTCTGAAGATGTCTCTGAGACCTGGGTTTCACCAGAGTTGTGTTACAGTCTGAGAATGCCCTCTGACGTGGCATTGTATCAAATGAAAACTTTGGGTAGCCCAAACAAATCAGAAAAACCCACTCACTGATTTAATTTAGATTTTACATTGTCTGGAGAGATGAAATAAGATGTCTTAGTGTGACAGCTCATGAGTGTTGTTCTGCCCCGTGAGGCTTATTAATTGGCATAACAAATTGTGTGTATTTGCATATATCATTCATATGGTGTGCTACCGCAAGCTTAGTGCATGAAGAAATGCATTATAATCGAATAGTAAATCCCTGTGGAGATGTTGCACGTATCCAGGCAGTATTATACCTGAGGACATACACACACTTGCCTCTAGTACCAGGCAGCAGAGCTGTCGGCTCTCCGGTGGTGTGTCAGTGTGTTCAGTGACCACAACGCCTGGTGTTAGTCTCATTACAGGGGGATCAAAGGGACATGAGCTTCATAGCAGCGGGGACTCTCTTCAGCCCCCTGAGAAGCAACTCCTCCTCTAATCTCAAAGGTCACATTTAGTCATTCAAATATAAAACAGCATCACATCGCTTTTACCCATGTGAACTGCTGGAGACTTCTTTAAAGCAAAGGTTCACACACAAATTTTTCCAGTAGCGTATTACAATAAAGACCGAAAGAGATAAACTCAAGTTTACTCTTTAATTACTTGCGCAGCGTCATAAAGACCAGAAATAATAGCCATGAATTGAGCAAATACATCTCTGCACAGTTGCGATATTATTCTAATCTCAAGGGCTGTATATGGTCGCAAAATATAAGTGAGATGAAACCTTGCAAGCGCACTTTTCTGTCTCTTCTTTATCATTACAAATATATGTAATATATTCAGTGCATTGTTTTATGCATGTAATCTTCACATATGAAACTCCAGTACATGAAGCTAAAACTCTTTTCAGACATACAAACACCACCCTATACAACCCAATGTTTACAATTAAAATCACACCAGTGATTTTCGTCATGGAATTTAGTTTTCATTCTTTAAATGACACAGTGAGTGGACAATGATGGTGGCAGCTAATAACATTGCAGTGCCGACAGCAGTTCCTCGGGATCTGAGCAGCTGTTCTGCAGTCTATATTGGCCTGTTCTTCAAGTGAAGAAAAAAAAGAGCAACCTAGATGAGAATTTTGTGCTTCAGTGGCTATTGAAAGATGAGGCAATAAACTGCTAAACTTGAGTAATCACACACTCCCTGAGGAATTTCTCAAATGGGGATGGTCAAAAACCTTGAAATTTGAGCCTCTCGCACACGGCCCAAGCTTTAACATTTGATGAGATTCATTATTGTAGGGAGCTGAATACAAGTGTCTTCTGATTACAGGGACCACCATTAAAAGTTCCCACCAGTGTGCATTTCCATGGTAGAACGTCAATGGGATTAAAATCTCAATTCACTCCAGTCAATTCTCCAGTAACAAGATTTCATTAAAAGCAGGCAGGGAGGAAAATGGACTCGAAAGCACTGAAACAGCTGGACTATAAATTATAAAAATGTGCTTTCTGCTAACTGAACACACCTTCAGCTTGCAGATGCATTATTATTTAATGTTCAGAGGAGCTGGTTTTATGTAAATTGGAGTCTTCTATTCTCTTCTGTCCCCTTCTCAATGCCAGGTACTTCCAAACCAAGCAAAGGGAGAGATTATGCAAACCAATTAACATATGAAAATAACGTATTAATATACTGTCTCTGAACTGTATCCAATCAGTTCCTTTTCACTGGCGTGTGTACAAAACAATTAAAATTAAATTTATACTGCTTTTCCTTAACATATTCTGCAGCAAATGGAATCAGTGAGCAAATGCTGACAAAAGTTTTACAGGCCTGTGTTCTTCCTTAAAGGCACACTGACTTTAAGAATATTTATAAGAAGCCATGCTAATAAATTCCAGTCTTTGTTTCTCCCTAATGATGTGTGCATCTGAGACAAAGCAGTGAAATCCATAGCGGTAGCCAGGTGCTAATGAATGGCTTACATTATGCTGTCCACTAATTACTACTGCACCATAAATAAAACACAAGACAATCAATTAGCGGTAGACGTGTGTTTGTTAGTCATGGGCAGCAACTTCCTCCAGGCCAAGGCTTTGCAGCAGACCTGCTTCTTCAGGGCGTAATTCTGAAATGGATACGATAAGTTCAGATAAATCACATTTTGAATGTTGCTGAATGCACTTCAGGCAATACATTTCTACTTATACATACAGATTACAAGTAATTTAATACCTGTGCAGCTTCAACAGAGAGGTGAGCAAAATGTTAAAATGCACATGGAGCAGAATGTCCTTTCCACTGAATTAGACAAAGAAACCCAACAGGCAGCTATCATCTCATTGCCTTTTAATGGAGCTTTGCAAAAAGGCTTTTTCTCTTCCACTTCATACAAAGCTCCTCCAGTTTCCCAGACACCAACTGGCTGACGTATCACACTTGATTTGAACCAGAGCAGGGGAAATCAGAGTACATTAACACTGCATGTAGAAGGCACTAACTGAATGATCCTAGCATTATGCGGCCTCTGGTCTGGCCTATCTGCGTAGTTTGATGCATAATTTGAGCATTAATGTAATTTACATTTTAACACAGTCCCAAAAGTAAACTGATTAGTTGATAGTTATCTACTAATGTGCCAAGAGGACCCACATGTCACTTGCATGCAGGCGGAGGGACAGGATTACGCACGACAAGGTTGGCCTTGCAGGAACACAGACAAAAAGAGACAATGCCTGCCAAAAGGAGAGAGACAAGAGGAGGTACCACACACACGTCCGCACACACAAAGTCCAATACAAAGTCTTGTGAGGTAAATGGTTGTCGTTCAGGTTTGCTAGTGTAGCATTTCTGTCTAACAGGATCCATCTTTCTTCTTTATTTTCAAGGACCTTTAAACAGATCATACCAATAAGGAGGAGGAACCGTTACAATAAATCTGGAGACTATAACAATAGGTTCTCTGTCGTGTTTGCAGTCCTCCGACCACTTGGTAACATCCACAAATATGTGTTTGTGTAAAGTTTCAAAGGCAGTTCACTAACGGTATTAATCAATCTAAAATTCAAATTAAAGAACTAAGCACGTGCATTTCTGGGCCGTCAAATGTCTTTTATCTCTGTCCCGGCAGAGTTCCTTCTTTTTCATGGGACAAATTAAGGCCCCCATAGATGACAGAAGTGCTTAAAAAAGTGCAACAGAGTTGCAGTCCCATGATGCAATGCTCCCAGTGGTTACATCTGCTCCATTCTTTCATCTTTCTCCATTGTTAGGTGGGAGCTGTCACATTAGGAGGAGAATCGTGGCTTCTTCCCACCCCCAAGTACCCCTTTTTTCCCATTCCAGCAGTTGGCAGGGTGGCAGGCCCATACAAAGGAGCATGCACCAGGAGCGCAGAGGGGAGCACCGTTAGAGGAAAAACAGTTTGGGAATTAAGGTCATTAATTTTCCACTTTCAAGGGCTGCCACACAGACGGAGATAAAGTCAGCATAAATATTCCGCCGAAGTTTCTCCTGTTTTTCTCCTCTCCCCATTTTCATCGGCAGCCCATTTATCTCCATGCTGTCAATTAGAGGCAAAAGCAAAGAACTAATTAGGAACTGTGCAATTTTAATTAGCTGTTTTGATAATTAAACTAATTGGTTCCCTTGTGTTTCTGCAATGTGTGCTGAGAACTTTTTTGATATCTGGGCAGCAGATTTCCCATCCGCTGGTTAATTAGTCACTTTTGCATTAAAAAGGAGCCTTCCTTAATAGCCTTAATTTGCAGTTGAAAAGAGAATCTACCATCAATAATTTGTGTAATTGGTAACCGTTTGATTGTAATTTAGAGGCACGGCCGGACAGCTCGGCATGTCTAATTCCTAATGACTAGGATTAAAGTTGGATTAACTGTTTGGGGAAGGGATTCACTCTCCCCTCTTCCCTACCCACCAAATGACACCTTGTCTACATTTGATTGGTCATGAAATTCAAATTGACTAGGTGAACTGCAGGGCTTATGCTGTTCCTATTACTTTCTATATGGTGAGCCTGTCAGGATATATCAAAAAGATTCCCATATACTTATTTTCCACCCACCATCTCAGGAGCTCCACATGAAGGAGGATAAAAAGTGGACACAATTTATTATGTGATGTGTTAAACCTCTGCTATTAAAATCATTTGTGTACAAGTCTGAGGGAAAAACATAGCAAAGAACGGCCACTAGGAGGAGCAGAACCTAAAATCTAAGACTAACAAAGTCGGTTACACTGTTCAATGAGACTTCATTCAAATACTAGGCAATTCTTTTCACTCAGTGCAGAAAAGTGCCCATTAAGCACAATGTACATTCACAAACAGTGACTGAGCGTCTGCTTAAGTCACAAATCCAAAAGTCTGGCAGAGATGGTGACATTACTATAAATAATTTTGTTCAATTATTTGCCACACCTATGTTTGCTTCAGTAGCAAATACAGCAGGGGAGGTTTCATTGTTGTTTACAGGTGTCAGCTTAGGGCTGTGTGCATTTAAATATGGCTAAAAGCTGGGAAACCTGGACTAAAAGCATATCATTCAGCATCTTAACTATCAGGCACCATCTCTATACTTTCATAACACAGAGACCTGGCCGTCAGTAGTCTGATTAAAAAGCACCATTCATCCCACTTAGCCAGAATACAATTAAGGGACATGGCTTTAAAAGCCCGGCCCTGAAGCCTCTCCCCATCCCACATAAAAGGAGCACTCTCCACTGAGCCTTGCCTGTAAATATCATGTTTGATATGAGGTTTTAATCTGCTTAGCCATTCTGAACTATAGAATGGGCTCATCCTCTCTCTGAAACCCCTGTCCAATGGCTGTGTGCCTGAGGACAAATAGGAACACAACACTAGTGTGCTATCTGATTAGGTGGGGTTAATTACAGAGCACTGTTTTGTAGTGGCTGCATTTGAGAGCCGCCCATAAATAGATGGGCATGGCTAATGCATGCTCAGAAATGAATTTTAATTAACTGTGTATCAGAGAAGCCCACTCAGGAGCTTGTTTCTAGTATGTAGTGACCCTGCTGTTGGATGTTGAGTGGGAAAGGTTCTACACCCAAGACACTGAGATGGGCTGAAGAGTGCACCGTGGCCTGAACAAGTCATGTTACACAGACACACAAAACGTCTTAACACAATCATAAGGCAGGTCATTTACATTTATGAGAGCAACATTGATTGAGAGTCACTGTGCACCGTTTCCCTGTCTTCAGTTTATAATCATTGTTATAATTGGAGTCCACTTGCACAAATGAGGATGAAATGAAACGGCTGTGGCGACACAGATGTGTATAACATTTTGACTTCAAAACTTACTGAACAGAGAGGTTATTGTGGTAAATTCGTTCTCCTTACTCCATTACTACTCCTTCATCACCCGACAATTTCTGTTCTCTCTTTGAACGGTCTTTATATAGTGTTTTTCCACATTCAAATGTCAAATGGCTTTTTGAGGTTGAGCCCCAATGATACAGAACCATTCTTTCCTCTTTCCTTTTCAGGTTTCTGTGTGATTGGATTAATTATGTGTCACTCACTTTGCTAGAGGTCAGCAAACATACATTCTCGGTCATAAGTCATCAATCTATGTGACCGTGGAGATGAAAAGTCAAGCATGTCAGCCAGGAAGCTGGACAGAGAGGGATCAGCCCATTGATTTCAGGGCCAAGCCAATCTCACCACAGCCTGCTGCCCTGAGAACTGAAATTATCCCCACGGGCTATATACAGTGAGCTTTATACCTTATATTTGAGTTGCACGATTACATTAGCAGGGCATATAAATGACTAAATTCTAATGTAGGAATGGATAATTAACAAAGAGGAAACCAGTCATTCATTGTACTGTTGTTTTAACATTTTGATCTGATTTTAATTAACCTCCAAGGATTTTTACTCAAATTACCAAGGATACAGCAATATGGTAATATCAGATGATATTACTTTACAGTGGAGAAAATAGGAATTGACGAGAAAAAGTTTGTTCCTGTTGAAAAATGAAAAAAAAAACAACAACAACATGGACGCAATAGTGTTATTTGACAAGAGAGCAACCAATGATGATGTGCTTATAGGGTTACAATTTTTGGTGCAAACTGTAACAGAAGGCAATGACAGACTGAGCAAGCTCACACCACAGACAGCCTGCTGGCTGCTGACGATCCAGCATTATTGTAGCTATACTCCACTCCACTCTCCTAAATGGCTAATCTTTGTTAGATCTCACCCTTAATTGGTTAACAGTCTCCGCAGGGCAAGTGAAAGTGGTGCTATTTAAGGCTGCATCATGAAACAGAAACACTTTCATCTTGGCAATAACAGGCAACAATTATATTACCAGATTCGAAAGTGAACCTTCTATCTGCCCACTAATCAAAAACGCAGCCCATCTGTTGTGCTGTCTCTTTTGAAACGACTGTTTATCTGCAGCATGTATGATAACTGGGTCTGGACACTAATTAACTGCTAAATAGACCGCAATTAGATGCTATTTCTACATTAAATTCTGCTGAAAAAGTAAGGAGAATAAAAACAATGAGCGCATTTTATGTTTACTCCAACTGTACCAGGCACTGATGGAACAGCATCTCTCTCTGTCTCTCTCTCTATCTCTCTCTCGCGTGCGCGTGCACGTGTACACGTGCATCAATACAACCTTAAGTGCATACGCGCGCTCCCTCCCTTTCTCCCTCTCTCTCTCTATCACGCACGTTCAGACTGGCAGGCAGACTAGTCACTCACACACACACACACACATACACACCTACACACACCCGCACCCCCCCCCAACACACACACACACACACACACACACACACACACACACACACACACACACACTCACACACACACTTTCCCTTAGCTGTGCTTTTGTGTTTTGTCAGAATTAATGAGAAAAGTTCCCTTGCCCTAGGGGTAATTAGTGTCCTTGGAGTTAAATAAGCTAATACTTAGACACCTCTGGCACAAGCAATTATGTTTGTGTATTGAATAATTGATTCAAAGAGGGGGGAAGGGCTGCTAATCAGATCTGAGCATAATGAATTGATTTAATTAACAGGGGAATCCGAGGGTCTCAGGAAACTGCGCGCATTTATTCAGTAGCAGCAGAGGCGAGCGCGGCACATAAACTGGGAGAGAGGCGGCGTGAGTTTGCTTTTAGCAGTTGTCAGATTTGCAATTGGATTTGTTTGAATATAGTTGCTGTTTCGGAGCAAATGAGAGCGAGAAAGAGAGAATATTAACAGCGAGGAGAGCTCACCCGTTCAGTCTGAGCGTCTGATCCGACCGTGTGTGCTCAGTTACAGATAGGCGACACTAGATTTATATCGCTTTTCATTGTTTTGCCCTTTTTTTTTGACTCGCATGGAATTTATCAAGAGCAACCAGCGCTGTTTGATCGGTGTTTATTTGCATTACAGTTCAGTCCGGATAGGGGGCTTTCGTTGCGTATATCTCCTTATACCGCGCATGAATTATTATTGATAGTAGGGGGGAAAACGTGCAGACGGTAATTCATCTTTCCAGGGTTTTTTTGGGGGGTTTTATCGAGGCGTAGTCTAGTCAGCCGCGCGTTTCAAAGCCATTTCCAGGAGAAGCTCGGAGCAGACCGAGCGGTGCAGCCTGCTGGAGCCGAGGACGGATCGCCCGGGGAAGGACTCCTCGTTCCTCAGGACGATGGTGTTGGACAAGGAAGAGGGTGAGTAACATCCCCGGCCGTAGGATGATGCTACAACCACGGCAGCAACCGTGCATAAAAAAAAAAAAAACAAACAAACAAACAAAAAAAAAAAACAACTACTAACATATTTGACATCTTTACGCGTTTCGGTGCTTTCGGACTTTGCGCACCCGCAGCCTCCGCTCCACCGTCGCCTTTTCACACACCGTTTTAGTCACGACAGTGTCCGTGTTTTCGTGTGGAAACCTCGGACACTGAGCCTGCCTCCTGTACCGTGAAGTTGAATCGCCTCCCGCTGCCAAACTGCAGTTTCCCCGTTTAGTTCACAGGAGTTTATTTGGACCAACATTTGTCTGAAGCGTTTTCATGTGGAACCCGGAGTTTGGGGGGAGACTCCACAGACGCTGCGGTGCATGTGGATCCTCTTTTCTTTTACTTCTCTTAAGTGCTTTTTTTTTTCTTTTTTTTTCCTCTTTGCGTCTGTGAAGTTGGCGAGGCAGCCTTTGACATCACCACGGGATGGGAGATGACAGCAGGGTGCTTTTAACTTGATTGCAAATCATGGATAGCGCCCTGCAATGTTCACTCACTTTCCATCCAAATAGGCCTACTTGCATTACTTATCTGTTTCAATGTATTTAGGTTAATGGGTGAGGCAATCTAATTAATTTTAATTTAAATCAAACTCGCCTCTAATGACGACCCATTTTGGATTAAGCTGATGTTGAGATGTGCACATATAGGTCTCACTGATGTTCAGCATATGCACTTAAATTCATTACAGAACATGTAATATTCAAATGCAGACCCTATACTGTACTTAAAGGCATTGCATGCTCTGAATTACAGTTATTTTCAGTTTTTCATTCTTCTAACACTTTAAAAGCCTGCTGTTTTGCTGAAAATGTGGACCACCTGCTGCAATGCACTGTGACAAACCTCCACTAACCATAAAAAAAACACCCATTTGTGTCACTTTTCAAAGAACGGTATATTTTGAGCATGACTCCTCATTCACAAGCAGGGGATGCATTTGTGTTATTTATGTTGGAAAGTGGATAATTCATACGTCTTAACGGAGCGTCCTTTCACTTACACATCTAAAAACCAATAAAAGGATTGCGGTGGAGACATAAATTGGTCTGTCTGGCTGAATCCATGTTGTACTGCTAATGTACCCAAATTAACTCAGCTGTAAATTGTCTCCTTTAGATGTCTGTCTGGCTAAAAGTTCCCTATATGATTCATGATTCAGATTACTTTTAACAGTTATTGGCTAAGCAATATGGTAAATGTACAAGGTGATGCAAATGGCATTAGTGGGAGAGGATGCACAGGAGCATGTAATGCAGTCAATACTACATTAACTACTGATGCCCAATTACAGAACCAGGGAGAGTGGCTTTTAGGAGCATTAGGACTTGCAGAAAAGCTTAGATCACCTGCTGCTCATTGCCTAAAAGCTTCACCCTTTATTTGCTGGGCCCGACCATCAGCTCCAGCATTTTGGCCAGGTTGTCAACAGAGCTGCTTGGATCTGTTCTCTTTCACTGTGGTCCCTCTTAGCGTTTATTGGCTCTAAAGTTATAGGCTTGTCAATTCACCCTTCTTGTCTAATGTATCCACTTAGTGCCTGCACAAATAAATGTGTGCGTGCATAGAGAGAGAGAGGTGTAGGTAAGTGTTTTGGGTGGCCACATGGGTGTATGTGCATGATTACAGTCTGTTTATCTTGATTGATTCACTACTATGCCTGTATGTACTCCTGCAAACTGTTCTAAGTGTCCATATTTCAGTCCTTATGTAGCTTATAAAGCAGATCAGAGTGTGGTAAGTTCCGTGCTCAAATTCTGCGATCCTCCTTGGCAACAAAGTAGTGCTGCTTGTTTGGCAGACAGTGGTTTTTAACTCTGACATTTCTTAGAAAAGTCTGCATCTTTTTGTGTAGCGAAAAAGTAATGACTACAAATCAAGTCTTTTTCTTCTTGAGCTGAGCCCTTTTGAGAAATGATCTCTTGTAAAAATCACTTTGCAAAATCTACAAAAGGAGAAGAATGAAATATACTTTGTGAGTGTACGGGTTGCTTTTAAACTCCGAAGACTGTAGTTAAATATATATGTTATGTTTGTGGTGTGTTAACTATAGAGTTGGATGCCTCTATTACCTGCCTCGTATTGTCCTGTCTGTCAAAAGTTTGGCACATTGTAAACTAATCATTGTATTCTTTGTTGTCGCTGCCTTAAGATGTACACTATCTGGTAAAGCACAAAGTCTGACAGCACGGAGGAGGACTGTAAAATGAATACAGGCTCTGCTTTATGAAATGACCTAATAGGCAGGTCATACTTAGTAATGAATAGCAACACATGTACCAAAATATTCAGTGTCAACATTTTATTTCACCTTATGATATGAGGGTTCCAATTTGCGTCTAATTTGAGAGGAAATAGCAACTCAGCCATTTTCTCTCCTTCTTCGTACCAAGTGCTGGAGTAGAAAGTGGGTCCACACTGTAGGCATATTTTTGCTGAACATTAACACAACTGTATATGCTTTAAAGTGCTCAGCAGAGGGAAAAAAAAATCCCCCAGCTCCTGATAAATTCCTGGTTACCTTTTCTTGTTAATTTACGACCCCGTTATCATCCTGTCCAGTGAAATTTGTACATTCATAAAGCATGTGATTGAAAAGCAATGCTTCAAATGAATACAGACTGGTGATCTGTCGGCTTCTGTAATAAAACTTGGGCTTCAGGCTCCGATTTTTATTTTGAAATAATAAGAATTGCTTCATTCTTTACCGGTGTTACCATGGTAATACTGTCTCGTAGCAATGTTATATTGATTTAGAAAGTGGACAGTAATATTTCTTTTCTGTTATTTGGTTTCTGAAGGTTGATTTCTAATTTCCAGTTGGAGATTACTTTTATATGTTCCTTAAGTCTTTTCACTTTTCCAAAGGAATGCAATTTGCTCTCTTGTATTTGCTATTTTCTCAGCTTATTGGTTTGCTCTTACTGCAAAATTAAACTTGCCCATTCCAAATATTGAAATTACGTCTGGTTTTTGTGCTCTGGGCCCTGAACGATATTACAAACACATTGCTTCGTTTGATATTTCTTAAGTCACTGCAGCTTCTTTTTTTATAGAAAGCTTTATTTCAGGCACCTTTAGTGCTTTTTCCTGTACTCCAGTTTTGTCTGAAACACAGATAATGAAAGCAGAGTAAGTTTAAAATGTGTATAAATTAATGTAAGAAATCTGTGTTTTCATTTGCATACATATAACAAAATACAGTAGCGCCAGTGTAATAAAACAGGTGTGATGATCCCACAATGTTATCCATTTTCTACACTGATGCATAACATATCTCACACCCTTTTTCTGCCATCCATATTATTATTATTAAAGCTGTTCTCATTATTCCCTTCAGCTAAACTCAGTGAAAATGAGCACAAAATCCCATTTTCACATATTGAGTAGTGTGTGTTTAATTCCATCTAATCTGTTTCTGATCTTACAAATGCAGAATTCTCACTAGAGACAATTTTGTCTGTCACCACTAAACCCCTAGATCCCTATCAGTCCTGATCGTTTTACATCTCGTGAGTGTGGGAGATGTGTATCATTTTCCATATTCTTAGCAGAATTCAAAGGGACTGAATGGAGACTTAAGAGACACGTGTTAGCAAGTGCACCTACCTGCTTTCGCTGTAAATGGCTGCACTCATCAGTGTGGCGCATAAACTCAATTATGCACTCTTGAGCCGTAAGAGCATCCCTTTTATTACTGCCAGAGGCCACACGCAAATCATGTCATCACACAAACTCTTACAAGATCTGGCTACCACATGCATCACAGGGAACGGACAGTCCCTGTTGAGAGATTGTTTTCCAAAGTCTGCCCCTTTGTTTCCATGCACTCTAAATGATTTCACTGTGTCAAGAAGAAATGCTGGCATGTTGCTGAGTTGTGAGTAACAATGTTGAAAATTGCAGAGGGAGAGGTGTCGAAGTGAAAATTATGTGAACAAATGGAAAACTGTAAACTGCAAATACAGACATATATACATCACTTTACATATTGCACATACTGCTCAAATAGATAAACTATGAAAACTAAACATGTGCACGGGAGCAGTGTTTATGTTTCACACATGCACAGACACACACACAACCCC
>JAPQRQ010000018.1:31876850-31902154 GCA_037367365.1 Apogon talboti | reverse complement strand
ACCCCCCCCCCCCCCCAAAAAAAAAAAAAATACAAAAAACCTCAACAACAAAAACACAGAAATCCTCAGCATCATCCATAATTGTGCTGGTGTAAATATATTAGACTATTTGTTGACACCGGGGAGTCTGGTTTTAAAGATAATGATATGGTATAAATATGTATAAATGTTGGTGTTTATTCACCTGTTTAAAGCTGTAGATCTGGCAGATCTCATTGCCATTTGCCACTGTAAGGCTGGGTCTCTCAAGCTGCTGCTGACTACACTTGTGTGAATTTGGGGGAAAAAAAAGTGTATTCATACACACTTCCTGCTACATCCAGTGAGTTCTTGTATTTTCATTTATTCATGTGTTTATAGATTGCAAGCTCTTGTGTCCTGACTTGTTTGAAGCAGTGTAAAGCTTATTCTTTGCTCTCTGGAAAATAATTTCTCCTGTATTTTGTCATCATAGGTAAATAATGCAAGATAGAAAACTGGAGAGGGGAATAACATTCAGCAAAGTTCTTAAGATGAGCAGATGTCAAAACTACTCTACAACCAATATGACTGAGTACAAGCGGCAAAGATGCCCAGGGAATTTTCGTCAAGAAAAACTTAAGCATTTTTATCAGCGTTCATAGAATAACATCACCTGTTAGAGTCTAAGGCACTGTAAGTATTTTTGCACAGTTGATTCTCACCTGAAACAGCAGCAAGGACAGTGTGATTCTTAATAAATACATAATGATGCGGATTCGCATGTATGAAACTGAATTCTAAAGAAAGTGACTCAGATTCAGGCAAGTATAATATGAAGGTGCTTCACTCTTGTTTCTTTTAAATACAGTGAAAATAGCATGAATGATGATGTGTGTATGAGTAAAAAAAAGATGTACAGTCTTATTATGTTTTTACAGTACAATGTAATTATAGAGGAGAAGTCGAAGCAGGAAAAAGTTATATGAACTGTAATATTCTCACTGTATAGCACACATAATGCTCAGTGTCAGCAGTAATTTGCTTTAATTCCCTTTTTAATTATTTCAGAGGCCTGATCCTTACCATCTTCTTACTATGAAGTGCTGTAGTAGCTCTTTGTGCTAATTATGTTGTGTTTGTGTGAATGTGTTGCATTGAGGCTGGATTTTTTGGCTGGTCAGTAGGAAACACTTTGTTTTTGTGGGTGTAAGGAGCTTCACGGCCTCTAGGGGCTGCTAGTGAGACCTTCAGACTTAAAGCCTCTCATCACTGTAAAGGCTTTTCCGACACTCATATTCCTATTACTGTCTTTGCATTAACTGAGAGCTTACGGATCTTGTTGCAACTCAAAGATTTAAGTGTCATTCCTCTCCACATTTGTATTCCCATTAAATTTTCCCAGCCACAGGATGCTGGTACTATGTAGTGCAATAAAACGAGGACTTCACAGACAGAAAACACATTTCATGTCACTGTCCCACTGTGCAGGCCTATCTGTAAACAAATTAAAAATGTCCTTTATTTGTCTGTGTTCCACCATGAAAATATTTAGGTCAAACACAATTTAAAATCCTCTGTAGAAATATTTTTTAGCACAAGATTCCAAAGAAACCAAGGACAGATGCTTTATAGTTCCCTGTGATATTACAGCTATCTTGTTGGTAAATAGAAAAGCCTTGGAGCCTTCTCTCTTAAATAAGAGCCAACTTGCTGAGAAGTAATCTCTTATTGGATGACCTTCAGTAAATCAAATCTTAAATGGCTAATTAAAGTCTGTGATTAAAGGGGGTAGTTCTTTCCCTCTTAAAGCTAGTAGATTAGGTTTTGGATATTGAAGTTGTTGATTTAATCAGTGCTTAACTATGATGTGTGAATGTGCAACCACAAATTTAGAGGCAAACGGAACACACATTCCTACTTAATTCAGTGTTAAATAAATGAAACCATAGACTAGCCAATGCCATTTACATCTCTTCTTTTGAAAAAATTTATTTCATTTAATTTGGCTCTCCATTGTTTAATTGCCATTTGATTTTAACCATTAAACACAATTACTCCTCGAGGAAAAAGGTTCGGTCTTTATATTATGAGGCAATATAGAAGTGTTAAAATGGATTCATTAAAAGCAGACCATCCTGATAATCAAGTATCAGCTAATGTCATTTACAATATCCCTCTCTTGTGATCTTTAGGACAGAGGGAGGCAGCTTCATTACACTCACACTGTGTCTCTCCCTCACTCACCCATTCACTACTCCCTTTATAATAGTCCACTCAGGAGTGAGCAGCAAATGGAGATTTTGAACATTTGGCATTTTGTGTCATTACTGATAGTCATGGAATCGTGTCATGGTAATTGCCATATATATAAAATGCAATACTCTGTGGGACTGTTAGCAGAAAGTAGAGTGCATGCTATGGTCATTGCTTTTCATGATGCATTGTGGGATACTTTATGTCGACTATGTAGAGTACAATAAGCGTCACTATATGTCTTGGAGAACATTAGAAAATAGCAATCTCACTGTGAATTAGACATTATTAGGGCTGTGCGTTATGACGTATTGTGTGCTAATGTTTCATAGTCTTCTCTGTCTTGTTGCAGTGTTGCAAACATTTGCTGCAACATATTTTTGTCTTCTTAACTCAAGTGTTGTTGTGTGAGGCAATTATTTTCCCCTGTGTGGAAGTTATAAATAAGAAAAGAAAATAATCCAATGATCAATCAGTGATTTCGCAATTAAATTTTCAGATCTACTACTGTAATTACTGTAATACTGTATTGTAATATGCTATTGCTCTGTAAGATTTTGTCGACATAGTCCCCATTTGTCAGTCAGACCTCTTCCCCAACAGTGAACCAAACCAATCTCACTTATTATTTACCCCATCAGGTGTGGAAGTGGGTGCTTGAATGACATTAGAGGCCCATGTTCCCAAATAACTGCCCCCTGTGGGGAATTTGCATTATTCAAGATTAAAGAGCTTCACAAACTGCACCACGGTTTGGTGTTCTTTCTCTCCGTCCATTTTCACACACTGAGGACCCTGAATGGCACACCTGTCTCCTGGCATATCCTTTTGAAATAATAAGTGTGCAGTAATTGCTGGGGAATGGGGGGATTTAGCACATCACTTCCTAACCTCATGAGTGACAGAAACTTTAGAAGGCTACATTTATTTCTTTGCAAATGTATTCTTAATGCGAACTAAAAAGTGGTTATGGCAGGTCTAATGGTTCGATTTTTTATTGTCAGGAATCAAAAAGTGTCAGATAAGATTGCCTTATATAAAGGTTGATAAATATATAGTTTTAGCAATGGATAGACTTTTCCTTTATTCCATCTCAAATACAGACTGGAAAATCTCTGGTATACAATGTACGGTGCATTCTCAGTTATTGACAGTTTGCACTTAAATGAAAAATGGTAAAATGGCAGGTTTCAAGACATAGATGCCTGAGACACACAGCAGACAAAGCCCAACACAACGCCCACTTTTGATTGGCTAGATGCAACACCATATCTTCTTCTTGCTCTGTCAACAGCCTGACAGTTCCTCTGTCCTCCTCCTCTTTAAGAGTTCTCATGGGTTTTAGTCAGGGTAACCCAGCATGATAAAACCATGAATGTTTGTGCCTTTTCTCCTCCTCCTCATTCATCTTACTCCCTTATGCTCATTTTCATTCCCCATTTCTCCCTCTCTTACTGTTTCTCCTGTTGACAGCTTACCTTGCAAAGCTCTAATCTCAGCCTACTACTGAGAAACCAAGTGTTGGAACAAGTCGCCTTCTGTAATAATTTGGAAACTCTGCCAGTTTCATGTCTCACAAAAAAAGCAGCAATGAATTTAATTAGAAAGCTGTTGCATATCTCTGTGATACATTTCTTTTAATTAACCCCATGTGAATAAATTAAAAATAATAGGGGGCTGAAAAGTGTGGAAAAACACCCTAATGAAGTTTTCCGTTAATTGGGATGGAGTCTGCAGCCAAACCACAGTGAGTAGAGAGCACCAGGAGCTAACAATGCCTTCTGTAAGCCTCAGAAAAGGGCCCAGGGCCTTCGTGCTGACTTCAAGTGTAAGAAATGCACCTCTGACGTGATGGAAATGACCGTGGGCTGGGAGAAAAGGCAGTCCTGTTCCAGGCTGCTCTGCTGAGACTCCCCATGCCGCGCTTGAAGCTGAGCCAGTGTTATTGCAGCCCTAATGCGGCTGACTCATTTGGAGCGGATCAGGAGTAATTATGGTAGGGAAAGTGGCTGCCGACCGTGGGGGTCAGGACACTTGTAACATGTGAAAAGAGCAATTATTCCAGGAGACAAAACCCTCCCTTATCCTGGGCAGTGCCAGGGTCAATGCAAGGGACGGCTGGGCTCCGTTTCACCGGGGCTTATTAGCCACTGCAAGCTGCAAAGTTTGAGAGAGTGCATCTTGTTAATGAACAGTCCCCTCCTCATCCGCACCAGCCCTGTCTGCTCTCGCTCCCACTTACTGTGGGTGTTAATTATGTCATAATCATAGCATGCATACAGTCCCAGAAATCACCTCACAGACCCCAGCATTCATACACAACCATCTGGAAATGTAGCAGTACAGTAACATAGAAGGCTCTTAGAGAACTATAGGAAAAAGCACAGTTAGAAATGTAATATTGACTTGGGCCCAGAAAGCAACTACCTAATTTGAAAGTGTGTGTGTGTGTGTGTGTGTGTGTGTGTGTGTGTGTGTGTGTGTGTGTGTGTGTGTGTGTGTGTGTGTGTGTGAGTTTGCTTCCCTTTGCAAGTGTGTGCTCATGCTGATCTTTTCTTTTACTCATTACATATGCTCCAACTAAGGACGGAACATGAATCACATAGTGAATCAGTGGTCTTTATTTTGCTTATCATTCAGAATACACTCATCAGTCTGCTTTCAACTGGCATGTGTATTCCAGCTGATATTATTACCAGATGTCTTGTATTTTGTCTTGGCAATAGAGCAATGTGTCTATGGGCTCAATTACAGCAATGACGGAAGCTGAATGAAAGGGCCTGATTCATACACACAATGGCAAGACATCTGCATGAGATCCCTATTAACCTTAGTGGCAGACACCTTGGCCCAGGGACAAATTTTATTTGGGATTGCCATGGCCACAGCATTTACAGTGGTGGCTGAAACATAAAAGGCTGGACTTTAAATCGGCCCCAGTCGCTTCTAAATGGCTGAGACTTACCCAAAGATACTGCATTACTGTGTTTGTTATTTAACATCTACACCGACCCAAAATATAATATAATGTAATATAATATATGCATTTTAATCTAATACTGGGTAAGATGATTTAGTCGGTCATGCAACTGTTTATAGATTCATTGTAGGCTATTAACCTGTGGTCGATGTCTGTACAGGACAGCTTTGGTGATTTGATAATAACAGATCAGCTAAATTCAATCACTTGGTAATGTAGTATCTAATTTCCCTTAGCATCCAAGTCAGTGTATTTACCACGGTGGCGGTTACCACTCTCTTATTTGCTGCAGCTGGGAGCAGGAGTTATGAGGCCCCTGAGAGGAGGCCCACCCAGGGCCAGTTTCCACCTCCTTGAAAGCCTGCCCCCCTTTACATGTGTCAGGAAGCCTGAGTGATTCTCATCAAGATCCTTTACCTCCCAATGAACCAGCAAAGTCTGCATCACACCACGGCATTTAATTGATCAGAAGACATTCAACAAAGCACAGGGTCAGATGTAACTGTCCCATTTAGGCTGAGTGAAGGCAGATGTCGTGTAGTGATACCACGTGGTTATTAACACCTATTAATAACTGGTTTACAACACTTAATGTACTTAACAGTTATAACTAATACATATCAAATCATTTTCTGTTCTGTATCTTCTCTACCTATAGTTATGATTTCATCTGTTCAAACCTNNNGTGCAAAATGATCAAATAGGTATACTGCTATTTTTCATGGTTTTTCAGCAGTACCTGACAATTTTGACAACTACCATGCTCTATTGTGCTATTCAACATTACCTTGTGTACATAAAATTCAAACCACTTTGTACACTGAATATCTACGTACACTTGCTCACTTATTGAAAAATGGAAAACAAGCATTTTACAGATAATAAAAGGAAAAAGAAGTTGGGGGAAAATCATCTTTCCTTCCTTCCACACACATCCAGTCTGAGGAAATGTGTGTCTTACCTTCCCTATATGATACTTGTATTTGTCTACTTTCAAACATTTTCTAGAGTGTTTCAGAAAGTGCATTTTCTTTTAAAACCTTAAATATATCAAAAAGGTTAGCAGACTGATGTGATTTTTTGATAGCTGTAAAGACGGAAGTCTAAATGGGTAACACAGAAATCGGATGCTATCTCTATAATGGAAAATACATGCTCTGACAGACTGCTTGGGCTGAGAAAAACTAACTGTACATATTCTTGAAAGATAGGATCTTCAAGAATGTAGATGGATAGAAGAAGAGAGAGATGACAGGCCTTTACACACAGTACTAATGGCAAATTAAATTCCATCTCAGCAAGGATATTTGGCAGGGTGAGTGCTGTTTCTCCACTTTAAGGGGTAAAATGCATCTCTTGTTGGCGGATGAATCGTGATGTGGAGAGGCAGGCTTTTGGTGACATCAAATGACACTAGAAGGTCAGTGGCACTTGTATCTGTTAAATGGATTGGATTAAGTGGAAGCTGCCTCCTAGTATGCTGCTTCCTTTCATAATGCTGCTTTTCTTTTTGGGAGGTGGCAAGCATGGAAGGTTCTGTTCAACTCCTCGGTTTGACACAGCACCGAGCGTAGTGACAGGTGAAAGAAAATGTCTCATGGCATTACGGGAATTGAAACGACATTTACTTTACACAATCATTTTTTTCTGTCACTGCTCTTTGTTTAGTAGGCTTGAGCTATTGCTTGCTACACTACTATTAAAGCTGTTTGCCAGAGGCTGCTTTAGTAGAAGACATCAAATCCATGTTTGTTCTCTGCAAGAACTCTATGAAAGAGGCATCAGTTCCATGTGCATACGAGTTTCCAGCTACACATTAGGCACTCCTTTATTGAGACATCTCTCTCTTGCAGTCAGGCCTGAAGGACCCAGACATATGTAGGAAGAAATGAATGTCTGACTAACAGCAAACACAATGCCTAGGTTGCACTAAGAGTCAGAAGAGTGTGTCATTTTAATGATGCTGAGCAGGGTTTTAAGCAAAGTGTGCATCCAAAAGGGTTGGCGAGCAGCATACAATAATTCCGGGATAGGTTAAGCTTTGGCCTTTTCAAAGTTGATGTAAAACACACACGTGATATGTTTAAGGAGCATGTGGCGGGTGGTGGTCTCAACCAATTAGGAGTAGTTCTCTGGAGGTGGAGGAACGACCTTTTTGTATAATTAGTTCTCTTATTTAAAGCAAAGATTTTGAGTAGAATAACTAATTAGATGTCATAAAAGGCAAATTAGAGATTTTTGTGATCCCCAAAGGAATTGCTGCTTCTCCTTTCTTTATCTTTGCACAAGCTCTGAAGCACACGTACACATGTATACAGACACACACCGGCATTTTCTCTCTCCTCATTAAGACTGTTTTTAGTTCTGTAGAAGCTTGTCAGGCGAGTACCGTTGGCATACCTGCAGAGAGCTCCCCTAACAAGCCATGAAATGCAGGTAGAAGAGTCTGTCATTAGCCAGTGTGGCTTGAATTTGAAGCTTTTTAGCTTCATTTACACTGAACATTGGTATTTATAGCAGGTTTTGTGATCATAATGTGCCAGCTTCAAGGGGCCTGTTTTAGGGAGGGAGGGAGGTGAGGGAGCTGGAGGGCAGGCAGAACACTAATTGATGGCTCCCATCACCAGCACTGGACCAATTAGCCTCTCCTTTCCACTTCTGATAAAGAAATAAGACGGCTCAACACCACCGGAGCACTTACTGACATACAAACCAAAGCCATAAATTTGACTAACAAGCTCTCCTATTTCTTTCACCTCTTTTTTAAAAGGGGAAATGCTAATTATATTACATTCATAGCATTATTGATGTGTGGATGGCCAAAAATTGCTGTGCAAATCTGGATCCAATAAGGTACTTTGTGAGTCCATTTATGTGTGCATGTGTGTGCGCAAAAGACACAGCCAGAGAAAATATGCTTTTCTATTCCAAAGAAGCACTTTGAAAAGTAGTGTAAGGTTTTTATGAAAGAGAATGAACTTGACAGGCTTAGCAGAGAAAACGGGGCACGGAGTGAAGCAGTCCCTTGTTTCCAGCTGGGGTTGTATTTATCACTGAGCAAACAAGTGAAGTTACAGTAAAACAGTAGGTCCATCTACAGAATGAACCCTATTCACACTTAACATGGCACCGTATAGAACACACATTTTCAGTTGACAGTTGAGGAAGTAATGTAATAAACGGTCAAGAAAAAATAGAACTTTGGATCTCTCTTGTACAACTGTGACATTTCACATAAAATTTAGCATAACTTTTCCTCCAAAAGGTCTTTTATGGATACTCACATGTACAAAACACTGGCCTAGCCCCCTGTGATGCTGAGTGTCCAGTTTTTTGTTTTTTTTTTTCAGAGAGAGAGAGAAATGTGTTTTGAAAGTAGAGTGGCAAGTGGCGTCCACTGTGTGTTCTTTTAGATGGATCAATAGCTCAGTGTGTGAGAGAGTGTCTTAAGAGCTGTTGTCTTGTGCTTTCAGCTGTGGCAGACCTGTTAGTGCTACAGAGGGGAGCTGCGCGCCCCAGCCTCTGTACCAGCAGTGGCCTGAGGGGGGCTTTTAGTCCAAACACAAATGTCAACCACACATAGACTATTAGTGTTTAGTGCAGTTATTAAATGGACTTTATTTGTCCTTTAGGAGGCTAAAAGGCGCACTTAAAGGGGACCTGCGTGACAGCAGAGCAATTTGCGAGTTTGGCAACTTAGGCTCGCTCGTTGCAGACACATGAGTACAGATAAGTGTAAAAGGAGGAAAGGCTGTAATGCTCTGAGTAGGGACCAGTGTGTGTGTGTGTGTGTGTGTGTGTGTGTGTGTGTGTGTGTGTGTGTGTGTGTGTGTGTGTGTGTGTTCGTGGTTTACGTGTGTGTATGATTGTGCGTGAGTTTGTGTCTATGCATGTGTCCCCTCGTGTGTGTGTGTGGATGAAACACAGGGAGTGAGTGTATGCTAAAAGGCACTTAGACCATAACATATCTCACTGGGGTCTGGTAGCAACGTTTTTGTGGTCAGAGGCTTTTTAAAAGGTTAATGTTAATCTATACCAAACAAAGCCCATGAGGAGCTTTTACAGCTGTGGACAGTTGAGTGAAATGGGCTTTGATGAAATGGTAGGTAACTAATGTACTACACAGCATGCTGTAAATACTACAGTAAGCAAAATCAACATTATGTCTGTTGTCCTCAGATATACACAAGACATGCCCCTTTTTCAGAGACCTGCTGCAAGAGATCATGTAACTTTTGTATTACAACATGGTCTTAGTGGAACAAGTAAGTCAGGGCTTTGTGGGCCAATGTGACCCGCGTGCCTATCTACATGGAAGACTGTTTTCTTTAATGCATATGAAGCAGGTAGGCAGTGTGCTGTGGCCATGAGCGAGGCCAGGCTTAGATACCTCGTGAAGCAGCCGGCTTATCAAAAAGAGAACATGAAAAGTCACTCGTGTTCCTGGGCCGTAAATCACGCATGGCTGTTTGTCTCCTTATCACTACAGGTGTGCCGATGCTCTCCGTCCAGCCCAAAGGGAAACAGAAGGGGTGTGCTGGCTGCAATCGCAAGATTAAAGACCGCTACCTGCTCAAGGCCCTGGACAAATACTGGCATGAGGACTGTCTGAAATGTGCCTGCTGTGACTGCCGCCTGGGGGAGGTGGGCTCCACCCTCTATACGAAAGCCAACCTCATCCTCTGTCGCAGGGACTACCTGAGGCAAGAAAGACACACAGTCACCTCTCTCCACTCACAACAAACACAAAAGCCATGCCATTCCGAGGCTTGCGTGGCTTGAAAAGACCACAAGGGCCTTTTTTTTTTTCTCTTTTTTTTTTTTAACCTTCTGGTACCATTTGCCGGTATTACAGTTGTGTGTTTCCTGTGGCTCTCACTCACAGAAGCACATCTAAAATCCTTTTTAAATCACTCCAAAGAGTCCTGAATGCTATAATCACATCATACAAAAAACTACATAGAGTTTGCTATTTTTCCATTATACGGAGACAGAAATACTCTTGAAATTATATAAAAGTATTGCAAAGAATTAGTATGAAAACTACTGCACTCGGGATGACTTTAACGTGAATCATGTCATTAAATATGTGTACAAATGCTTTTAGAATATGAAATAAAAAATGCATTAACAGAGATTAACTACATTGTTGTCACATTGCTAATGCTACTATTATTAGTATTGTGCATTTTGTTTTTTAAATAAAGTATGCATTTAAGCTTCTCCATTTTATGTAAACCTGAAAAGTAAGACTTCCCTGTTATAGTCTCCAGTTTCTAATTTTGGCAGGACAGGATACATCATGACTGAACCTCACAATGAAAGGCATCAACGCATTCCACTGCATCAGGAATGTGGCCTATGTTGCCAAATATTCAAATATTTGGCCTTCCACAGCATCTGAAAAAATCATCATTCATTTCTATACTTTGAAACAGCCTATGCACCGAAACACAGTCTCACTGCAACCCTGAAAATAGCTCTTTGGCTCTGTAGACCATTATGTTTTTGTCTGTCTTGTGGTAGATTGTACTTTATAGAGGGTTATTATATGAACAAAATGCATGCCCATTAAGCAAGAACACTTACCTCTGTATGGTGAGTCACTATAATTTCAACCATTACATGTAATGTCCATATTGTGTTTCTGTTTGTATGTTTATATGGCATTCCTCTTTCTTAGAATTGTCATTTATATGTGTTTACATGAACACAGGACACTTATGTCAGTAGTCTGGGTCTTGGTTGTAGCAGAGCTGTAGGCTGTGAGAAAGCTCCAGGCAGGCTTGTTGCTTCACCAGTGTTTTTGGCTGTGTTAGTCCCCCCTTCAGATGCCCCTGCCATCTGCTTGTTAAATTAAACATGACCATTTCCTGGGCGTTAAGTCACATTCCCAATGAGATCTTTCCATTTATCTGAGAGGGAACCCCCTAGGGGCCGACTTACGGATGCTGGTGCCCTGGGCCCCCCTCCTAACATTCTGTCCTGCACCGTCCTCCCCCTTTCCCTTTCAGTGTTCCCCTTCTGCCTGCCCGTCTCTTCACTTCTCTTTGATATATTCAGCTTGCTATTAGTTGTGCATCAGTTCACTGTTGTAATTTAAGATAATTTAAAACAGAATCCATCACCTTAAATCTTTTCCAAAACCCAGAGTAATGAGAACCTTAATCAACTTGGTTTTCCTCCTACCTTACTCATGGATCTCCATGACATTTCACTCACATCTCAGCTCTTCCTCTGACCTGGAAGGAGCCTGCAGCCCACTTGAGAGGTGCTTAGGGACGTTACGTGGAGATAGGCCATTACCATCCATCAGTTCCCACCCACGGTTAATGCTTTTAAGATGCAGTGAGAGGTCCACTAAGACCCAGTCTTGCCCCCAGAAGGGGCAGATGGTGCAGATGAGGTAATAATAAATGGGCAAATGACCAAGTGAAGGCAAAAATGATGAAGCTCAGAGTTTCACTTGGTAAAATACATCTGCTGAAAGGACAGCCACCCCAACCCCCAAGCCATAAGTGTCTAACTGGCTCTGTGAGAGGAAAAGGAAAAGCTTTTTTGCACCAGTAAGATGTAGAGGTCATAGACGGGATGGCAAAAAGTAATGACATATGGAATCAAGAGTTACAAAAATTAAAATAAGAATAAAAAGGAAGAGGAGGAGGAAGCTCTGTGCTCCTCTGTTGCCCCGGATTGCCTAATGAAATCCATCCCACTCGCCTGCTCTTCAGCCTGCGACAAATGCAGAACACTTAATGGCTAGAGATGCTTGAGATGAATTCTATTATGGAACAAATTAAAAACCTTGCCTTGCGTATAGAGAGGAGGCAGTTTGAGAGTATTTGAAAGTAGGTGATGCAGTCTCCATCCAGTTTCCTTTTTATTCCTTGTTCTGTGTGGTAGGAAGAAGGCTCCTCTCACCTGCAGTAATGAAGTTAAATTTGTGCACTGAATTAGCCTCCTGCACTTCATTAAAGACAAGCGGGTGGATCAAACACACTTTGGTTTTTTCCCAGGGTTTGGATCCCTGCCATGTTCACATTAATTATTATAGGAGCTCCATCTGTGATTGTCCTTCAGTGGCATTAGCAGCTTATCGAATGCACTCACACTTTCCTGAATCCTACACTTCAATACACACAAACACTAAACTCCAAACACCTCAGCCACTGCCCTCCCTTGCCCCCGAACCACAACTAAAACTGTAAGAGTTCTTGTCTCTAATGTTCACTTCCCTTCCATTATGAAAGAGAATAATAGATTCATTAGGCGCTTGTCTGGGGCCAAGGGTCGTATGACTTCACCAGAAGGTTGACAAGCTAGTCATGATGTGATCATCAGAACCCCAGGGCTGAAATCATTAAATCTTAGATTTCACACATTTGAGAGGACATAATAGTCATCCACTTATCAATATGGGGTATAATTAACTGTAAGATGAAAACGTTTTCAAGATAATGAATATTATAAGTTATCCAAAAAATAGTGGAATAGCAGGGGGAAGATGATAGCTCCATCTGGATGTGACTGCTTTTCAAATCTGTCCTCTCTTTACTACTTTTAAGTGAAACAGTTGCTCTGCTTCCATAACAGTTGCTCCTCTTCTCTGGGCAAGATGGATCTAAACAGGGAGGTTTGCACTTTCAAAAAGACACAACTGTTGGGGAAGGTCAGAACATGCGATGCATGCATTAACAGCTTTTCCTTTTATGAAATCTGACAAACCCTGTGCAGACAGGGATGTCTCAAAGAGCTCAGAGAACAGGTAGGAAACTTCAAGAGCCATAGCCCAATCTGAGGGAAGCAATACAGAGAGGCAGATGATGCACTGTAGGAGCTTTAAGGGTTTGAAGTCTGCAAAGCAGCAAGTTGAAAGAACTAAAGAAGGCCTTCTTTTCTCTAAAGACCCATTGTAATAACTCAATAACAGAGGAAGGAGAACTGTGCTTCTTTACATTTCGGCTGTTCAATTTTGCTCCAAAACAATTCACGCAAGCACTCAAAGATCCGTTTAGAGTTATTAAATAAGAAATATTTGAAGAAGTGCAGAACAAAGTAGTTGTTCTGTTTTAAAACTGTAAGAAAGAGTGACTGACTTTGTCATTTTGTTAAGCGATGGCGTAAGGCATAAAATGACATGATTATTTACTTATATCTGGGCATTAGCTGCAAAGAGACTCAGATGACATCTGAGACTAATGCAAATGATAATAATAGCTACTGATTTTACTGCTGAAGCCTAAGAGCAACGAGGAACTATTTATCAAGTACAACAGTTGGAAAATACACTACAAAGGGCTGTTGTTGATAATGTCTAAGAAATAAATGTATAACTCAAAAGCATGTATAAACAGAATACCTAAAGAAATGACATTTTGTATTACAGTCATACTGCTGACTGATTAAATATGAAATCAGCCAATAAATATAGATCCTGCTTTACTTTAATTTCATTTACTTTTCTCAGCCTTTAGACCCCAGAGGTACCGTTCACTGCACTTACTGCTACAATATTGATGATTGAGTATCTGAAGAACATACTTATAACCAATACTATTTTCCATGTTTTCATTCTATTTAATCCAAATTCTGTAGAACTGTGCTGATGTTGATTTCTCTCTGTTGGAGAATATTGATTTATTTAATCCTAATGACCGTGGAAATTGAAGTGCATGAGCCACTGCACTCTTACAATACAAGACATGTGTCAGAACAATAACTGGGATTTCTGCAGGAAATGGTCTATTCAAACAAAAAATACTGGCAGAATGAAATGAACCAACTCATTCAAAGGGATTGTTTCAGTGCAGTGAAGGTGTTCACTGTTTAAATGAACATGAAACATGAATTGACTAAACAGCTATGTAATTTTTTTGCATATCAACACATTTTTGTAAAAATCTGCCTCTTAGGCTGAGCAGTAGATCATAATACTACAGCATTTGCATCTTGAAAAGACATTATTACCTCTATAGCCACTGTGTGTTAACTTACGATACATCCTCTCAGCTGACATGAAAACACAACCATTCACTTTTGCTAAAAACGGGTTGTTTTCTACAGTTTAGCTGTTGCTCATGACACTGCAGCTGCAGTTCAACTCTGGTTGCTTTTAGCTTCACAGGAACAGGAAAAGAGAGGATTGTAAATGTGTTTGAACAGTTCTCTCCAGCTGTAATCTCCTTTTAGCACAAGGAGCCCAATTAAGCCGTATGTTGGTGCAACATTATAACCCAGGCATATCAACCCTGTTGGCGGCAGAACAATGTGAATGGGACGCAGCTACATTCAATCTACTGTTTTACCTTCCACATTCATGTTGTAATAAAGAAGGAAGAAAGAGAGAATCTCAGTTCGATATTTCTGCCAGAGATATTGAAACAGATAAAGGAAATTAGATTAACATGGGTGAAGTGGATGGCTTCATGATGTGGAGATTTAATTACTAACATGGTGATACAGGGACCAGCATCAGTTAAGAATGCAGACTATGGTAACATAACTTCATTCTTGACTAATTTCCATCTACAATGCCAACTGTGAAGTCTTTTGTTATTAGTAGGGCTGAAAGTTTAAGATTGTCATACAAATAATAGAGACTCACAATATTATTGTCTGTTCTGTTAACTTTATGCCACCACTACACTATAAATCTAATAACAGTTTAATAATGCATATACATGCACATACAGAGAATTAACTCTATTTCTGTTTTCCTTAAATATGCCAAAAGGTACAAAATCAAAATAAAACACAAAGCCAAGCCAAGAAAGGTCATAATGCATAAAAAGCATAAGAAATAATTGGCCAGATTTTTATACAAGTGAATGGAAATGATTATCATGCGTCAGTTAATCAAGCCTTTTGTTAAACTAAAAATGTCATATTAGTCCAGTCTATTCTCTTTTATTCTTAAAGCTATAACATTCATGCATTACAATATTTGAAAATTTATGTTGTAATTCTGTAGAATCATTTTTATTCAGTGCAATGGTCTGTTTCATCATATCATAACTAACTTTACTCCCTATCAATCTATATCTCTTTTTTTTTTTTTTTTTTTTTTTAAGAGTCCCCTACATACAGCGAACACACACTGTGCATTTAGTATTCACTATAATTTTTGTCTTATTTAGTAGTTAAATAGTCTTCACTGGTTAGTAAGGGGCAGTACACACTGTTCACACTCCATTTTACCCAGTGTAGTTAGATTATGAGGTTATAAAGGGTACAGGTGTAACTCAAAAAAGAAAACCAGCCGTAGGTGTCACACACAGCTTTGGCTGAAGGTAGACATTAGTGAGGGCAGCAAGCTGGGCCTCCCCACCAAGCGTTTTCACAACCTGTATGGATCAAGTGAGCACCATGTCCACCACCCAGTGGGGTGTAATGGAGATGGGTAAGAATAATCCTGTGAGCTGTTATAGGAGTGTGTGTCTGACTCTGTAAGTGGCCAAGGCTATAGGCTCTTTTACAGCCTCAGTACCCACAGGGAGAGAAAAAGACATCACTATGAGTTCCCCTTAGCACTACCTGTACCTGGGAGTCCCTGCCACTTGTCTGTCATGATCACACAGGAAGTGTACAATCAATGGGGACAGCTTTTTGGTGAAAGGTTAACAAACAGAAGGGATTAATTTAATTTAATCAAGGTAAACTAACAAATTACGTCTGTCAGTGCTGGGAACCTACACTCAAGTCACACAATATTTAACTCACAAGTAGTAAGTTAAATGAAAACAAGGTTACTTTTTGCAGCTTTGCAGTCTGGTGTTTGATCCATTTTTCATCACAGCTGAATGTATGCTTTTAAAATGTGGCCCTACAATGTGTGGAAAAAAACAACTTTTTGTGTTCCAGAGCACCCTGTGGGTGGCAGGTGTCTACTGTATGAGAACATCCAGTATTTTATTGAAACAGTAACCAATTGTAACAATGTCTCTGTTTAATACCCTGTGAATCTCTCTCATGGAACATAACAGCCTTTCTCCTTCTGTTTCTGTCGCTGCTACTCCTCTGGGGCAGTGGCCCCTAATTAGAAGCAGGGCTGCTGGATAGACATTTTCTTTAACAAGGTGAAAGCAACTGAATGGGACTGGCATAAACGAGGCGGAATATCAACACTGTGACTCCTCTGTCTGAGCCCTACAAGTTTGGGGAAAAGTGTTTAACATACTGTTGGAATGGCAATCTGCTGTTGCCTTATCCCTTCTTGCAAAGCTGTGAAACGGTCCTTTTCCTGCAGAATATATAAATCTATCTGTGCTTCAGAATCTCCAAATTAAACACAAGGGCAGGCAGTTGGAAAATGAAAATGTAAATCTGACTGGGAAAGCATCTGAGGCTCCTTTTCTCTAAGAAGAAAGGAGATCTACACCAGTACCCCCTGCTCTGTTTGTAACCTTTATCATTTGGCTCCTATCTAATAAGCCTAAACAAGCAGCAGCGAGGTTTAAGTTGTGAGTCGATTCTTTTCACTGTGGAACATTTTGTTAACTCTTCAAGGTTACTTCTCCTGTCACCGCCTTGGGTTCTATTCTGGATGAAAGGGGAAGGAGCGAGAGAGGCAAGGGATTGGGCCAGAATCCTTATAACAGAAATCTTTTTGAACTTATGACTATATTATGAACCTATGACTCTTGTGTAAAATTCAGCTGGCTTTGGTTGGAGATACTCGTTAAGTATTTAGTTTTGAAAGACGAAAAACTTTCGGCAGCTCAGATGGTTTGCCTCAGACCTGTTTTCATTGCTTTTGCAATGTGCAAGGGGGAAAATTCTTTGAAGAAGGAGATTAAAACCATGTGATCATTTTAATTAGATCATTAGCCAAGAATTAAGATCTATGTTTGTAACCCTCATTAACAAAAATACCAATTGGGTGCCAAGAAAGATTTGTGCATTAAATTCAACATTTTTAGCTTTTGCCCTGTTTTTCATTCCATTGCAGCATTTTCCTGCCATTGTTCCTGTTGTCAGTACGTTTTTGTTTGCTCTGTTATTGCATCAAGGTAAAGGGAAGGAGGGTTAATCTCTGTCTGTGCTCTGTGTCTTTCAGGCTCTTTGGTACAACAGGGAACTGTGCTGCCTGCAGTAAACTGATCCCAGCCTTTGAAATGGTGATGAGAGCCAGAGATAATGTTTACCATTTGGACTGTTTTGCCTGTCAGCTTTGTAACCAGAGGTAAGAATGGAGATCATAACTTCACAACAACATTGCCTTGTTAAAAAAACATGAATGGGGTGTTAAAATGGCCAATAGCTTAAATATTAGAAGCTGCTGAAAAAGGTTTCTCTGAGGTGCAAGTAGGTTGCTATTAATGCAGAACTCAGTTTGTGAGTGGGGGGAAAAAAAATGAATTGCCATCCTATAATTGTAAAAATAAAGGCTGGTGTATTGCATTTGTAATGCTTTGCTAATTATTTACTATGGAGATACACTGCCAGCAGTTTGTCTTTGTTTGTGGATAGATCTTTAATTCTTTTAAGCCACTTGGATATAAAATTAGCTGTTGTTCTTATGCGTTAGAGGAGGCAAATAGGAGCTACGAAAACAAACTATAAAGCTACAGAGGTTCGATGCTGCACAGACGAGAGCAGACCTATACAGGTATGAAATGGTGTTTCCTTGGTGATAGGAACTATTATGAAATTGGAGTGAGCACAAAGCTTATGATATGATATACATTGAATATGACATAGCCAAATATTGCTTTTTCCCATTAATATACTGTCAGTAATGGCACCACTCCGGGAGCAGAATGTCCTTTGCATGCTTGTCAGGGGTGCTATGACCCTGTTCCTCCACACAGCACAAGCCCATTAACCTTCTGCAGGCCAGATTCAGTTACCATAGTGAACACCTGCTGTAAGGGAATTATGACTGCAGCCTCTCTTCTCAGCTAGCAGACACGAAGCCAGGCCTCGTCTGGCAGCGTATCGCCATGGCCGCGACTGTTTTACCAGTCTGGCACATTACTAAAGCCAAAGTATTCATGGCTATATTCTTATCTTCACTTTCCTTCAGTCACATTATGGAGTTGTTTCCACTGTGTCACACAAACAAACAGCAGCACAGAGAAGAACATCAGTGGGGCAGGCTGCCTCTTCAATTGACTCTGTGACTTCAGAGGAAAACATTTTTGAGCACTGGAACCAAACTGGTGGGTGAAAAGCTCACCCTGTGGCAGAGTTTCCGTGGAAACTCTTACGGTGCCAGTGCCTTTTTGTCAGGCCATGGAGAGTTGACCTGCCTTTCACTGGGTGCCAGAGCTCATGTCTGCATGCTTTGAAATGATAGGGATTCAATCTTTTTATTTTATTTAAAGCCACACATTTATGACGACCATTAAAATACACTTTGAGTCTGACAAGCCGCAGTGCCAGCATGTGTCAGGTAACATATCTTGAGCCAAATGTGCGCAATCCAACAGAATTATCATTACCTGCTGATTTTAAATGCGACATTTTCACCACCAGAGCGCAGAGGAATTTGTCACCACTTTGTCATAAGGCCAATAGTAATCATCTTTGTATTTTCTAACAACAGTTGTGCCTTCCATTGTTTTCTCTGCCAACAGGTTTTGCGTGGGGGACAAGTTTTTCCTAAAAAACAACATGATTTTGTGTCAAATGGACTATGAGGAGGGTCAGCTGAATGGGAGCTTTGAGACACAGGTTCAATAATTGGAACCCCGTGGCAGCAACAATCAGCTCCACACTTTACACACAAGATGGATGTTCTGCTGCACTTGGAAAAAGACAAGCGTCTGTCTGCTTGCCTGCAATACTTTTTAAAACCCCTTTATCAGTCCCTAAGGACTCTATTGTAAATGTTCAACTTTTTGCCCCTCCCACACCCCAACACTGAGCAGTTACAAATTTTGATGTACAGTTGTGCCTGCTTAGCTGAGCACTGTATTGCTTGTATGTTTTGTGAAATTTGTTTCAGGTTTGTTTTCTTTTTCTTTAGAAATGGTTCATTGGAGGGTATGTACAGTCTGTTTTCTCTGTATATATAAACTGGAACATTTATTTTATGAAATGTAATGCAATTTTATTACTAGTGTGAATTAAAGATTCTTAAATGTTCATAGTGAGTTTTTTTCTCTTGTACCAAAACCAAAGTTGGAGTTGAAGGAGGTTGGCCCATGTGTCGATATGTAATCATGCCTTCAAAACTGCAATGCTATAAAAAGAGCAAGAGAAAATATATTTGAAGTCCTTCTTTAAAACATGATGCAACTAAACAAGTTTTATTACATTTTACAGAGCTCTGATGGAATTAGAAATGCTGTTTAAAATGAAGTAAATAAGATATTATTTGGAATAAAAGAATGATTCTCCAAACTGTGTTGTTGTGAGCGTGCAGGTGTCATGAAAGGGAGTGTTAAGCTGAGCTGTTCTCTGTGATTCATGCTTCACTAATTGCCATCTGATTATGAGGGTGAATTGGCCTGGAAATGAAATGCAACAGCAAATAAATTAGAGTGAAAATAAATGCTCATTGAGTTTGAGCTCATTCAAACTCATCGGCAACAGAGGTGCAAAGCTGTATTAAAAAGTACTTTTCCCTGAAGACTTTGTTAATGGAGCTGTGTGACACTGCCTGTTTATCTGATGAGGTTACATCTGATACACACAGCAAGAGCAAACAATACACCAGGACTAGAGCTGTCAAACATACAGATGAACCTTCCAATGATAATGTCACTTACGGTACATATTACATGCAGTTACGTGCATAAATCAAGCACTGTAACATCAACTACTCGAGTTTATATTAGAAAAAGGCATCTGGATGAGAGAACGTGCAGTAAATATGCAGATCATAAACAGTAATACAGACATTGACGTAAAGGCAAAAAAAAGTTCATGACTGCGAAAATCTGCCAGTAATCTGATGCATTTTGGTTTTTCCATTCTTAGCTTTTAGTTTATTTTGACATTGAACCACAAGAAGCTAAACAATTTGTGAAATTGCTTCGTTATATGTATAATTATAGAGTTACGTTGGTTCAGTTTGAGCAATGTCTTCCAAGTTCATCACATAGTGCTGTCATGTTTCTATTAGTGGATGCCAGGGCACAGTGGACCTGAAACAACAAGCCAGAACCTGACAAGAATACACAAGCTGCATCGTATATAAATGTATGCAGTTACTATGTGTTAATGTAGCAGCTCAATACATTGTGTGAAAAAAACAATATAATGCGAAAGGTAGGGGGTTTGTCACAGATGAATACAGACAGTATATGTTTGAATGTTGCCAAGCTAATAAATGAACTAATGAGTTGTCAGGGGTATAAACAAAACCTACAACAACAACAAAATGATCACAGAACTAATGTCTATAACACATATCAGGCTGCTGTATTATTTATCATGTATTCTTATCTCTGTTCTTTCTCCTCTTTGGGAAATGCATTTAAACTCCAATTTTTAACCCCGGTGTGACATTCTGTAGGCACTTTTCCACCAGCAGGACACAGAACAGCAATATAATTTGCTAACACATAAATCAAGTGTGCAAAGAGCATTAATTAGAAATTCATTAAAAATTCAGACTCACCGGCAGGTGTGCAAATAAAGGATTAGGTAGACATCAATTATACCACATAAGAGAACATTTTAATTGCAATTCCTGGATTGATTTACAGAGGGAAACAATCAGGCTCCACGCAATATGGCTGATTGCTCATTTTCCAGAAAAATAATGAGGAAAACACCTCACCAGGTAACACTGTCCCCAGCTGTAAATTAATACACACATGCAGATTAGATGTGTGTGTGTCATGCTAGTGCACTCACAGCTAGGCATTTTCAGCTTCAACAGAACACAAAACCACATTTTTAAATACTAATTATATAGTAAAACAGATAAAGAACAAGGTAGAGACAAACAGGCAGGCATGTGCACAGACTACTGAGACACACAGACGCTAACCCAAAATTGCAAAACATGGCGAGCTCACAGAGATGCTTACACACACATAAATACACATGCATTGCAGCTTGGCATCCCCATCTGTTTGTGTTGGTGGAGAAGTTCTTAAGCACCAAATGTTGCACTGTTATGACTCAAGTTTCTGAATCCTCCAACCTCCTCTGTGTTCCTGATTACTGCATTATGGCATCTGCTTAATTAGCTTGGCTTGTGTCATATGTTGCACACGGGGGGGTGTTAAAAAGTGCCCTTCCCTCTTGCTCATTATCTGCCTCGATTCATGTGATGTATAATCTCTCTTGACAGACATTCATATTGACATAGGGACAGCTGTCAGCAGAGCGTGGTCATAAAGGGTGCACATAGAATAAAAACCACAAGGAAGGCAGATAGGTGGAAAAGCAGCCAAAACTCTCTGTGAAACTAGCGAGGCTCTTTCTTTTTTGGACCTATCAACTCAACACAGCAACAGTCTTAATTATACTGAATTTAATTTTATGGATGAGAGTTTTTTGGGAAAAGGAACTGATAGCCAGCTATGCATTTTGATTACTACAGGTAATACTCCAAGTAACCTCCTGCCAGTGCATTTTGTAAACTGGTGCGGTGTCCAACACTTGGCGAGGAATCAACCTCATTATTGCCATGTGGGAAATTCTAATCATTATCTGCATAGCAGTTCTGGGCGATTATCCCACAATGCACTACTTTCTTGACGGGACAGAGAGTTTGTAGATTACAACTGTTTCTTCTTAATTAGTTGAGGTACTACAGCTGTTAAAGCACGACAATAATAAAATTCCAAAACATTATCCCTGTGAGACCTTTATTAAGAAATGTAGGGTTTTACAGCCATAATTTTAACCCAAACCTTGCAATTCTATTAACTGAGCAGGTCTTATGTAAAAAAAAAAAACCCTTAGGCATGACAGAGAAGCTAAATTATTTGCTAAAAGTCAATTATGCTACCCTTCTTTTTGAGTTCTGCTGTTGGAAAGTATCCTCTCCTGCACAAGGAATTTTGCAAGCAGCAGCATTCATTTGAAAATATGACCAAATAAAAATATGTCCAGAGATGATTACTGGTCAAGTGACTATTATTCAATAAACAAATTTTCACACCCACTCAAAAACCCCAACATATGTTCTATTGATGCCTAATGGGCCCGCTTGTGCTCTGCATAAGAGACTGCAGAGCGCAATTAGTTGCATGTGGCTTTGATTACTACTGATTCCACAACAGTGCTGGAAGGACTATAGAAAACAAAATGCTAAATTACTGTTGAAGCCCATTTTGACAGAATGCAATAAAATGGGAGAAGCTATTTAGCTTCATGGTAATAACAGGTAAATGTGAACATGTTAACTATAGTATGTTGCCCATGGCTAAGATTATGCATATTCTACCTACCAACAGCCAGTGCCAAGCAATGCATATAAAACTGAAATAAATGGCTACAGATGCATGAACTTGCCCTGAAAGAGGTTTGCTTACTCTGTGATCTCATTCTTAAATGAAACCAATTTGCCTAGAAATTGGTTCTAAGGCCTAATGCTGAACTCTGTACATCAGCTCCACCACACACACGCAGACACACACAGTTCACTTTTACAAACACACTTTCACAGTCACACTGCTTCCACCCCTTCCCTCGCTGCAAATCATGTTTGACTTTGAAGTGCTAATTTTGGAAGTTTAGCCAATTTTTATTTGCTGCTTTGAAATGTATCCCCTAAGCTGCTGCACCAGCAATGAAATATACAGACCTTTACAATGAGGGATAAGTGACCAAAATGAGAAGCGCCTGGTTTTCTTCCTAACATTATATAACTGTGAATAATCCCCACATAGCATTTTCTCCTGTGCCATCACTGCTTCAATTTATATTTAAAAATATTATGCAGACTTTTACTTTTTGCTCTTTCCTCAGTCCCTGCCTAAAGTTACAGCTCATTTAGATTATCTACAATACTATCCCGAAGACGAAAACTCTTAAATATTTTCTCAGTGTGTTTTATTAGTAATTACGAACAACAGCACCACTACTGCAATAAAGAGAGTAAAATGGTAAGCTGAGCATTTTTATATACAACAGTTTTTTTTCTTCAGCGGTGTATTTGGATTTTTCTCACAAGACACCCACAGGTCTTCAGGCTCAAAGTTTGATAAGGAACCAGTTTGACCAAGGTCCATGTGGACAAAGACTTTTGATCATAGATATAAACATTGGTGCCACTGTATAATTCAGACGCATCATCTCAACATTGACACAAAATATCATTACTGTGACTGCCTATTGAGTTTGGTCTCTCTGTTGCACAAAAAAGGACCCAAACAGGGACAAGAAAAGGCTGTGGTAATGTACATATCTGCATCTCCCACCGTGATGCAAGGATGACCTCAATCACAATCCTTTTTTAACTGCTTTCAGCGAGAGCTGGAGCATTATATAGTAAAATAAGTTGATCAGATTGGCTCCTCACCAAGCAGCCCAGCTAATAACATGGCAAGCAAAGAGCTTGAGGGAGAGAAGATTTGGAATGTGGGCCCCTCTACTTCCAGCGCCGCTCTGCTTTAACACAGTCCTGGACTTGGCAATAAATTGCTTTGGTAATCAGCTTTTTGAAAAGCTTATTTACTGCTTGTTTTGTATTTATTGTAGTTCTCAGAATGAAATATAAAATTGGATTTTATTACATGTGCAATTTTCTCCTCTCGTAAAAAATAGAGAGAGAGAGAGAGAGAGCACATCACCTTGTTGAGCATGGATGATCCAGAGAGGATGCATATTGTATATTATTTTCGATTATCTCTCTGTTTTGATGCAGTCTCTTTATGCTCCTAAGATACACACTTTAAGGCCAATGAACAAAAATCTGACAGATCAAAAAATCCACAAGCCTGACTGGGGTAAAAGTGAATGAATCGGTGGAAAAGAGGAAAAAAATGAGCAGTTACACTTTATATGTGCATCACTGTCATATAAGCAGGGTCATTTTTGCTTCTTTGTTCAGATGAAATATTGTATTAACTAACATTTTCTAGGTATCTTTCTAAGTACCACAGCCTTTTCTTTTCCTCCTGTAGATGAAGTTTATTATCAAATTTTTATTTGTAAACTATATGGTGTACATGTGGTTTACATGTCCACTTCTGAACATCTATTTTAACTCTGTGAACATCTATGAAATATTTATGATGTTTATATACTATTTATTGTAATTACAATGAATTAACTGCAGTGAGACTGACAAATTCCATTTAGCTTTTGAAAATGTACAGATAGAGCTGCTTTTTTAACAAATACCCATGGACATTTTATTAGTTTGGTTTTCAGATTTGATATAGTTGATCAACACACTGCTGTATATGTCATAAGTCTCTATTTTGTACAAAAATATGTTAATATGTAGAGCATTGATGTGACTTCTCTTTCTCTTCAATACAGCATATACTAACTAAATGTCTTTAACAGTGGGTGATATTTTACCTCTAAGGAATGTTTCAGTATTTCAGTTGATGAACTATTTTTGTAAACATCCGTTTTCCATCCCTATGTTCGACCCAAACATAATTGTTATAAGACAAATATAGTGTAAACCTCTCATAGTAATCAGGTCTGTCTGGCTCAAACAATATGCAGATGACACCCAACTTATCAAATCTCCTGTAGATGAAGTTTACACTTATTCATTTGCATATTGTATCGAAAATTAATATTTTCACAAATTTATGGAGTATGTTCACCCACTTGTGATTTTAAAAACTACAGTAGATATGGCACTGTTTGCTGTGATGTGCCTTCTCTGAAACGTAAGAATGATCTTTACACTGCTTTGTACACATACTCATACTCATACACATTGTCATACTCATACACATACACAGACACACTCACAAACATACTCATACACACACACATACACATACACATACATACAGTATACACATAGGTTGAATTGTCCTAATGTGGGACACTGCCTGATGTGGGACACTTCAGCTTTACATTATATATTATTATTATTATTATTACATTACCATGTTGGCTTAACATTGTAACATACTACAGAAGTCCGAAAAACAAAAAAATGTCCCATATTAGACCAATCCACCCTATATATATATATATATATATATAGCTGTAGCTGAGGCAAATAAAAGCCCTG
>JAPQRQ010000018.1:31840330-31873355 GCA_037367365.1 Apogon talboti | reverse complement strand
CCTCAAAGGATGGCCAGGGCTTTTATTTGCCTCAGCTACAGAAGGTATTAGGCCTTTATTTCTCATTTGTTTTAGATAGATGTCTAGAACTGGTCCCTTTTAGTATAAAACCTTGATTTGATCTGCTCTCACAATTATATAAGTATTGTGATGTGCTTTTGTACAAATACAACAGAAAATTGTTTCAAGGGTTTCAGTGGATTGAAATCACTCATTGCTTAACAGTGCTTTAATTGCATACATGTTGCCTTCTTGTAGTGCTTGTTAGTTTCTACAAATGACACTCTCACTGAAAAAATATAACATACACCTGAAGTGACTGAAATTGGACAATAACACTTTAGATAAGTGATACAACAGAGTGTTGAAAACAGGAGCATTATATTGTTGAATATATTAAACTCATAGAAGTCTACACTGTGCTCAACTGTCCTCACAATACTCATATATGACAGACATTAGCTATTTAACCACAATATTTTTGATCCAGCTGCACCAGCATTTATCTGATTATGATGACCTTTTCCCTGGATATTATAAGAGACCCAGCGTGAAATTTAGTCACAGTTTTTAAATGGATGAAGTATGGCATGTATGCATTAGGCCTGTATTTTACATCCCTCCAATTACAAGCAAATCATTTGTCAGTTCATGAAATGTAATGTTGTAAAATGGAGTAAATCCTGCTGTATGCAGGTGTTTACCATCTTTGTTGTCTATCACTGTTCTTCTTTTTTTTTAATTAATAATTTATGACGGATATACAAAATAATACACATACATACACAGACAAGGCTGGGATGAGGGTGGGGAGTTACCGAGTTTACATTCATACAATTTGTTACACAAAAAAGTACAGGACCATCAAATAATATATTTTTTGAAGCAAACAAGATTTCAGTGGATCATGGCCCTGGTCTATCACTGTTCTAACAGAAAGAAAATGCCACTAGTAAACCTCCTAAAATCTCAGCTTTAGTTTTTTGTGCTGTGGTTGACCCATCTTCCATCATAATATCTTCTATAACGGGTTAGTAGCACGGCTGACAAACAGCTGGCACGTGAGTATATCTAGTAAAACTAACCTTTATTCTACCATGATGAAGCAGGAGCAAAATATGCACAGCTAAAATAGGACTTGAGTTTGAGTACATTACGTCCAGTATAACTTCCAAAGCTTGTCCTATTCATATGCAGCAATTATTTTGGTGGCACATAGTTACAATGAAATCCAAATGAGATCTCTGTAGCACTGACATACTTTCTGCTAGCAGGTACAGGATGCCTCATATATGATTAATTAATTGCGGCAGCCTGCCATCTGTGTTTTAACTGATTAAATAGCTCACAAAGTGGGATGCACCTTTTGATGTGAACCTTTGGGGAACTGGCTCTGTCTTTGTATTTCTACCTTGATTAAGCACAATACTCAGGCACTTCCTCCAGCCCTCTGTTTCAAAGTCTCTTTAATTTGGGAGGAAAGGACACAAAGGCATTTGGGGTGCTTTAAAATGTTGCCCATTTCCAGTAGTCAAGGGGCTGTCTCTTTCTTTTTTTGTTTTTTCATAAAGTGAATGTTTCACACAGGGCTGGGCCGGTGAGCAAGCATCGAGCTTTCAGATAAAAATTGATTCCAGTAAATTCTCACCTGAGATCCATCACAGTGAAAGGCTTTAAAAGGTCACACATGTAATAAGTTCCTATGGTCTCAGTCCCTCCAATAATAGGCCTTTAGTCTGCCATGGAAGGCTGGTATATAGAAATAATTGAGTAATCTGTGGACCATTCAATTCAATCGTGGGACTCAGTGACAGTGCAAGGCCTGCTGGGCTGCGAAGAGGTTGTTCAGGAGCGTCTTTCTGCTGGCAGGGAAATGGTTTGTCCCCTAAAGCCATGCACCTCCATCTCTGCAACGGCACAGTGGATCCCTGACATTTCAGAGGCTCTTCCAGGCCTAAATTGTACAGGATGGTGTCAGCACTTCAGCTAAGAAAGAGGAAAGGATATGACACGACAGAAATGTATGCCTGAAAGCACTGATTAAATTAAAAGCCCTATCTATATCTTAAATTAACATGTACTCAGAGCATATAGCAAAGTGCATCTGATATAAGGAGTAACATGGTAGTTTTATCTGAATGAACAAAATAGTGTCACTTCAGTCCAGGCTATGTGGGCCTTTTCTTTTTGTTGCTGTTAATAAACAACTAAGCACAAAGGTTTTTTTTGGGTTTTTTTTTGATAATTTAGGAAAATATTCTGGCAGTTGTCAAGTGAAAAAGCTGAAGGCCCTGATTAAACATAAGAAGAAATCCTTATCAATTAAGAAAATAAGTAATTGACTATGAAGTAGTGTCAGATCCGGCCGTTCTGTCTGATATAGTCTGGCATTTGAATAATCTTTTCATATTGCAATTCAATATGAAGCTTCTTACACTACGGCCTTTGAGTGAACCACATCACTCATCGCTCCATCTCTTTATCGGTCTCACCACACAGCTGTCTCTCCTCCTCTCTCTATCAACATCTATGTATATGTGCTCTTCAGATTAGGGGAAAAAATGTGAGCCTATGTTAGAAAGCATTTCACTCCCATGAACATTTTTATTTTACCACTTCAACTGTGATAAACCCCGCACCGTGTAATTATCTGTCAGCTATTTAGATCAAAAGCCTCGCGAAATCAATTAAATATGACGTGTGTCCTGTAATTAACAACCTTCGGGGAGATCATTTGTTGACTACCTGTAGTCATACTCGGGGCAAAATGGACCCCTGTCTTGAAAATTTGCAAACTGTGAAAATATTTCAATGCAAGTCACAGATGTCACAATAGAATTTACACATCATTTTATTTTCGGCAAAAAACTGTTCCCATCCATCAAAGAGGCGTTCTCCACACATACGCGCACACACACACACACACACACACACACACACACACACACACAACATGACAGATTTAGAAATATGACTTAAACCAGAACAGATGGCCCTTAAAAGTAAAACACAGTAATTCAATCTGGCTAATGGGAAGAAAGCCACAAACTGCTCCATTCTCATTTCTTTGACTGAGAAACTCGGCTGAATTGCTTCTACAGCTTTGACGCTCAACCCTTCTATCATAGTGTGTTTCTGTGTTCCCCATGCATATTATAAGACATTTAAAAGGAAAACAGTGTATATTTACTAGACATGCCTCTCCATGTGCACAGACAGGAGCTATTAGTGCCTAGACAGAGGGGGAAATGTATTGTAATTGATTGTTACAAAAGATTACCTCTCTTCAAGAAGCATCAAGCTATTTCAGAACTACATTTGACGCCTTAAAGCACTGTGCAAAGAGGGCTTTTTCACATTCACTCTGACATGCAGTTTGCAAAACAATTACCATGCACTATTGTTTGATCTATGTCCTCACTTTGGTTCTCCATAAGTGTGAGTACAGCTTACCTGTCAGGCATGTTGGTTTGTGTGGCAATCATGGCCTCTTTCAAGGGACATCGGTTACAGACACATGTAATAGATAGTCCCTGTATGTATGGGAAGCTGCAGTCAGTCTCTATCTGCACAGAAATCAAAATGTTGAAAATAGAATGCTCTTCTTTTGCACATATACAATCTTTGTTGATGCATTTTTGATGATGTTTCAAAATTAAATGTTAACAGAATACTGCAGAAAAGGATTAAAATAGCACATTAATCAAGAATGCCCAAGTTTTTCTCAGGGGGGCCTGAGTAATACATAGTCTAAACCTCATGAAGACAAAACATTGCTATGTCTGGATTTGATTTAATTTTACTCAATTTCTGCATGTTTGTGAAAAAAATCTTCAGTTACAGAGGAGCTACACTCTCACAAGGTTTACCTAATTGCCCTTTGAATCTGAATATACTGTACATTTCAACTTTAGAAATAGATCAATCCTACATTCTGTACAGAAATGATACCATGATTTCATGGGAACCACATCTGTGTCGATTAAGGATAAGTAATGTGTGTGTGTGATGGGGGGATGGGAATGTTGAATTCCCAACTAGCAGAAAATTGGTTTGTGTATAGCAGCAATATGGCATGGACACTTCTAGTCAGTCTTTGGAGGAAATATATTAACCTGCTGGGCCATGCGCACAAACTTTCCAACCTTATTGTTGACAGGTTTTATGAGGCTAATGCACTTTGTGATGTATAGCATAATAACCCAGTCTATGACTGTAGGGCCTTACTCTTAATATTGGCTGCCGAGTGGATCAGGCAAAATTATTGTAATGAGACAAAAATTTCCATACAACAGCAAAATGAGTTCATTACTCTAAGTTATATTGGTGAAGTAACCAAAAGAAATTGATGCTTTTATTAAGCTGGAATTAAATTTCAGGCATAAACAGAATTAGGCAAACAGGCAGAGAGCAAAATGTAATAATAATTATGTTAGCGTTATCGAAAAGGTTATCAGAATGGCCCTCGCCGCTTTGTATTCTGCGCTGTCAAACAGAGGTTCTGTTTTGAGCTCTAGGACAGCTCTAATTTCTCTCCCTCATGATTGAAATTTGTTCAGTTGCTGGTGGAAACTCATCATAACCCTTCAGACAACTGTACGAATGCAGCAGCACATTGTACTCTAACCTTTTCAATTGATCAGTTATGTTGTTTTAGAGGATTAACAAGAAGGGCCTGTCCTTTCCATCCATTTATCTGCTAGACGCTTACAGAATCAGGGAGAGGGCATAACATCTCCTTTTTCTCACAGCGGCCTCTTGCTCCTACTGGGGGATCCGGAGGCTCTCCTAGGCCAGCTGGGAAATGTAGTCCCTCCAGCACATCCGGGGTCTGTACTTGTCAAATTAATTATTTCCTGGACAGATCCATAGGGGGGGCACTTCTATTGTATGGCTGAGTTTATTTTCAGCAGAGTAGTAATGAATGTCACTAGAAATATCAATGTCACATTGTATTGTACAGTTGCTGTTACTGGTGTATGCTGCACATATTTAAGAGCACAATCGTTTTGTGAAGAACATATTCTATTGACTAAAGAAAGTATCCGTAGTCCTTCCAAGGTTACCGTCTCCGTCTGTATCTGGCTGTACTCTCCAGCTGTCCACTGAGGACTGCTTCAGTGCATCTTCTGCATCAACTGATTATGCTATCTATCAACCCCAGCTGTCACTGCCTATTTAAACCTTTGTCAAGTCCTCCATGCGATGCAGCCTGCAGTAACCCAAGTAACTGCACTTTTGTAATGATACACCACAACATAACTTGTCCTAAAATCAGAGAAGGAATACGGCGAGAGTCATTTTGGACTAGTTTTGCAAAGATGGAGACATGACGGGGTAGTCTTGATGACAAACATCCTGGTATCGAAAAGAAAAATGGTTTTGTTTTTGTTGTAGTTAAAGCAAGCTAAAAGAAGGAAAAACAGATGCCAACTGCTTTTTGCTTGTTGCCAAGGCACAAACAGGATGCTGGCAGCTACAAAGATTCAATTATAAAAAGTACAGAAAATAATTAGAAAAAATAATAGCACTTGAAAAAAATTACCCCTCCAGAAATTGCGCATAACAATAAATCCGTTAATTAGCTCATTAATATTCAATTGGGGTCAGTGGACTTAATGGAACCTTTTTCATGGGCCAAGGAAATGTTTAACACTCAGTTTTTCCTCTGCCTGTTCTCATTATCAACTATGCACAGGCAGGCCTTATCAGTCCTCCAGATGGTGAGGAACAATGCAGCACCATTATCGTCTTACAGCAGCGTGTGTGCCTTGTAACCGGTGTGTGCCTGGGACAGTGAAGTATAGATACTGAGGCATTTAGTGTAATTGATATGTGGTATATATCGTATTGTTTAGGCCTGTTTGTTTGCTCTGCTGGTATTCAAGGCGAGAGGAGAGGCGAAGATTGATTTTCTCCGCAGCCATTCCCGCTCTCACCACAGGTCACAGATAACTTGTCAACGTAGGTTTTTGGGCTGGTATAAAATGCATCAAGGCTAAACTCTCTCGGGCACAGAGGAGGATAGGGAGTTTCATCTCTGCAAACACAAGCCCCCTCTTTGCCGTTACCTTGTGCTTTGAGACAGATGTTTTATTCAACAAGTACATGGGATGGAAAGATGTCCAAGCAAAGCCTTTTTTATATCTCCGCAATGTTGGGTTCCCATTCTAGGTCATTTTTTCACAATTCTTTGCAATTACCAAGTAACATAATTTGCTATATTGTTAAGAAAGATTTTTTTTTTTTTTTTTCACGCAAAATGGTAGAAGGTGCGGCTCTGGAAAAACAGCAGCTTTAAATGCTCAATATCTTTGGTTAAATTAGACATGTCAGCCTGTAGACTTTGCTATTATAACAAAACACAATGGATTATTTCACATCGCGACATGAAATATGGACACTACTGCGCTAATACTGCAAACTCATTTATTTACTCTATATGTAATTAAAAGTATATGCTCTGGTCTTCTTTGATGAAAGCATGAAAGCAATCCTCACCATTCATTTAATTATACTGCATAATCCCGACACTCCTTACTTTGTAAAGATAATTTCCTGTATCTGAATCATAAGATAAGCAAACAAAACTTGAAGGAAGCAGATCTATGTCTAAACCTCGTTTAGACATACACATAGTTCATAGAGGATCTGTGAACTTGCCAACACCCTGCCTCGCCTCTTGCTCGTTATAAGCTTCTCAAAGATTCAGATTACTTCAAGCTATTTTCACCAACATACGGCATCAGCCTATCATCAGAAAGCAGACCAAGACAGAATCACTCATGCATACACAATTGGCCAGGAAATTACTGTGTCAAAGTCAATGGTAAAGCCAAGTTTAATTAATGTAGGTATGATGAAAGCTAAATTGTCACTATGGGGCATTTTAAACCGAAGACATTTACATAACCTTTGTGGGGATCTCTCACAGACATCCAAAACACCAAGAAATATGCCAGCAAGGATTTTACAGCTCTGTGATTTTCTGAGCAGAGAGGAAAATACAATCTGGTGAGAAATCTTCATTCACTGACAGTCAAAAGGGAAATTGATGCCACTTGTTACAAATATTCAGTATATTTATTTTTTATCAGCATTTTCCATAACACTGTGGATTAATGTTCCGCAATTCGGAAGACGAACCGTGACATCGTCATTTTCCATTAACATGCACCATCTCTTGTATCCATCATTATATCTACAATAGCTAAATGTCAACCTTTTGAAAGCCAGCATTTTCAGTGTCATCCAAGGTCTGTCACTGTAAAAAAAAAAAAAAAAAAAAAAAAAAGCCATATGAAAAAACATAAAAGCAGACAGTTTGTTTTTGTTTCTAAAGCCAAGGTAGCCGATTTCCATGTTGATAAAAGTTGCGTTTGTTCTTAACTCGGTTTACTGACACCGTTGTCACAGCAAAGGAAGGTTATTAAAAATTATATCACTAGAAAGAGGAGCGTTTTTTGTTTCATTTCAGTACAGAAGAAAGAAACAGGATTGGACTGAGTGACTTTAAGAAGATTTTCCCTCATTCTTGAAGACTAAGTGAAACTACTGAAGGCACAAAATATAATTGAATTTGCCTGACTGACACAATGTAGGTGTAAATATTTGACAATGACAGCATTTCTAAACAAATAACTGACGATGGCTTTCAGCTTGGTTGTTACCAGAACACAATATTGAGGTCTGAATGTGCTGAATGTGCTACCGCTGTCCTGCAAATAGAGGTGATCCTAAATCATGTGCTTAAAGGTTGCAGCTTGAGAGCCCAGGTGTCATGGATAATTCCCACTCAGATATCTATAGCCCTTACTATCTCACCCCATTCTTTCTCCTAGCTTTACTTCACCTCTGTCAAACAGGCAAGCTGCCATCCTATTGATCCCCCCCCCCAACCTCCAGACGCCCACCCCCTCCACAGGCCCAGGCATTAGGGCAGTCACTAAACCTGTGGGCAAAGGGAAAGAGGACACTCCCCACTGAGTGCAATTGGGATTTGAGAAAGTTAAACACCTCTCAAGCACAAAATTCCAGCCTGGGCAGCAGAGAGGGGATTCTGTCCTCAGACCTCCTTGCGCTCACCTGATCAGAGGGTCAGTCCCATCATCATCGTCCTTCTTGCCCATTTCGCACTCTCGCCGCCTTTCAGAAGCTCTGAGAGGGCTCAGCTTTCTCATTTACTTTAAACACTGCTGTCAACAGTTTTTCCTGCTCTCCTTGACTCTGAGATGATACAGGGTTCATATTTTGAGGATGACACCCAGTAGAGGTGAAGGACAAAGGGGATGAATGGGTAAAGTGGATGAAGCCATTTTTGACAGGCAACACAAAACACAAATGAAAGCAATAAAATGTTTTACAATTAAGTGGGACTGGAGGATAATTATTTATATATCTTCATTTCTGTTGGAGTGGGTACAAATTTCAGATGCAAATGGTCAAAGTCATAGAAAACGTGACAAAACACTTTCATAAAATAAAAGCTGCTGCACATGACAAATGAATACACAGCATATAATTAATAGCTCACAGACCTTGAATATATGAAAGACAGTGCTTTCAGTAATATAAAAAAATTTGGCAAAATGTTAAGAATATCACATAAATGCAAATAAAATGTTGAAACAAAAACAAATGACATGCTTAACTCTTATGGAAATTTGATATTATATTAAAATGTATTACAACACAAATGTAATGGTCTCTCTTTTACATGCACTCCAGTGCATTACTAACAGGTTAACAAACTGCAGCCTAACAAGTGCATTTATGATTTCATTTAAAGGTTTAGTGTGAAAAAAATGGAGAAACTGAATATTTGTAATAATGCTTTAATATGTATCATGACCTGAAAAAGACAATCACTGTGTTTTTGTTTACCTAGAATAAGGTGTTAATATTCACTCCATATTGTCCTGATATCGTTATTTTTACTATTCCATAGGAGGTGACATTTAATGTTAAGATAAAACACTATGTCCTACCTATGGTTATTATTCCCTGAATCAAAAACCCTGCACTTGCAAAACACTAGCTTCAACAAGGGATGCTCACGTTTTCCATATTTTTAGTAGCCACCACTAAGCATAGGGCTATTCAGTTCATTGCCTTTATGCTGTTTTTCTGATCTTATCACTTGTGATCTGTATTATATCTGTAGCATTGTTATGGAGATGCTAAAACTTGTTTTCAGTCATCAATACTTTAGAGCAAATAATGGTACACAAACTCCTGTAGGTTTAAGCGGGCAAACCAAACACTTCCAGTGCTGACAGACCGTAAGGAACCACTACAACTGTTTTTTGTTTTGTTTTTGGTTTTTTTTGGGGGGGGGTAATTCTTGATGTATTTCTCTTCACATCTAGTCTTTCCTTTTTTTAATTGCTACCATTTATTAGCGTATTCTCTGCATTTTTCAGTCAAAATCAAGTATTTTCCTGTAGCTCATTTACCAACCATAAAGATTTTCATATTAAATAAATTCATATGGTTATTACATTAGAACAGAAAACTGAAGAAAAAGTGACTTTCTCAGCAAAATATAACATTAATTCAACATAAAATTGCCTTTTGTCAAACTACATGGGTTTCATTAGTGAATCAATTTTGCAGAAGACAACAGTGTTTCCACGTTCACTGTGGAGCCTCTAAACATGTCTGATGACCATGAAAAGCTAATAAAGTGCCTTTTATCTGAATTATTTAATCCTACTTATTTAGGATTAAATCATCATTAATCTGTTCACTGCTGTTCACCTTGTGTCCCTTTTCCCCACTAACCCTCTGGGGGAGTGGCTACTGTTTCAGATGTGGCCGCTTGAGGCCCAGTGACGAAGGGACCTGAGGTGATCCATCTGTGCCCTGTCCCGACCTGTGACCCCCGACCTCCTCCCTTACCCTCACCTGTCTGGATGGACCTCCTCACCCTCACCTGTCTGGATGTACCCCCTCAGCTGTCTGCATGTGCCCCCACCCTACTGCATCCTTACAGCCTGGAATTACATCATCAAATGGATGTCCGTCAGTCCTTTTTCTTTTCCAAGAAGGAGGGTCTAAGGACGGGGGACGCCTGGAACATTGATCCATTTGCTTCACTGACTGTTTACTAACTGATTACTTGACTGTTTGCTATTTTCATTGTGTTTTTTTATCAATTCAACAATTTCTGTGAAGCCCTGAGGTGACTTTGTTGTGATATTGGGCTTTATAAATAAAATTGAATTGAATCATTATATCATCATAGTATTCCAGTTTCACTCTGTATACTTATGATATCACAGGTATACAGTTATCCAAATGGCTCAATTAAGGCCAAGTGGAAAAAGGTTCATGTGACCTTAAGAATAGTTTTACACTATTTCCAGATCCTGTGAACTTATTTATGATTGGAAAAAGAAATTAAAACATTATTTATCATCAAATGGCCCATTCAATATATACTGATAATGAAAGGTCATTGACATTTGATTATTATTTGTTAATAAAAATCTGATTTACGCTAACTTAGTTGCTTGGAATGTGCTGTAATAGTCATGCAGGTAAGAGCGGACAGGTCAACAAAAGACTCCATGGATGCACAACACACATTTACAGGCTTGTTGGTTTGTTGGTCATTGAATGGTTGCCATTAGACTGCCCTTTTATTTTTGTGACTGACATCCATGTTGCCTCAGTGCCCTTTATCCATTCAAACCTGTGGGTATCTTGTACCAAAACCTGCAAGAGTGATGGAGAGGTATTTAAGGCCCTATCACCACTACAAAAAGAGCCGCATGTTTACAAGAACAAGACAAGCACATTACATTCAAACAATGCAGCACGGCCTCCAATCCTGTGCTCTCTTTCACTCACTACATCCCACCCCCTCGGGGTTAGCAGACCTTCCTTCATGTTCAAAGATTATCTGTTAATCCAAAATGTGCAGGAGCATGAGATGACAGGAAAGGGACCAATACTCTCGGGGAGGGAGGGATGCATGGCTTTATTTGTTTGTTGGCTTTCATATTAATCCATTGGAACACAGTGCATTTTCGCCTCTTTTCTGGGCATGTGTGTAAATGTTTTAGAGCCATTAAATGGAAGATGAAATTTTCAATGGATAGCATGTAAAAGTATTAATTGTAAAGACCATTATTTGGTGTCCATGAGGCTGAATCAGCTTAGCCACTCCATTCCCCCATTTGCATACAAAATGCTTTATTTTGGCAATCAATGAAAGTGCTCGACTGTATGTGTGGCTTATCACATGCTTGCAGGAAATGGATTCCTTAGCCATCTCGTTAAATTCTGTTGATGCAGAACAATTTGAAACATGGCACAGGCAGCAATGACATTTAAAGATGCCTCGGCTTAATTATATTTTGCAAACATTTGGGCTGTTTGTCCTCGGGGATAAAGTGCCTCCACTACAAAGTTAACTTGTTAATAATTCAAAATGAATCTCTCTTTTTGTTGAGCACCAATCATTATCTCCTATTAGTGCTGGTTAAGGGCATTCAAGGTGCCTCCAACACACAAGGGAGACATGCAGCTATTTAATACTTAAAATGGAGCACACATATGCTGCACTATGAACTTCATAAAATACGGCAGAAACGCTCGATCAGTAAAGTTCTTGTAGTTTTTGACTCCTTCAAAATAAAAAAGAATAAAGAAAAAAGGAATAGATAACAAAAGACACAAAAGTAGATGTAACCCATAGGTTGAGAATTACAGTGAAATATTATGAAAGGCTCCTTTCATATTACATATTAAACATATTGACAATAAACAACCCAAAAGTTATCCTCCACTTTAAAGAGCTTTATAGGTGGTTTTCCCTCTTACAACATTACTGTTGTGGTTCACTCAGCTCTCACAGTGCAATTTTTGGCCACAGTAGGCAGCTGTTTTCAACAAAAAGCTTTAGAAATCCCCAGTAAGCTGCCTAACCAGCACCAAACAGCACACACAGCGATTAGCTGGTGAAGATAGTGGAGCATTTAACAACTAAAGAGACAAATATTTCCCATAAGAGAAGGTTGAGTCGTGAAGTGCTAAGAAAAAGAAGATGAATACAAATGAATGGAAAATGTTCTGTAAGTGCTGAGTAATGATCAACCTGAAAACACAAAGCAGGTACTGTATATATCAAAAGAAAAGGTTGCACATCTAAGATTTGAAGAAGAGCTAAATTTACAGATGTTGTGGAACCTACTTAGTTACTCACTTTACATACTACATACAATAAGTACTGGATCTGTGTGTTGTATAGATAAGAAACTATGACAGTTTTTCAAAATACTAATTAAAAAGCAACAGCCACAAAACTAGTTGCATACAGTATCTGCCTCATCTTTGACACATTATTGCAAAGATTAGAGCAACTTATTTCTTAAGCAGTGCTGTTCTCTCAGCTCACGCATACGATAGAAAAGCCCTGTTTTGAAATGCATATGAGTGTATTTGTAGGATGAGCTCACATTCAAGCTCATCATAATGAGAAATGTGACTTTTCTGTGGATGTTTTTGTTCATGATAGTCCATAAAGGCAACACAAATTCAAATTGCATCCCTTGGTAACAATGTCTGCCCTTCTGATTCCAGTAAATTAAAGTGTGCACACTGGCAACCACACAGCCAAGGTCTGGCCTATATATAAAACACATTTCGACTCCATTAATCCCCCATATTCACTTATTCACAACTGTCTTTCATCGATGCATATATACAGGCGTCAGATTTGTAACAGTGTGTCCTTCATGACACTCAACGCCAGGTGCATCGCCCACCAAATCAAAAAAAAGAAGAAAAAAAATTAAACCCTCTCAAAATATATACCGTATTGGAGTGCATTGATTTAATATACTGCCGTAAGCCGTTGCACCTACACTCGACATGCAATTTGGAAATAAATTGACTGATTTAGATAGAGGTAGGAGGAGGAGTGGGGGAAAAAAAAACCTGATGTAAACCTCGTCCACTACTACTGAGTAAGGTGACATTGCACAACAAATCACTTACATGAATAGAGAAACAAAACGATTTCTATTTCTAAAAAGTAATTTTGTTTGGGGGAGGTGCGTTGATTGCCATGTATGTGAATCTATTCCTCTCTCCATTTGAGGAGCATGAACATTTTATAAAAGTCAATGTTATATTTTGCTGTTAGCATAATAATCAGAGAGGCCAGACTTTCATCCAAAGAATAACAGAACCTCATTTATTCCAAGTACATAATAGAAGGCCAGCTGCAACAGCCTATCTCCCTGTGCTTTGTATACTGCTGTGCAGGAGGAGAAATAGTTGACTTTTGCAGTAGCAGAGTCCATTGTGCTTTAATTGAGCCCAATGAAGAATAATTAAGTAATTAAAGGCGTGATAAGAGAGAGGCACAGTAAACAGATAAAAGACAAGTGCTGGTATTAACAATATGGTACAATGCAGAGTGAATTAGACATACCTCCAGTATGGCATCACTGAAGGAGCACAAAGCATCAAACGCATTAAACCAAAATAGGCTAGCAGTCTGTATGTCATATCTTAAAAGAGCTTGTGGCTGTGAATATTGCACATGGTCAGATTCAAAATGTAATACTTCCCAGCTGGATTTTGGGAATGGGAGGGCACTGTGATATTTTCACCACTCTGACATTAGCGGGTTTTATTTTTTTGAGTAATTGCACAGCTTGATGTGTACTCAGGGGTTTCCATGAGAACGATGAAAGTCTTATTTCAACAATGCTGCAATTATGGGGAAATATGGAAATACATTTTGAGCCAGTTCACAGTTGAGTTGACTGGAATAATAGGAACAGAAAACAGAAACAGGGAGCTAGGGTGAAAATGGCAATCTGAAACTCAACTGTCTTTAAAATACCAGGCCGTAATGAAAAAGAATCCTTACAACTAAAATTCCCAGCTTGCTATGTGTCAAATACTGCAGACTGTCCGTGTTACACTACTCAAAAACTTATTGTTAAGTTATTCACGGTGCCAAAATTTCCCAAACAGTGGTATGTGCTTTATTCAACAGCATACAGCAGCCATAATCTCTGTTGGCATCATATGCTGGTTGGCAGTGATAATCTATAATCCATTCATCCAGAAGGGTACACAAATGCATATTTGTTTCCTAGGATTAAAAGCTTATAGAGGGTGTATGGCATGGCCAATATTGCTCATCCATGCCAGCAATGACAGAATTTCCAGCTGTATTGTGGATACAGAGGTTTTTAAATCACAAGGCAGTATCCTCAGTATTTCAGAACAAAGTCACAATTTAAGACATACCTACCACTGAAATATTCTGCCATGATAACAATAAAATGTTGTTGTTTTTTTACTATTAAGTAGAATGCAAAAGTGTTGGTCACTTTCCGTCATGAATGTCGGATATTAGTGCAAGACTGAGAAGGTCTCCAGCCACTGTGTCAGAGATGAAGCCTTACAGGCTAACAAGCTAACAAAACTACATTTGACTGCTCACTACAGGTGTATTATCTGTCATATTTCAACTGTTGTGTCTGTGTTTTCCTCCAATTACTGTTTTAATTTAATTTTGAAAAGCTCAGCGTGACGAGGCTTGTAGTTTTGAGTCATACGTAGATGAGGTGTCTGTCTCTGCTATATAGTATATACTATTGCCTGCTGATATATCTTACAGTACATCAGAAAAAAATATGAATGATTGTCAGTGGTGAGAGAAAAGTAATTTCATGATCCAGTTTGAATTTTGCTTTCAACTACATTGCTGCCAATCAAGTTGCAATAATTTTGTTTTCAGACACATTCCTCTTATCCCTATTTATACACATCTGTAATCACCTTTGACCTGGTGCAATGATTCCATACTGAGTCCTAGTTACACTTTATCTATCAAGAATAAATCACACTATCACAATCATTTCATTAAAAGAAGTAAAAACAACTTAAATGGTAATTTTATAGTCAACAGTGTAAACATATAACATATAACATACAGGTCAAGAAAGTTGCAGTTTGTGGTAAAAGTATTAAAATAACATCTACTGTATTCTTGTGTGAAACAGTCAATGGACTGCATCTCTTGTTGCATGTGATACACATCACAGACAACAAAACAGCTGTTACACTGGCATATTTCATGTCACTCTTCAAGAGTTAGGTGTAAAAATATTAGAAAAATGAAAATCACTACAAGTCTAGTGTGAGAAAGTTATGATCACCGTGACTTTCAGATGCGTAGACGTTCAGTTTATGTATTTTCTCATACTCCAACATTTTTACCACAAACTTTTATGATTTGTGAAATTATCTTTTTAACTGAAGGACATCATAAGCAAATGGAATAATGGGATGATGGGAAATCAAATGGGATCAGAAAATTATTTGCCTCTTGTAATTAAAATTAACCAGTCAATAATTTTCTTCTGAAGTGTAGTCACATGGGTCATAACCAGAAGGGGCGGGACTTCATTCCATTTCAATAGCCACTGTCATGTACCTTTAAACAGTGCTTTGCCTTTAAGCTTCAAAATACAAACATTTGCATATGCTTGTATGGTTATGCAGTTTGTGTTTAAGTTTAGTGCTAGTCATTTATTACAGTTAGCTGACTTATTTCTGTAATAAACACTGTCTCATTTGCCTACATCCATGATAACTGCCTGTACAGTAATTCCTATGGATCAAATTTTCCGTGGAAAAAAAAAATCAGATTTTCACTCATAAGTTCATCACTGCCTTTCATCTAAATGTTTCTTCTCCTTTGAAGCAACCCATCAGGCCAGACCTAAATGCATGATGAACAGGTGCAACATATTATTGAACAAGTAGTGCCGGGCACAACAAACCCCGCCCCTTGCACATATTGTAGCTTATTTTGGCATCAATCCAGCTGATGTCATCATGGGTGTGCTGATGTCAGCATATTGATTGCCTCTATATATGTGCCAAGTTTGAAGTAAATTGAAAGAAAATTGATGTTTTTATAGACATTTGAAATTTTGGCCATTCTAAGTAAATGGGGGAAAAGAAAATTTTTTTTAGTCATAAAAAATTGGGACTTTGACCTACTTTTCCCAAAATCCATTCTGGGTCACTCCCAATCTATAAATTCAATTTGATATGAATTCAACCAGTAGTTTTGCTGCTCAAGTGTTAACAAAGAAACAAACAAACCAACCAGACCAAAAACAATACCCCTTGCCTTGACACGATTACTTTAAGGTGCACTTGGTAAGATTTGCAAATGCTTGGTAGGTTATGTGAAGGTTGTCTTATAGTCTGCTTGGGTTTAGAGCCAATCATTCATTAACATTAACAAACTCCATTAGTATAACACTTACTATTGCCTACATCCAAGAGAAGGAAATCCATTATATACTGATTTCCAAAATTTTGAGTCAAAATTTTTGTAAAATTCCTCCACCTTGCACTTGACTTTTCCCAGTGCCTGCGTTTTCCACTATCTGTATCACAGCATTAGCTTAGAAGTGAAGTTACCTAACATCACAGCGCAAGCTCAATGAAAGCATAAGAGCATGCACAAATGTTACATATTCAACCTTGAATGATTACTACACAACTTCAATGATAATTATCAGAATAAAAATGTATAATGTGGATGAAATTGGAAAGCAGCAGTGACTAAACAGGCTAACACTAAGCCAAATGTCAATTACAGTCACAAATCCAACTAACAGGCATTTATGCAACTGCAGAGAACTACATGCATTCAAAGCTGTATGAATTTAACCAAAAATGTATTCTTAAAAACATGCATGGAGATCTTGACAACAGACAATTAAAACAACTGCTCAAGGGAACATAAAATACACTCATAACCTCAAACTAACTAGAAATCATGTCTGAAAAAAAACGGAATAGTTGTTTCAAGTTGTTTTGTTGAAACTGTTGAAGGTGTTTAATAAACACGTTAAGTGCATATATATTCCCTTCTTTCTTGAGTCTGTTTACTCATGCAAAATGAAACACGATTAATATAGATTAAAAATGAATGAATGATATTTAATCGTGATAAATCTAAATTAATCCACAGCAACCCTGTGATTAATCTGATTAAAAATTTTAAGCGTTTCACAGCACTATTAAGAATATATCCAACTGTCACTAACAATTAGTATAATTATCAGATGACCATTAATTGATTAAGTGATTAACATTTCAGAAGTAAATAATGAAAAAATATTGCTTTTCTGACTATTCAGTTTTCCAAAACCTAAAGATCCTTCATCAGGTCATAGTTAACACACATTTAAGAAACAAATATTCTGGAAAAATCTGTAAAAGTATTAATTTATATTGACAGTTGGTGATTATTTCATGTCTAGTTCACTGGCTGAATAGTTGTTGCAGTTCTAACAACCATTTACTTTTAAAGTTTGTTTTTCTTTAAGCTAATGTAATAAGCCAGCATTAATGACGACTGTTTCTTAATGTATTTTCTAATATGCATTTTTATAATAAATGACATGAATATTTCCAGCTGAAATGAATATTTCTACTTTATGTACCTACAGAAAATATTGAACTATTCAGTTGATTGTCAGTTGGTGGTGATGACCCTGGGTTTTGTGAATCGCATAATAGGTCTAATTGCATATCACCTGCAGAGCAAAGGACACAGATGATACAAGCCTGAACCTATGCAAACAGATGGTCTAAAGGCGACATAAATGGAGACCAGAGAAGTGCCTAAATATGACCCCTGGGGAACTCCCCAGACAATCTTTGACATAAAGCAATGATAGACTTCATACAAAACCAAAAGTTCTCGTCTTCGTCCATTTCAAATCAGGTATAAAGATGTCCACTCAAACCCACATAATGGCATAACAATGCCACACAAATTAGTGCAGGTTTACTGACTTTTGCTTCAGTTTACAGCACATTATGATTTAATTAACTCTAACACACTGAGCAATATGGCTTTCTTTAAGGTGGAACTGCTTGGCCCAGACTTTTGTGTTTTTCCCACTGGTTGCAGAAGATAAATTTCAATACTAGAGTGAGCTTGATTTTGAGGTGATTAGATACCAAACCATATGTTACAGCATAAACCACATATGTATAGAAATTGTGTTACAGAGATTATTTCATTTTCCTAAATGATGTTCAATTTAATCAAGGTGACAACGGTAAGCATTAGTATGATATGTGACTTTCATGCTTGTAAGGCAACAGCCTCCTTGGTAATATTTGCTGAAACATGTATCATCAATTATTTATCCAACTCCTGCACTAACTGGGTATTTCTGCGGGTTTAACACATTGATCAGTGCTGTAAAAACCTTGATAAGTATTCTGTGAAAGATACATGTGGGAGTTATCATGTCTGTCATGGTCTTTGCTAATAAGTCCCCTTGGTCCCACCTACTTGACCTTTGTGTATGTTGGTTTGAGCTTGTATCTAGTGCTTAAATGGGCTGCAGTACTCTGTAAAATGGTGTACCTTTGGTGAAATTGAGGAGATAAAAGCCCTCGATTCCAAAAATTATCATTTTATTAACAATCAGTGTCATGAAAAAAGGCAGAGAAGTCCTTCACAGTATTATACGTGTGTGTTATATAACCATGTATAATTAGCCTACATTTACACATAAAGTATTTTCCTTACTTAATATTTCATCCACCTTTTCCAGATTTTTTAAATTGTTTTTAGATCTTCATCTGCTACACACCAACTTATTTGTTCATGTTCAGATCTTAAGCTATGTGCTTAAATAGTTGTGAGTGTTTTGTTATTAATTTAGACCACAAAGTTTTTTGCATTTAACACTGTGTAGAGTAACATCCAAAACAAATTATAACTAAACTGAATAATACCATACAAAATTTCTACTTTCTAATAATATTAATTAAAAAAAAAAAAATTAAGTAATAAAACAGCCCACTCACTGTGAGCCCTGTCTGAAATATTTAGAGACAATTCCTTCTATGGAAAAAGGTTACATCCAAAGTGACTGTATCGACAAAAACTCAACGAATAATGGAATAAAAAATGTGGCATAGCATACATGGTTTGGCGATGAGAAAAAAAAAACAAAAAAATCATTCTCAGTCAATTATGCTTGAAAAATGTAGAAAGATGTATGAAACACCATAAATGAAACACTACTAGACTGTTGTTGGAGCTGATGATCTGTAGCTAAGCTTGTACTGCCATCTGCTGTCACTCTGCATAAAGTACACGCCAGGATAGAGTGGAGAGGTGAGAGGTCATGTGGTGCATTCAGGTGCTCTATGTAAATGCCTTACTTTTAAGTTTGATTTGTAAATTCCATAGGATTTTACAATAACAAACAAATTGCATAAATATCAGTGTTAGTGGATAGTTCTCATTTATATAGTAGACTGTTTCTTAACACACACAATGAAAAGAAAAGCAGACATTAGTTATCGAACCACTTAATCCTCAATGCCAAATTGTAAAAGAGTGTAAATAATCTGCAAGCCGCGCACATATTCCAGATTTCATGAAGATGTAGCTGTATTATGACATACCAGCTAAAAAGACACTGCAATTCTTATAAGAACAGCTCGGAGCAGAAATATAGGTTAGATTAATAGAAGGGGGATAAGTGTGAGTCTCTCAAATCCTTAAAAAAAAATGGTCTAAGATTTCTTTCACTGACATGTTATTAAGAAATGCTCTCTCCAAATCTACTTTCACCTTCAAACGAACCAGAATTACAACCACTGACTCAACAATCAGCAAAATACTGATAACCTTGAATATTCAGTTTCATTACATAATTAGAATCCAACAGAAAGATACAGGCCTCTTTTCCTCATTGATTACAATGAATGAATGAATGAATGAATTTTTATTATTGTACATATGAGGATCAAACTTATTTTCCATCTGCACTTTATGCTGTAGTGACCCTACAGCAAAAACAAAACAAACAAACAAAAAAAACAACAAAACCCATGATGGCCCATTCTGAGACAAAAAAAAGTAGAATAAGTACAATTTTCTTTTCATCTGTACACATTATATGAAAATATATTACACATATTTTCTCAATATATTGGAATATATTGGTTTGCACTCATTGCATAATAATTATGTCACAGAGTTGATTCCATCTTTGGGGATTTATGCTCCATATTTCAAACAGCATTTGAAGGCAGCAGGTCTAATCTGGTCTAATCTGAGCAGAAACGTCACCAGAGGAGAGACAACATCTGTGTGGATACTAGCTTTACTGTTCATGTCTAATAACTGCGTGGATGTTGTTTATTTGACACAAAATGTCTATAACAACTTGCCAGAAGGTCACTCTTATATCATGCTCAGTTCTCTGTGTTTCTCTCTTCCTGCCCAGAATGTTCTTACCCAGAGGAAAAGAGGACATGGGCCAACCTGAGGGTAAGGCAGCTTATCAGATCATCGTCCATCCATTCATCTCTACTCTGTTCCATCACCATTTTTTTTTATATTGCTGCTCCTGCTGCTGTTGTCGCTGCCAGCTGTTAGTCTGAGTACACATGATGTCCTAGGCCTCACAAAAACAAAGAAGAAATACAGATACGAAATCAAAACATCTATTTTTATTGTGTATACAGGGATACAAATGCATTTCTATTTGCACATTTGTAAATGCTCAAATATAGAAAAGTCATTTAATATTTCTGATGTTTTAATAAGTATATTTCTGCAGTGAACTTGGAGGTCCCTATGCATTCTGCTATACACAAAACTGAAAAATACTGCTGTAAATAAAAACAAGATATTGCTAGTGTTGTTGTGATACTTTCTTTTTTGTTTACATGAAAATGAATATATTTATCCATGAACACATGCTTGCGTTGTTTGCATTTAACATCTGTTCTATATTAATAACACAAAAATCACAACATAAGCAGAAATAAATAGTCTGCTTTATAAGAAACAGTGAACATTAAAACAGCTCTGCAAAACCTTGGTTCCAAACACCGTTGAGGATATATTCTCCATAATAAAAAACAGACGTCTGAATGCCAGTGTCAGTGGTAATGCAGCATGATATAATGATGTTGTTGTTATACAATATAATTCAAGGAACTTCCTACGCAGAAAATGATGATGAAAAAGCTGAAGACTGACAGTTAATGGCAAAAATTTAAAAAAAAAACAAAAGCATAATCAACCTTTAGATTTCAACCACATAAGAGTGAGTCTGACCAAGGTCAACAACGTTACGAATATAGAATCAGATCATCGATTTGTTTTGATTACAGCTGTGAGATGAACCGTCCTAATGACCTACTTCTGAGTTTCCATCCCTACTATCACCACATCCCTGCTGCCCTTTGACCTTTGCCTCCCTCTCAGCAGGCTGCCTGGGCACAACACACAGTTTTTGTAATGATGTGCTGAGGAAAAGTCAACGGTTTCTGAGGAAATTCAAGTCTTGCATAAAAACGGGCAGAGACGACACAGGAGACAGGAGACAGGAGAGGAGAGATGAGAAGTGACACGCATCAGGTCACTGGAATCGATATTTATGGAAGACTTGGAACAGTAGTACTTTTTCGCTTCGGCATCTGTAGTCTGTCTCAGTATTTTTGAGCTACAGTAGACCTCTCAAAACTTTATACAAAATACCCACATTTGTTAACAACAAATGGTACCAAATCAACTTATGTAAGAACATTACAGAATTTATGCGTTAATATCAGATAATTGGTGTTCATTCATTACAATCAGCCCACTACAGGAGTAGGTTGTAACACATACCGGGGTTAAGAAGTAACAGACGTATTATCAGATATCCATGGGGTCATATTTCCACTGGACCCTGAAGTTTGTCTACTAGGGAATCTCACCAAGCTCAAACTGACAAAGCATGCTAAGAAACTGACAGAATACATGTTAAAAATCGCTGTATTGCAAGAAAGTGGAAATCGGACACCCCTCTTCTAATTAAGATGTGGCTAAGTGAAGTAAATAGTTGTGTGCCCCCTGGAGAAAATAACTTACTGGATGCAAAAAAGAAGTAGGATGCTCTACAAGATATGCAAACCATTTTTAAACTATATGGAAAACCTACCAGCACACCAGATTGGTTAAGCTTTTAGTACTCAAGCAGGGCTTGTAGGACCTAGGAGGTGTGAGGTCACCATATGTCTCTCTCTCCCCCTTTTTTTTTCTTTTGTGTCTTTCGTCCTGTCTTTGTCGGCGTATCTGTCTGGTTTTTTTTTGTTTGTTTGTTTCTTTTGTGTGCGTCTGTTGTCGGCTGTCTCTGGCTCTGTTGTTGTGGGTCAGTGAGGTCATCTTGTCTTGCGAGTATGTAACTGCATCATTGTCCTATGAAAAATCAAAAATAATTTTTTTTTTTTTTAAATTTAAAAAAAAAGTAACAGACAAAAACAAAGCCAAAACAAACCAAACATACTCTAATAACTACAGATGGATATTCTGCAAAAAGGAGAAAAAAACTCATATTGTGGTTCCTTTCACAGACATGGTGAGTCACCATTTTAGGACTGATGGTAATGCACCTGCATGTCATTTTCATTGAAAAAACAATATGATTTACAGGTTGGGGCATCTCTGCAGCACCACAACAGTACGTTTATATCAGTATGTTCAGACACATTTTGCATTTATCATAAAACTGTATCATACATTGTGTGTTGATTTATTCTTATTATTAGTCAAGAAAACAATATGTGTATGTAAGAATATGTGTAGACGCTATTTGTTGCAGTCAATTTCTTCCAGGTAAATATGTCATCTTGTGAGGTTCACTTTAACTACGGTATGTGCAAACCAACAGACACAGAACAGAGCATGGCATCAGTTGCCACTCTTACCTTGGTTAAAAATAACTTGTTCCCTTCTTGGTGACTATGTGTCCATGTAGTTTCACCTGCCTGGCCAAAAACAAAAGCATTAACCTTTACTCACATTTTAAAAAGATAATAATGATACTAACATGGTATTTAAACAAATTCAAAGCAAATCATACTATTTTCACACAAAATAAAATAATAAACAAATGTTGACAAAGTAATAATACAAAAACAACAAATTGCTACAACATTGTGGTTGTTACAAGTCAATATTAACATTTGCCTGAGAAACTACTGTACCATTTCATCTAATGTAGGTCGTTGATATGCACCAGGTGAGATGGGGTGTGTGGGTAAACTCCTGTTTTATCCCAAATTGGTGTTTTTACAATTCTCCCCCTGTTAGAACCATACCCACTTATACCTGAAATTTTTTTTGCCTGATCGACTTTGACACTTGGACAAAATGGTGGATTACATTTTTTTAAAAACTGCCATTTTACAAAACGCATTAGTATTAAATGATAACTACATCTATCATGCAAAGTAATGTCTTTATGATACTGTCACTGGTATTTTTGGAGATGAGGTTTAACCCTCGTCCTGTCCTTTCCCCCAGTCGGACCCGGGTTCTACCCTCCTGTCATGCATCAGCTGTCTTTCCCAGAGGATTCGGATCAGTGGGGTGTGGATCCTTCTTACTCCATGACACACAATGCGGAGACCGTGGCCAAAGTGAAAGGAATAGGACGAAAAAAATACAACCTGATGGCTCAAGTGATTCCAATATATGGCTTTGGCATCCTGCTTTACATCTTCTACATAATCTACAAGGTAACGGTTTTATACCTTTATGCTTTTACCTCTATAGCTTTATCTATATGAACATAGAATACTGCATGTACATCACGTATGAGTGTGTTACTGCTTCCATTCATGTTTTGTATGTTCACAGTTGACATGTAAGCAGAAGACAAAATCAGGAAACTTGATGACGATCAGCAAGACTCCAATGGACATTAGGACAGGTGAGTAATAACAGAAATCTGTTAGTTGTCAAAGAGCATATTGATAAGTTTTGTGATCTTATATTCTGTAACTGCATCTACTCTCAAAACAGTATTGATTTTTAATTAACAGTTCACATGCAAAGATTTCCGACAGTCATTTTATCAACAGACATGAAGGAAATACTGATGTTTATAAACTATATGGACAAAAATATTGGGACACATCATGGCTACAGCGGTAAAATGTCCTGTTCATGCTGATTTGATATATAAACATCAATAATTCCTTAAAGTTAAATGGGAGATTTGTCTTCCTAAGTGAGATGTGAAGAAAGTAGATGGTTAGTTGTGGTAGAAAATTACTATTTACAGTCAGAGCACAAAAAATATTTCAGAAATTTAGAGGTACAACATTTAAAATCATAGTCATGAATACATTAAAAAAATCAGTGTTGAGAGAAATTAAGTAAAAACCATCTCTGAGGCATTTTGGAAGCAAAGATAACAATTTCAACAAAACTAATCGATACAATGCAATGATATTCATCACAACATAAAACTATATAATGATAGGCCTATTTGTCAATATTGTTTTGTAGCCCAGACCCCTATTAGAAAAGAAACACCTGAATTCACCACGTCCGAATACTTTTGTACATGTTGTGGATTAATTTTTTAACACAAATTTGATTGTTTTAAGGTATATAATTATTTATTACATTATTCATTTGCAATGTATGAAAGTTTATTTGCATTGTTTTTTTTATTATTCCAGTACTCTAACACTACTCTCTTGGCCAGGCCATTCTTGGCCATTGAATTGAGATTTTACTCTGAATTCACCTGGTTAAGTACAGGATATTATGACAATAAAATTTTACTGATAGACTAAACCGAAAAAATCCTGTCACACCCAATATAAATGAGATTGTTGTTGACAGGAATTAATACAAATGCAAAATCCCTCTGTTCTGATACCATATTCAGATTTTAAGTATGTTGTTGTGTTGTTTGTACTGACAGTTTTCTAAAAATCTAATGTAGCCGCTTAAGCCTGGTCTCCCCCGGTACCAGAGGCAGTTCCATCTGTGTTTCCATGGTAGCGCAAGGCAACACATCAGCTAAAAGCTCAATTAACCCAATTGTTGGAAAAAGAGCACAATCCAAACAACAAGTACTTAAATGCACAGAAAACAAGCTAACAGTCCAAGACGAGCATATGTCAAGAATAATTTCATTAAACAACAGATCAATGTGACAAACTTTGAACACTAAGCAGATCCAACAGTACAAGTATTATTTCCCTGCTGCTAAAACTAACTGAACGAACCAAAGAGTAAAAAATAAAGGCTGCATTATGAAGCTAAGATTACAAACTTTCTCTTACCTTTGCTGTTTTCTGATCAGAACTTGGTTTTAAATGAATGAAACATCTTCTATCAGCTGATCCATTATTTTGTGTTACGTTGAAATGATTCCCACTGGAAACAAGTGGCCCAGGGCCTAAAGAAATCATTTATTCACTTCACACTGTATATTGAATCATAAACCACGTAACATTATGCATACTGCAATACCAGATTGTTACCAATGTAGCAGTTTAATCTAAGTAAAACAAAATTATATACAGTATATGAATTAAAAACCTGTTTATCCTTAGGTAAACAGATAAACCTAGTGATATCATCAGATCTGTCGTATTCGTAAATAAAAGTGATTGCTGGTAACATACTTTCTCAATTTACTTTATTACTGATTCAATTATGAATGCATGAGAAAAATATACCAACCAAAGTAGATACTGGACAACCTGCATTTCAGTTTACATATGGGTTAACACATTATCATATATTTTAATGCACATACAGAAAGTCAGACATGTTTCTTTTGACACACTATTTTATAAGAACAATTTCTCTTGTAGCGACTGATTATGAGCTCGCCAGGCTGCATGAGAGACTTCTGCAAACTGAATTGATGATGGAAAGGATCGTCTCTGGAAAAAGCCATGAATCTGGGAGGTAAAAGGCTCCTTTTTTTCCTTTTATGCTACTTTGATCACCTATAGCATGGCAGAACCAGGAAAATCATCTCAAACTGGTTTAGCTCTGAATAGCACAGAAATGAAGAGACCAAAAAGGATGACTGTTAAGATGCCACTGGCATGTTTGACTCAAGCAGAAGAGTAGCAATGTTAACATGTCTTTGGGGTTTAAATAATGAACTGTGTAGGAAATATTTAACTGTATGAGGGAAGAAAAAGTAAAAAGTTGAATTTGTCTTGCAGACATTTGACTGCTTGCTCATTTTTAACTGAGCACTCAGTGTGTTTGCATATTGATGCTTTCTGCAGGGTTTAAATGCAGGGTGAGGTGAATCTATTTTTTTTTTTATCTTGTTAGACAGAAAGTTGCAGTATAAGCTCTTAACTCATAGTCAAGCATCATCTTTCAGTAACAGTATAATTGTTTGACATTACTACCTGTGCTGTCCCCTAGTGGCAAAAGGAGGAGAAGTAGAAATACAGCTTCGAAGAAGGAGGAAAAACTCCTGAGGCAGCTTCGACAGATCACACAGCTGATGCAGGAGGGCCGCTTGGAAGGAGCGTCCCCAGAGATGGAGGCCGAGGAGGTGCCTTATGGGGAAGACTGGGAAGGTATACATCTAAATGACAAACCTCTTATAAACTTCATTATATAACATTATAGCATAAAGTGTAGACTTGAAGTGAAAATGTTATTTCTCCAAATTCATTTGGAATGTGGAAGAAGTATTCACATCCTTAAATGTACAAATTTCACACTGTGAAAATACTCCACTAAAGGTAGAATATCTACAAAACCTCAGTGAAGTACAACTAGGCCTAAGCATTTTCAACAAAATATGCTTAAAATGTGAAGTTAAAGTCATCAGTTGCATTATTGAGAATGTTGTTTCTCACTGCCATAGATGTTTGTAACAAAAAAGTTCACACACAGCATGACATCTTAATTACATGAGAATATCTTTGTCTTGATACAAAGAACAACCACACAACAGGCCATACAAAGACCATAGCAGATGAAGACACTTATAAGACTAATGTGTAATTAGAACACAACAGGGACACATGGTAATTTTTTAGTCAACAGCCAAAATTGCCATACTATATCTCAGACTGTGTCTGTGTGATACAGGTTACCCTGAGGAGACCTACCCAGCCTACGACGATGAGCCCTACAGCACCAGCAGACCTTATAAACCCATCACCCTTCCAAAGACCAACGACCAGCCCACCGCCGAGGCTCTGGCAGAGAGGATGGAGCAAGAGGAGGAAGAAGTTCTGGCAAGGAAACTGGAAGTAGTACAAGAGGAGGATGAAGAGGAGGAGGAAGAGGAGGAGGATGGCGATGAAGAGGAGGAAGAAGAGGAGGAGGAAGAAGAACAAGAAGAAGAAGTGGAGGAGGAAGAGGCAGCGGAGAGAAGGCAGTTGCTTCCTCCTTCACCGATGCGCGCTACAGATAAAGTCCAGGAGAGGATTGGTTTGGAGGTGAGCAGAGAGCTGCTGTATCACAGCGGAGGAAAGAAACAAATAACCTTCAGTGAACACAAAAACATATACCGTTACCCCAGAGAGGATACATATGAGGAGGAGATGGAGGAGCAGGGGCAGGAGGAGGAGGAGGAGGAGGAAGAAGGAACAGAGGTGGAGGAAGAGGAGGAGGAGGAGGAAGGTGATGAAGATGATCCAGTGATGGAAGCAGAAAGCCTGCAGTTCAGCTGTGAGGGCTGTCCCAACCCAGAAGAAGAAACAGAGGAGGACATAGACGAGGGTTTGTTCATGACAGTGCCTGTGGAAGGGGACGCTCGGGTCCACGGAGACTCACCCAAAGAGGTTGGGGGCAGTGGGCTGAGGATGAGGAACAGACGAGAGACTTAAAAGGCTATTGGCTTTGCCTAGAATTAGGCTAAATTAGGTTAAACACGCTGTCAGCTGTTGTACTTTGTGAACATTACTATTAACTTACTATGTATGTGTAAAATATAGTCAATAGAAAGATACAATGATGTTCTTAAGTAATATTTTTATGTAAAAGTCTGCTTTTACACCACAAATAAACGCTTCACATTCCACATGTGTATTTGTGTCTGTAAATAACGATATCTATGTAACTTACAACATACATTTGATACCTAAAACCATACAGGATAAGCAAATAGATATTTCATTCTCCCATATCCGTATTTGATAAAAAAAACTGAAAAGAGTCACTTATTTCAGGAGATACAGTAATGGTTGGAATTAACAGGTCAAGACTGGCTTAACCTCCTAAGACCCAGGAAAGCCACAAGTTTTTGAGTTTGGCTTTTTTTTCATTAAATAATTGCTCATATTGGAAACATCATGATGCAACAGTTTTGGGGTGTTTTTTTTTTGGGGGGGGGGTTATATAAAGCTGTGAATTTCTTGTCCTCATACGTGGACAGAGGGTCTTAGGAGGTTAAATATTCCAGAGCGGTTTTGCTTACCCATAAAATGCTCATCTTATCTATCATCTTCCCAGATTAAATGTCAGAATAGTTTTGTATCTGCCACATGAGTTATAGCATGAGTTCTCCTAGCTCAGAGAATTAAGGTTTCAGAAGAAATAAAATATGTGAGATCAATATTTGAGGCTGTCATGTTGAAGTCTGGCTCCCCCTAGTGGTGAAATAAGGTTCTACTCCAGGGGATGCTCTGGCGTATAATACAGCATCTTAAACTGCAACATGGTTATGACAAATACAGCGAGAGAGCATTGTAATTTACCCCCCAGCAAGAATTATAATGGAAATGGCAATCTGCCTGTTGTACTAGCAGAACAGAAACAAAACAGGTGGAGGCTGTGGTACAGGAGGCTCTGCAGACTGGAAACACACATCAGAGGTGTATCAGCAAGATGCAGTATATGTTACTAAGGTATTTCTCATCTGCCGCAAGTCATTTTATGCCTCTAGAAACTTAATTTTACCCTCTATGTTCATCATTTGTTTTACATTATATTTTGTAGAGAGAGTGAGCAACCACAGCGAACACCTTTGGCTGTTTTTTTAAAAAAAAACAACTAAAAATTACATGAACATGTTATAAGCATAACATTATTATTGACCCCATTTTTGACTAATATACTGTTTTAATCTGAATCCTTTAAGATATTCTAGGGTCCTAACATTGCACACACAGAACAGACCTTATGCATTATTCTCAATTACTCCAGTGTTTGTGTTGTTATTGTGTGAACTATCTTCTTTTAAGAAATCCTATTATTATCATCCCATAATGGATCATGTTTTGTCTATAAATTTACACATAACAAGCTGTGATGTGTGTTTGTGTAAAATGCAACAATGGCCTTCCACCCACATTTTTTCAGTTCTCCTGTGATGACACACATAAAAAAACAATTACAGATTTTTGGCCATTCCCATCTGAACAAACAGTAATCTTTAAGCACTCAGGCTGCCTTTTTGTGGAGGAACATGGTAAACATAAGAACTAAAGAAAGTTATAGTCATGTCCAGATCTGAATGAAAGCCTAAAGCAGTTTCAAACAGAAACACATGGATAGATCACAATACCATACCTGCACTTATATTTGATAAGTTACATCAAAATACAGATTTTTACCAACCTCAGAGCCTTTTTGGTCTCCATCATTAGATTGAATATACACTTAACACAGTATGACTTTTCTACTTTTTTAAATGCACAGTGCATCAGGTTTTTAATGTGCTATAATCAGAAAAGCAAATAAATCAACTTATTCTGGGAGTGTGTTTTTTCAGTGAGAGGAGACAGGATCTGAACTTCTGGAGGGCAACAGTTCATGAGTCAGTACCAAATCCAAGCTCAACACGAAATATTTAATATCTTTGGGATTTTTAATAGAACAAAACACGTGTTTTGACTGAAGTTTTATTTTTCCATGATCAAAAGACTGTGTCTATACCACCACAGTAAATTGTACACCATTTACTGTACATCACAACAAGTGCACTAGAAACAGAAAATGAAAGAACCTTTGGTTCCTGGACACATGTATGAAAAGCAGACTTTACAGCAAAAGTATCAACAGTTTTGAGATACAAATTTAAAATAGTTAGAACACAATTGAGTACAAGAATAGCACATTTGATAAAGATTCCCTCGTAACCCACAGTAACAATAGCGGTATCAGAGATTGTTCTTTGCTTCCATTCAGCAATTTTTTTGATGGTCATAAAATACAAAATACTATCATTGAGAAAGGACATTGCTCCAGAAGGAGCTAGAGGACTTACTGTATATTTTGAGTAAAAATGCGAACAGCAATAAACCCCAATATGATATAGAAACTTACTGCCAGTCAGATGAGGAATGTACCAAACCCCACACAGGTGGAGCATAAAATTAATCAAAGATGTAAAAAGCCAGAGATGTGCAAGTTAAAGCTGCAGCAGATTTGCACTATTAGTTGATGTTTGTTGGCAGTAAGTCAGTCTGTGTTCAGTTTGTTTTTTTCACTAGGGAGACATCAGAATAAAAGCCCGAGTGCCTTGAAAATAGTATCTGTTGCTTAGTATGGTGTACTGAAACATTTATTCACCTCCTTAGAGGAATATGATCCTACAAGTAATTCAGATATGCGTGGACAGTCATTAAAATGATTCCCAGTGATGTGCACTTTTGGAAGTTTTGATCAGTCTAAATGCGTGGCGTAGTAGTTAACATAAGTCAAAGGAGCTACAGAGAAAGACCTCCAATGCATGAGAGAACAGCAAGAACAGCAAAGACCAATTCAAGCTCAGCTCATTTTACGGTCAAAGCGTAACACTGGAATTAGTCTTCAAAGGCACAATAAAGTATGTACAGCTATGTCTCATCCACAACAGACTTTAAAGTAAAGTGCACCATTATCCTATACATTCACATACATGACACTGTGACACAATATTGTATATGGTACACAGCACAGTGTAACATGCCCTTGCCCTGTTCATGTCCACGTAGCAAATTGTTTTGTGTGAGAGATTCTCCTTTTTAGGATGATATTTTATGTGCTTGCAGCTCCATGGAGCGAATACTGTATGACAACATAAAATAAAATCAACATGTAATAAATACATAAATAACAAAATAAATATACAGTGACGTGCATGTTATTTTTAATTCTGTATAAGCAATATTCATGCTGGGGGAAGTGTATGACTGTGTTTTTATGTGGCAGACTACGTAAAACCCACTTAACCTTTAAAACTTACAGATGTGTAACTGTTAGTTATAATTTACAGGTAAAGAAATGTTAATTTTTTTTCTAACCACTACATAAAGGAACAGTGTTTGTTCTTATAATGCCATTACATTACAAAATAACCATAGTTATTAAAACAAGTGAGTCTGATTTTGAAAGTAGGATTCATTTGTGCTTGTTTCCTCCCATTGACCAGATCCATCCCACTGTCCCAACCCATCCCCCACTCGCACACACATACACACAAAACTTGAGGCCCATAAAGCATTTTGGGATATGCAGCAACTCCAGGGTTGATTTGGAGACAAACCAGCCCCAGGGATACTGTAACAGCCCTTGTTGAGAGGACAGATGGACCAGTTCTCCACTGAACTTCAGGCTGGGATCTATTCACAAGCTAACTTGCTGTCAAAGCTGGAAAGAGCAATGGCAAAGGCTTGCAGGGCACACATTGGATAGTTATAGTCCATGGTGAAGACGTCTTCTGCCACACGGCCAAACTGCATCACAATGTAGTCAGCTGTTGAGAAGAACCAGGGAGGAGACATTATACAAGATGCTTTAAGAGAGTTTTTCCCTACCCTTAATGTCCCTGACTTTTACTGTGCTGAATGTAAAATGACATCTAGCCTGTTTGACACTTTGAGGAATCCATCAAAATCATCTGCTGAAGGAATATGTACTCGACAAAAACCGGAAAGACTTGCAGTGATGTTGAAATTTGGAAGTCATTGCACAAAGATTGAAGACAGACTTTAAAGGAAACAGGAAGAAATGGACAATATTTATACTAAGATATTTAATGGTTCAGTGATGGTGATGTTTCAGATTTAATTTAACTGTTTTTTTAATGTCATTGAACTTTTTTGTGGAAAAACAAAAATTCCATTCAAATTATTATTCACTATAGAATTTTTTTTTATTATAACATGGTTCTAATTGTAATGGTTCATTATTCAGTAGTACATAATTAACAAATACTGTCAATTTAAAAAAAAACAAAATCAAATCCCAAAACAGCAATGTCCTGTAAAATCCTATTTAATAAAAGGGAATTGGACTCTGTATGTGTGTAAGTGCGTGTGTGTGTCTTGGGCATCACACAAAACCGGAAAGAGCTGACTGCTACAGTTTGGCATAGTTGTGTATTTTTGGTCAAGGAACAGACTAGCGAAAACGGCAAGTTGATAGGACCAATATTTTGGGACATATTAGTAATTTTGGAATACAACGGCCTCCCAATGGCCAATCACGTTGTTTTGCCCAGATTCATAGACTCATCACTGAAGTGATGACAGTGACAGATAAACAATAGGGCCATGTTGCCATGGTGTCAAATTTCATGTGCAGAAACAGACGTGCCAGCTGAGAGGATATTCAACTGAAAATGCCAGTGGAATTTACCAAGAAAGTAAAGGAATGAACTGTATCAGAGGATCTAGAATGGGTCAGCGCACTAGTTCCTTATAAACTGCAGTATTTTAGACCTTGATGCATCATAGCTTCATGTACTGTGACCTCAGATTTATCTTACTTCTGATTTACTGCAGTCACCTTCACCACTGTCAGAAAGTATAGAAGTAAAAGGGTGAAACTCTGGGCTTTTTTTTGACAACAGCCACCACAGTAGCGGTGCAGCGTTACTTCTGATGTGAGATTTCACATCTTATCAATGTAAGTTCCTCAACAGTAGCTGAGAGATTAAAGGACAACAGAAACTATAGTGCATTTTGAGAGGAACTTTTAGCCCAAAATGGCAGAAAAGTGGCTCTGTTACTGCACGGATATGTTTCATGTATATTAGATTTGAGTTGTTGTCAATATAAAGCCTTTGCTGTTCTGAATTGGAGAATAGTAAACCCCAGGTAACCATAGCAACAGAACTTCTGCTGGTTCTTTCAGTTGGTTATGAAGTAGATCAGACAATGTGCTGTCCATGATCAAACCCATTTCGGAATATAATGATCATGCATTATTACTTGTATTGTTTAGCTGTCT
>JAPQRQ010000018.1:31816583-31831976 GCA_037367365.1 Apogon talboti | reverse complement strand
AGTGAGACAGTGAGACAGTGAGAGTGAGACGGGTCCATCAGTGGTGTGTTTGGCACTACTGGCCTGATTAATCTCTTATCCCACTGGAATCCATTTACCCTTTTTTCCTGCTTCTTTTTCCAAGTCATTTCAAGGGTGAACATCTATTGCACTAGAGAGGCCATAATGGCAAGTATCTAGTGTCAGAAATAAAAGGGGTGAAGTATATTTATTAAACAGAAGCGTTCACAATGTAGAAAATGTTGAAAAATGACTAAATGCTTCTGCTTTTTTTCTCCATAACCATTGTTGTGAGTTTGCATCAGTTTTTGACAGTGATTTTTAATTACACTGTTTTATGTTTAGTCTGCAGTGACAAGCTGTGAATACAGCACACACAGAAAACTGAGGGAACGATATCACAGAGGTAGTTTTTTTCACTGACTTTTTTATGCTTCCATCTTAAGACTAATTTATGTCTTCAGTTGTGGTGTGTCAGCAGGCTGACAGCACTCAAAATGCAGCACATTATTATAGACAGTTCACTTCGGACAAGCGTGGCAGCTTCATTGGCTGTGTTTGCTGCCAGATATGAGTTGAGAAATCAAAATGCAAACAATCGTCTAGGAGCTGAAAGAGGCTTTAATAGAGTTAGCTCAGAATTTGGCAGTTGTTCTTTCATACTGTATAGCGCCTCCCATGACTTGAATCCAGTGTTCAACTGATGAATATTCAAAGACTAAGAACAAAAAAAAAAAAAGATTTGGCAAACCTGGCAAAGAAAAGGCTTGATTTTCATTATTAAAATTTCCTCCTGTTCAACACCCCCTGTCTGTCTGTGCTTTTCTGACTGATTGCACTCTAATTCCCTGTGTCTGTCAGTCAGTGTTTTGTGCACCTCAGGCTCATCTGATTTGTGTTTGTTTTAATGCAGACTGACCTTTGTGCTTCCCCTTCCTCTCCTTCTTCTCGCTGCCCGTCTGTGGAGTGGAGCTGGCAGATGCTTTGCCTTTTTTGGCTGAGCGAGGCGGCTGTGTGTCCGCTATCACCTTCACCTCCTCCTGTTCAGCTTCTTGCACTAAACACAGAATTACAGATAAACATCAGCACATACAGACTCACCAGGATGAAAAGACAGAAAGGGACAGATTGTTACATCTTTGTGGGGGAAAAAAATGAGCTTATATTTCCTTTTCTCCATCAGAATATTAGCAGGGAGTGGGACAGTTCATGGCCTGGGGCCCAGAAACTGTCCCTCAGAACTGGCGATTAGATGGTGCTCTGGACCCTGTGTGCAGATAAGCAGGCGTCGTCAATCCCAGTCCTAACTAAATTTCTGTTCTCTGGCAGATGCACTCCTAATCAGATAGCAGAACTGGAGAGGATAGCTTTCTAGCATTTATAGCTTCTGATTAAACTTTTTTTATAGTCCCCATTTATCATTAACATTGTTTTCCTTTTTGTTCTACATATGAAATAAAGCCAATCCTGCATAAGAATACATTCTCTTTTAGCTTAAGAAAAATACAAGACAGATTGATCACACAAGCAGCCTGGACGTTTATTTGTTCAGTTCATTGTGTTGGTTTTATTCTTTGTCTGAGCTCTTTGAATCAACAGAGGCGTCTTAACGGTGCGAATGCTGCTTACCGTGGTAAATGGTGCTGCTGTTGCTGCTGAGGTAGGACTCCACCAGCGGAGCCTGCTCCTCGCTCTGTTTGGTCCGACGGGTCCTGGATCTCCCATCCACATTAGACTGGACCATCAGAGGCTCCTGTCTCTTCTTCTTCTGCTTCTGTTCAAGCAACGCTCGCTGTTGCATGTTTGTACATGAACACAGACACGTCCAGATAAAAAGAAAGCTGATGATGCACAGGTTTGGAAGAAAATAAATAAGGTGCATCCACCTATTATACACTGTTGCCCATAAAATTGGAATAACTTTGTTTTCAGACATATTCCTCTTTTTATTCCTATTTACTCACATCAGTAATCACCTTTGACCAGGTACAATGATTACATACCGAGTCCCAGTTACACTTTATCTATCAATAATAAATCACATTGTCATAATTATTTCATAACAAGAGGTAAAAATATTTTTTGCCATCTTTATGCACAGTGTATTATAAACAGTGAATATTTTATCTATTAGTTGAAACCCTTGAGATCTCTTCTTTCAGTGGGATCCCAAAGATATACATCATGATAAGACACAAAGAAGGGAAATATTAAAATGAATACAGGCACTACAGAATTAATTATAACTTTTAAGAATAACATTTTAGTATGGCTCTATTTTAAGAGAAAAATCAGAAAGCACAGCCCTCAGGTTTCATACAACACGTGATAATGTCGTCACATGATTTGTGAGCTATCTCGAGACTATTGACTTGAAAAGCAAGTGGACATAACATAGTCTCCGATAAATCTGTTCAACCACGAAAACAATCTGAAGACGTGTCAGTGTATGCAGCTGAAACCACTTTGACGTCAGACTGTAAAGAGCCGTTCATCTGGACTAACTGTCACCTCACCCTATATATGCACGTCTTCAAACCAGAGCTCATTAAATATTGAAGGGTTCTATTAGTGGAGAATTCGGGCTGTGCCGCATTAGAGCTCTTTCTCCTGTTAAACCTCTTTGCCAAGATGGTGACGGTCATAACAGCGGTCATGTTTCCTATAGTACATGGATTGTACGATTAAATGTTTAAAGCTCTTCAACACAAATTTGTGTATAACGTGTATGGAATGCACGGCTACAAACACACCTCTGCTTTGAGGAAACTTCCTGCCACAAGAAACTGGACTAATAATTCATATTTTGTTGTAACCTGACTCTAACTTAACCTCTGTTTAAGTTCATAGAAATGACAGAAAGAGTAACAAGGTTTCATGGCTCAATAAATAATAAATAGCTGTGATGGCAGAATAGAAAAGTGTGGTACTTCACTTTTTCATTTTCAGCAGAACAAGTGAACACCAGGCACAGCAGATTTCACAAAGAAATGCATAAAACGCAGTTCAGTGATGTTTGTTTTGTCTGGTTACAGTGTAGCTGGCAACATATAATGTCAACAGCAGTATCAAGCATCTGATGAAAGCTTATATAGATAGCTTAGATAGATACATACATACATATATACACAGAAATCTAGAGGTAGAACATTAAAAATAATGACACAGTGACTAAAATTACATAAAAAACAAACTGTGGTTCTTTTTGTAAGCATTACATGACAGTGTAAACAAAATTAACCCTACAGACAAAATAAAAATACTAATTGCAATGATGATTGTTGCAACAGAATGTACATGTAAATTCAGTGTGCCCCAATACTTTTGACCAAATAGTATATTTTTCTTGTCATGTTTGATAACTTTAAGGATTATAGTAAAATATTCATTATTTATTCATTCATTTATTCATTTATTAAGTGGTCAAAACACCATGCGGCTTGGCTTGGATTATGTAAAGATAATTTACTGGACCTCAGTTTTTCTTGCACAGCATTTTGCAAATCCTCTCATTAGAAGAACACAAAGATAATAAGTCCCAGCTGACCATCTTTGGCCCCACGATGGGCCAGAAGAACTTAAAATCACATTAAACTGCCCTCTTTTAATTGCTTTTTGTCTGTGAGTTACTAAATTATCAGAAGCAGAGGAGGTACTGCAAACTTACCTGCCTGTCCAGTTTCTGCTGCCGGAGGTTAGTGCCCTCATCATCTAAAGTGCTGCATAGAAAAAGAGCAAAGGAGGAGAAAAGGAGGTTAAAAAGTTGCTAAGAAGTATCCTTCAGCTTCAGCTTTTTACTATGTTTTAACTTACTACTTTAGATGCCCCTCCCATTTTCTTTACATGGTAATGAAAGTTTGTGGTACGCCACAGGACAACATTTTCTCTGCAGCCAAACATTTTGATATTAACGGATCACAGCTGGTACGTCGACATTTATTTAAGGTGGAGTGCAGCAATAAGTCAGATAAATGAGCTGCAGACTTCAGAATAAATGGGTTTCACTGGGTTATTTATCTATTCCATAAAAACATTAACTTCTGTACAGCAAACTCTGCAGTTTAGTCTAAATGAATCAAGGTCAGAATAAAGTCACAACATAGGAACTGCACTTGGAGCAAAGTACAGTCAGTATCCTATAAAACACACTGCACAGAGTCTGTAAAACTAAACTTTTTTCAAGCAGGTTCAGACAAAAGATCTGAGTGACAGAAGCACCGGTATTGACTGAAACATTATGTTATTTGTGGATGCACTTTGATATATAATGCCACTAGTTGCAGCAAATGCCTAAAGGTCTGCAGAGTAAATGAAATGATTGTGTAAATGATTTCTGAATTTGGCTAATGCTTCTCCCAATAAAATGTGCCTATTAGAACACAGCACACAACCTCAGGTTAATACATCCAGCTTAGCCTTCGTTTCCTGACAGCAAGTAAACCAACACTTCATAACTGAAGGCACATGATCACATAATAGTAGCTATCTTGATGCATCAATACTAAAAAAAAATCAGTACTAGAGGAAGCATTACTGTGACTGAATGTAAATCATTCGTATAGTGCATATTCACTCCACACTGAGAGCATTACCCTGGTGATGAACCTCAGAGAATAGGATGATACTATTTTCCATCAATTTTTATAACTGCTGACCAATAAATTGTGGACTTCAGTTGAAGAGGAAATGAATGCAAATCACATTTATGAAAGCCTGAAATAAACTCTTAGTTTCATCAAAAGCCATAGACCAAATGTACACTGAACAAAAGATAATAGTAATTGTGAGAAATAAAAAACTAAATTCATATCCTAAACAACGACAAAGTTATTGGTCATAATTACAATTTATTTGTAATTTTCCAATGTACTGTCAAGTTTGCTATCAAGTTGTTTCAATATCCAATGAGACTATGAATTATCAGTTAATCTGTCTTCATCTATAAGGAGCTAGATGGAGGATCTCTACCTTAAAATCTAAAAAAAATAATAACAACCTGAAATCATCATTAGATGTCAATGTACTATATCGCACAGCTGTCACTATGAATATACGTGACCACTAGAGGGATTAGTGAGTCACTGTAGCCATGAGTCTGCAGATGCCAGATTGAAAACTAGAACTAGTAGTATTTGAGCGTGATGAGGTGGAATGTGAAAACTGGTTGTTTATGAAGCTTATTAATTTATTAACTGTTATATAACTGTTATATTACATGTACACTGTCTCTGCAGATAGTAAGTTCAACACTTGAGCCATGGTTCAGACTAAACTGCGACAGTTCTGACCCTTGTTTGGTTGATTCCAAACTGCTCTTTAGTGCAACTATTGGCAACACAAAACCATAAAAAACACAGTGATTTGTGGTTTTACTGTGGCTGTTTTCCATGAAAAAACAGCGCTAAGCTAAAAAAAGCTATAATGTAAACTATCAGCATTTGAAAATTGTTAGGCACGGTATTATTTTGAGGCTTTGTTTGAAGGAAAAAACCATAAGAACAAAGAGCGTCACACTTTACTCAGTGGTAGATACAGATGTATCATTAATTTGATGATGGTTTTGGTAAAAACTAGCTAAACTGATGCAGTTAATAGCTGGATTAATTTTTCAATATTATTACCAAATATAATCTCTTTAATGTCTTGTTAAAGTAGGATTTATATGAAAGATTTTGAGCATAGCGGAGTCACTGGAGTTATTTCTAATTTGTCTCTTACTTCAGCTTGTATTAAACATTTTTCAAATTAAAATAACATCATAATTTAAAGTTACATTATTTTTACTCATGCCCAACACTGGAGTAAAACCTAAGTGTTTTCCACAGAGTTCTGATTTTATAGACACATGTCAGAAACAGTCCTCTAATCTTTTATACAAAGTTTTATTCTGTTTCTCTCTGCCATAGATGTTTTAAATGAGTGCCTTACAAAATTAGAGACATCACACATCAACATCACAAATAAATATGTGATTCTCGTGGAGGTGTTTCAACCTGGTGTAGGATATTTATTTAGCATCAGTGACCGGGTGGTGGCTCTGTTTCCATCAGTTCTCACTTTTGAGTTCTATGAAAACTTTAACATTATCAGTCAAATTAAAGGGGTAATGATGCATCTCTTCCACAAGTGCTGAAGAGACTGTTTTTTGCAGATGAGAAAGGAATGAAGGATGAAGGAGGAAATTAAACTGAAGAAGTAGCTTAGTATTAAGAGCATTAATTTACAGATACAGATACAGATACAGATGGACTTCATGGATCCCCGAGGGGCAATTCACTTTTTTCATCTGCTCAATATAAAGAAGAAGGAAAACCAAACAAAACACTGAATTAACAAATCATCACACTGAAGTGCAACAGATTAATTAACGCAGGACTTATGTTTGCGGTATAATTACAAAAATAGGACCAAGGGTTCTGTAGTCCAATGGGATTTTTAAAGACATTAATTGACATTCGTTTGACTTTTCAAGGTCACTTACGGTCAAAGGTCATGGCACCACATGAAAGCCCATTGCCTATTGGCAATAGTAATTATATCAATATCAATATCTTCAAGTGTTTTCAAGTTATACAGTAGCACTTTGAAATTTGTCCCATTATAAACCAATGAATATTTTTTTTTACATTTCAAAAATTCATAAAGAATTCAAAAATCAATATTTCCCAATTCTTTGAAGAACGTTGGAAGACCTTACCCCAAAGATGTTCCACAACAAATATCAAGTTATTCTGACTGATGGTTTCGGAGAAGAAGATTCTTAAAAAATTGTTTACAGACGACTGACGACAACTGATACCAATAGTCCATCGGACCCTTCAGGCCATTGGACTAAAAATTACCCATCCCTGTCTTTTCTTGTCTGATTCTGCACAGCTTTTTGTCATTGTGTTCAGCTTTGACATCATAGCAAATGAGCATTTAAATATTAAACCCAGACAGTAACTGAGGCAGTGGACGGCCAGACAAAGCATGTCAGTTCATTAGGTGGACGTGAAGTCTACCTGAAACTCTGAGTCTAAGTCTAGTTTGACAACAAAGGCCCACACAGATGCAATAAAACTATATTTCCCTCCCCCTGTCTCCCAAACACAAAGACAAACAAAGCACTCCATGGCTGCAATCAGAGTAATCAAGTGTGTGAATAGGCATCAGACAGCAAGATAATGACATGAACAGAGCTGTTCCAGTGGAGGTCAAATAGCTCATTATTGTGGAGAGCTTCCAGTCACTCTAGTCCCAACACACATGGCTACAGGAAGCTTTACAATGAGTTAAAGACATGCATTTTTCTTTATGATATTTTACTACAAGGAAGAAGCTTTAAAAGAATGAACCTGACAGAAATTCTACATGAAATTACAAAATGAATCTTCAGTGGGAGATGTGACTGACAACAAAAAAGAGAAGAATATCATGCATTGAGGGCCTAGATTGAAAATGTGACTCTATTAAACTGTACCGTTTATTTACTATTGAATCCAAATGAGTTGGATGTACATTTTATCATTTATCAAACTCTTTTCACCTCTGGAAACTCTGACAAAAGTGTTGCTTTTTACACAAATATAGAAATCAAAACATAAGAAACCCATACAGAGCTTAGGTTTTAGAGATAATTATATTACGATGTAGGAATGTAGGACTCAATGTGAAATCTATGCATTGATTAATTCATCTAATATCTGGTATTATATTGATCACAAAATTAAATTCTAAATGAAAAGATGGAAATAAATCTATTTTAGCCAACCCACTTTTTTTATTTATTAATAAATATGAAAATATGTTTCTGAGATGAAATATATGATTTTCCATTTTATATCTCAGCCACAAATATAAGAAGGAAAAGAAGAATCTGTATTTGTCAGTATTTTGTACATGTATAGATGCAACACACACTGAATCTGACCATCTACTTTTAACCTATCACTAGATGAACAGGCACGGACATACCACACACTGCAGACTGGGAGCAGTGGGCTGCCATGTCAGGTGCCGAAACAGCTTCGTTTAGGGGAGCAAATAGGGGGTTATGTGCCTGGCTAAAGGGCATATCAGCTGACAATTTCTCTGCTGGTTCGCTGCACACTATTTAACTTCCTGACAAACGTTTGAATTGTTACGTAATCGTGTTAGAGCCATTTCCCTCATGATGGTTCACCTGTCAGTCACGTGAAGATAATCCAATGTGTACACTTCATTTCATGGTGCAATGCATACATTCTGATAATATCACTGCACACACCGATCAAACCTGCACTGACTCAAATTAACCTTGTGGAGGAAGGTAAATAGCCGTACCCACTGGTGAAATGTAATGCGGCAACATCCAAAACAGAACATGCTAAAAAAAAATTTATTTCTTTAAATATTAAAAGACAACACTGGGATTTCAGTTGTTGACATTACTTATATTGCACATTGCACCAAACAGGATTTTACATTTCTGCTCTACTTTCTGAGTCCCAAAGAAAGAGCTTCAGATTTGCACAAGCCTAGAACTACTGAAATGTTAATCCAGCAAATTTGTTCCCCACAGGGTAGGACATTGTTTCTTTGTATGCATGTGTTTGTGAGATATTTTTCCTTCATTCTGTTCATCACTGTGAATGCATGCACTGTATATTTCTAATGAGATGAAAGAGCTCCACAGTGCAGCTGTCTCTCCCAACTCTGCACAGAGGCCCATGTATTTTTCATGGCAGCTTCACGGGATGAGAAAAACTGCTCATTGAGAAACCACCAATCTCTTTACCCCTCCCTCTCACTGACACGCAAATGGAATACTTCATGAAGGGATAATTTTAGATATTAACAGATGCTAATGTGTTTTTTTCCCATAATTTTTCCGCTCTGAATTCAATGCTGGACAAAAACTACAAATGTGAGAACTCTAATATATGTAAATGTGTTTACTCTCTGTTGCTGTCTGTATAGAAGTCAGTGAATGAACAGTATTTTATAATTTCATGCTCTGATGTTCTAAATAGTACTTATATTTTACCTATATGCCTGCGTATTTGAGAAAACACTCCACACATTTGCATCACAGTGCAGCCTGATTCTGAAATTTGAGGTTTGTCACTGTAACTTATAGCAACCATGAACCAATGGCATCAAAGGAAGCAGGGAAACCATGACGATCGGTATTCAGTCAGTGTCAGATGTGTTAGACCACACTTGGAATGATGGGAACAGGTATAGGCTTTAAGGCTCAACACCAAAAGCTGCTCACATTTTGCCATAAAAGAATGAAATATCGTCTTCAGATGCTTCAACATGTAGAATTACAATCCCAGATGTTATAAAGTTGCATCCACGCATGCACATAAAACACAAAGGCAGGATCTTCTGCTGTGATTTAAAGACAACCACGCAAATACCTGTGCTTGTTGTGTATAAATACAATCCTACATCTGGATAGATGACAATTCAATGCAAGTTTTTGTTTTTTTTATTAGCAGATGGCTCATTCAAAAGTGCAAAGAATCAAACATTTTGCACATGGGAACTAGACTGGAATCTCAATAGTTCTTGTTTGTTGGAAAAAACCTCCTCTTGACATACACAAGCAACATAAACATCCACCCAGACACACAAATATGATAGTAGAATATTTAGCACCAAAAAATCTAGATCCTATCATAGTCTGTTTTTTGGTTTTTAATATGCCAGTCTGATCTCCTTGACAGACATTCACACACCTGAAAGCCCACTGAGATCCACACACACACACACACACACACACACACACACACATACATCAACATATGCTGCTTCAAAAGAAAGAGACAGTGCCATTTCCTCCGTAGTCAGGAATGTGGTACAGTACCTGTAGGGAATCCAGTCGGAGGAGTGCTTGGAGCTCATTCTGTATCAATCACTCTGACCGCTGCTGCCTTACTGCAAGGCTTAACGGCCTGCAACAGCACCAGCGCAAGTGGCTACAGGGTCTGAGGACAGCGATCACAGCAAGAGAGCCCACACAGCCTGTTCATCCTCTGCACACAGCCCTATATCCCCAGCCTGCCTATGTTTCTCTGTATGTCCTTTAGCAGCGGGGAAGCAGATGACTAACAATCCAGACAGACAGCCCCACTCCTCAGTCATGCACACCAAGCACATGAAATAGTCGTTTTCTTCTCTCCCATGTGTACGCTTCCAGTCAATGCCTTTCCTCTTCTCTTCTCCCATCCACCGCCTTGGCTCCTGCTCTGCGCTGGCTCTCTTCCCTCGCTCTCACTCTGTAGACTCTATCTAAATCTCCCTCCGTTTCTTGCCCTTTAAATCCCCCCCTCCCTTCCTCCTCTCTGTCCAAATCTCGCTCGCTGCCTCTTTGCAGAATCTATCTCTCGTTATCTCTCGTGCAGCATCGCCTACAGCAGCAATGAGTGCAACGTAAAAAGAGAAAAAAAAAGGTTATGGAAAAACCCCTTTTGTCTTTGCTCTTTGATGTTTCTTCTATGCTATTTCTGTACAGTGCCACCCTCTTTCCTCTCTTTCCTCAATGCCACCATACTGACTATGTATCTCCCTGATGCTCTGGATCCTGCATCCTGTTTCTACTGCATGAGGTATGAGGGACTCAGATGTGTTTTCTGGACCATAATTTATTTATTCTCTCAGAGTAAAAGGCATTAGCATATGACTGTGCAGACTAGTGTTAACAGCCTTTAATTCAACACTCTCTACAGCCAGACAAAGGCACCCTGTGATAGTGCCTCAGCTCAGAACCTCTCTCACACACATCTGCTTCCGCCCTCGGTCTGCCACCCCTCACTGTCACCACACAAACACACATCACTCACTGTGTTCCCAGGGTTATTCAAGAGTCCATCTATACACAATAAACCAAAACGGCCTTCCCTGCAACAAAACTGCATCACAAGGAGTCGATTGAGTTCAGATTTATCAAGCAAATCCTTCAGTTTCGAGTGTGTCATCCTTACGTGCTGGTTTTTCCAAAAGTAAAGTGCAAACTGCAACAAAATTAGAAAGCATTTGAGAATCTGTTGCCACTGGGTGCAGATGAAAGTATCTTGCTGTCTACTGAGCTTCACCAGAACAGCCTCAGGCTACATGTTTTATTTGCTGTATTTCGTCATCCGTATGCTGCACCAGTTCCTGAGTTATATTCACAGTGATTTTGGATATTTAATGCACTGAACTCGTCTGGAATCCATAAACACATGCACACACACACACACACACACACACCAAAAAACAAACTGTTATGTATTCACGCTAATAATATTACGTTGTCTCTCTTTGCTGATCAAACTGGAAACAGTATATTAAAAGATACAGCTGTAATTTATCATGCAGCATTGGACAAATGTTACTTAGCAAAGACCAGTCAAATAGAAGAGTCACTATTAAGGGCTTTCAAGCTTCCTTACTCAATTATTTATTGCTTGCCTAAATAACAAGCATCACTCATAGAATTTAATGGGACAGTACCAATAGCGTGAAAGGTAACAAACAGAACAACTATAAAAGGCAGGAGAAGAAGATAGATATTTGGTTTTTAATTAAATGATTCCCTGACACCAACAGTGATTACAATGGAAAAAAAAAATCCAATCAAAGCTGGTCTGAGAGTATAGAAAGCACTTACATTTAGAAGCTTTTACAAGATTGCTGCTGTTTATATAATTCTTATTTGAAACACCCCTAACAACTGAAAGGTTAAGATGTTGACTATTATATGTAATCCCCAGTATAGAACTAATCAAATAAAGGCCAAAATGATGCATTTTATATTAAATACTACAGTCTGTATAATCTGGAAAGTTTATTGTATCTTTTGCACCTGTAAGTATTGTTCTGTGCAGAGAAGAAACGGTTCCATAATATGTTAATCTACAATTAGATTTCTAATAAAGAGACGTTAAATACATCACCGCTGAAGTGGCTTGTAACTGGCTGTGCATCCTAATACTGAAAAATTAGCTTTACCTATCACAAATTAATTTTAACCAATCAATTCAATGGCCAGACTTTTATTTTCACCTCTCCAACATAACAGCTGTGACTAGTGCCACTGCTGTGCTGAAAAGCAAATGAAACATTGATTGCTTTCTATAATGGTATGGCCTTTCAAAATGTCAAGTCACAGGGGTTTTTCCCCTTCGACTCAAATACAAACAAAATGTTGACAGAAAAGACAACAACCAAATAAATGTACTTAAATCTATGTACAGATATGTGTTTCTCCCACCATGACACAACATAAATGGAGGACATGATGGTCAACTTATGAATATAATGAACATTCACATTGGTGACTGCATTTCTACGCTATGAACATACAAGAGAAGTCTTGACAACTATATTAATAATCGCGTTTATTTGTCCTCAAGCGATAGCAGTCAAATGTCACTTTTATGTGATATGCAAAATACAGTCTGATACACAGGCAAAATCCCAGTCCTACCACATCAAACTCAAAAAAGATTAAAAGAGAGTATAGTTTGGTTTTTTTTCTCTGCTCAAAACCCATAGGCTTTTGACCCTTGTAACTCCTGCAAATATTGCAATTATTGTAATTGGAAATGGCACAGCACTTGGGGGACATCTTGTGTAACCAACTGAGGGCAGAGCTTAAAGCCTGTGTCAACAAGCATCAGTTCTGCCTGGGTCCTTGGGCAAGGCACTGATTCCCTACACGCTTTGACCTCCATAGGGAGCAAGAGAAAACAGACAGCTGTGAAAGGCTGAGTACAGTATGGCTGCTTCAGAGGGAAGCTGGTAAGTATGGTGGTGAGATGAATGCAGATTCAGAGACTATCGGTTAATGCCAGTGAATATTAAGAAAGCCCATGTGGTTAATGGTTTGTGCTCTGAATATCACCCGCTGTGGGAAGAGTGGGAGTAAACTGAACAAGCCACTCCACTGAGAGACAGGTGTAAGCACAGCACCCTGCTTAATATTTGATGCTGGAGGGGGGACTTTGAAGTCGTTTGTTGGTCATGAGAAGCAGAGGGAAGGCTCATCTTCATACTGTTTCCCCCAGTTTGTTTTTTTTTAATGAAAACAGAAATATACTCATCTTCCGATTGCACTTAGACTGAATGGACTGATCTCCATTTCTTTTTTTCCCATGGCTTTAAACAGCAAATGATCAGATCCTCTCCACAAATTAAATTTTTCCACTCCACAATTTGTCCAGAGTTTTCCCAGCGGCACTTTATTGTTGGTAACAGGAGGCCAGCAGTATCAGTAATTATAATAATGGTACTCGCACAGAGGGCACACACTGATGTGAAAATGGATATCTGGCATGTGTCTGCTTGTCTTAGAACAGGCTGAAACACAGCTGCAGGGAACACAAGGACTGTGATAAAAAAGCAGTGGCTGTGAATAACTAATTTACCTATGTCTGAGTCAATCTGTACATTTTATCCTATAGAGAGAGCTGCGAGGCAATTTTCAGCAGATAACTTTGGACATTTTTTTTTCTGTAATGCAATAAAAACATGTATTAGTAATATTTTCCAGTTGGCATTTGATAACTCTTTTTCCCCTCGCTACTGTTTGCCCTTCAACAAATCTTACCATGGAGTTTCACAGATTTGAAGGACAGCTTCCTCCAGCAGATGAAAGGGTTGAAAACTTTCCTGAACCTCACAGGTATATGCTGTCAGTACACAGTAACACATTTCATTCTACTCCGAGATGGTCACCTTGCAATTTTCCAGAGTAAGATTTCATGCATCTTTATTGTGGGTGACTGTTATACAGTATGTAGTAGTGAACAACAACATAGCAACAGATAGACAAAGACAGAAAAATAGACACATTAGATACAAATTAATAATTATTACATCAATACATACAGTTCAGTTCATTACATTAAGATAAGATAAGATAAGATAAGATAAGATAAGATAAGATAAGATAAGATAAGATAACATATCTTCCAGCAGAAAGTGGACACACCATAAATACATCTCTTGCCTCTGGTGTGGTATCATCCAGCTTCAAAATGGCGGCAATCAGTCCCACTCTAAAAAAGCCAGGCTCAGATCCCGACAACCCCAACAACTATCGTCCCATCTCCAGCCTCCCTTTCCTCAGTAAAATCCTGAAAAGAGCAGTGGCTGCCCAGCTCCAACAGCACATGTCCCACCATGAGCTCTTAGAACCCCTCCAATGTGCTTTGAGAACCCACCATAGCGCTAAGATTGCGCTCATCAAAATCACTAATGACCTCCTGCTTGTGGCTGACAATGGCATCATTACCATCCTCATCCTCCTTGACCTTTCTGCAGTTTCTCATACCATCCTTTTCCACCGCCTCTCTGAGCTCATCGGCCTGAGTGGCAAAGTACTGTCCTGGTTCCGGTCCCGCCTCACAGACCGGAAGCAATTCATCACTTTAAATGGCTCCAACTCTGCACCCGTCAACCACGGCATACCCCAGGGCTCTGTGCTCAGTCCTCTGCTGTTCACCATCTACTGTACATGCTACCCCTAGGTCATATTATCTGTAAACATGGACTCAACTTCCACTGCTACACTGATGACACTCAACTTTATATCAGCACAAACCTCTCCTCCCAGCTCCCGCCCACACAACTTGTCAACTGCTTGTAGGAACTTAAATCATGGAAAACTCAACAGTAATAAGACAGAGCTCATGGTGGTGGCCCCTGCACTACTGCTCAAGAAAGGTGACCTACCGCTGGTTGTGGACAGCTGCTCAATTTCCCAATCTCCTGAGGTGCGCAACCTGGACGTCATCCTGGACTCCACTCTCTCCTTCCAGTCCCACATCAACAACATCACCAAGTCCGCCTTTTACCACCTCAGAAACATCTCACGACTCCGGCCTTCACTCACACATTCAGTAACTAAGACACTCATCCACACCTTCATCACCTCCCGTCTAGACTACTGCAATGGTGTACTGTCTGGATTGTCCATCAAGGCCCTTAGCAGACTCAGGTATGTCCAGAACTCAGCTGAACTCAGGGTTCTAAACGCACACAAAGCACTGGCAGCATATCACTCCCATCCTTCAACAGCTCCACTGGTTGCCAGTCAAGTCACGCATCACCTGCAAGATCCTCTTGCTCACCTACAAATCTCTCCATGGACTCTCACCACAATACCTAACAGATCTCCTCCACCCATATACTCTGTCACGCTCCCTAGGGTCCTCTGACAAGTACTTGCTGGCCACCCCGCACACCAGATTGCGGACTTATGGGGATAGGGCTTTCTCTTTCAATGCTTCCACACTCCGGAACAGTCTACTGCTCCACGGCCGCTCTGCCCCATCCCTATCCATGTTCACAAAGCACCTCAAATCATTTCTTTTCACTGAGTCCTTTGACCCCGTAGCCCCTGCTCCCCCCCCCCCTCTTTTTTTTCTTTGTCAAGTG
>JAPQRQ010000018.1:31792367-31806086 GCA_037367365.1 Apogon talboti | reverse complement strand
ATCTATCTATCTATCTATCTATCTATCTATCTATCTATCTATCTATCTATCTATCTATCTATCTATCTATCTATGTCGTGTTCCTTACAAGAGAACCTCAACACACCTCTACAGCGCGACGTGTGCATTTATGACTAATAACTTGTGTAAAGAATCTTGACTTTAACTTCTCTATTTTCAGTTCTGACAGCTGGACCTGCGAAAAGTTGATAACATAACCATGTCAGTGTGAAATGAGTCACTGGAGCAGATAAAAAGTAAATATAACGCGTTAGAGAACAGCAGTTGTGGGGGGAGAAACCATTACTTCTTCATACTCTTGTCATAACTTTGCTGGTGTGAAAATAGAAGTCATTATTAACCTCCCATTGAATCAGTATGGCGTTTATTTCTATTATAAATCATCTTCTTTCTTATTTTTGCTGCAGCATGCAGAATGCAAGCATGGATGAACTGAAGACCTTAGATAAATGCTAGACCTGCATGTTTCTATTACCTCATCTTGTGCCTTTGAGTCTAATTTATACAGTGAAAAACCTATTAAATGTTCAAGACTTAAGGGTAACATAGGACAAAAAGAGAAAGTGAGAAATTCTATAGTATACTATAGGCTCCAAAGTCTTTGTTCTTATTCATTAATAGACACTTTTAACTACTATTATTAATTATTTTATTTTTATACATTATAGAGGATGTCAAACAATGTGTGATTATCTCATTGAGTTTAAGAGGTTTTAAGCAAACAGAGGCATTCTACTGGAACAGAACTGGAACAAAATGGAGGTTGTATACAGATGAAAATATACAGTAATAATAGTTGTATTATAGAGAAATTATACAGAGGTCTGTAAGCTGTTTCTAACCACGATGCTATTGGTGCTTAACTCCTGTTCAAGTCCATCTGCTTCACCGTGTTTAACAAACTAAGAGATCATAATTCTGTCCTTTTCATGAACTGTCTTTAAAATATTGGATCGACATCAAGCCAGTGGGCGGACCAGTCAGGGACAGAAGCCAGGGCTGGACGGGCAGCAGTCACAGGTGGCAGCCGGCCGCTGAATCCTCCCACATCAGATAAATGGCTGTGACTGGCTCCGCTCGGTCCAGGCTCAGTGTAAATCAGTGTGAATGGGATGAATGCCAGACTGATCTGCCAGAGCAAGATGAGTGTCACGAATAACTGAAAAAGACTGCAGGTTCTTTTATAAAACACATCCCAACAATAGTAATTCATTCACTCTCCTCCATGTGGAGAAGGGACAACGACCTAAACATCCACCAACAGCCTCCCTTGAATCACTAATCCTATCATTACATATAAACAATTCAGGTAAAATACAGTTTCTAAGCTTTTCAACAGTATCAGATATGACCCATTTGGATGTTTAGAGGCTCTGTGGTAAACAAAGAAACACCATCAGTTTCTAAAACACTGATTCAAAACCACTGGTCTACGAGTAAAATACATCCAGAATAAACGTAGTGTAACTTAACCAAGTTCAAGTCACTAAAGAAAAATTAGGTCAAATATGTTGGTTGGCTGTAGTTTCCAAGATACAGGCTTGGGTCAAAATGTGAATTTCTGGGAATTAATGGGAAAATGAGTTTTACTCGGAAGGAATATTTGTCTCAGAGCAGCAGATACTGTCTGAACATTATAATACATTCAGTTTACAGGTTCTGTCCAGTGGAAGGTTTTTAAATTAATGTACATTAACCAATATATATGTGTAATAACACTGTATCATATACATTGAAAAGATCAACATCAGCTAATCAGCATTTGTGTCATTTGTTCTCCAATTCAACTTATTAAAATATGTAAGATTTAGCATATTTAAGCTCTGAGACAGATAAATAAAAAAATTAGACCATTGTAGTTCAGTTAATAATGTATTTTATTGAAAAGGTAATATTTTCTAAAGTTATCTCTGTTTTCTGTGTTGATATAATAACCTTTGAATTTCCTCTTAGCTTTTATGAACTTCTACATTATAAGTGAATTGAATGTATGAAAATACCCCATTTTCACTAAAAAATGCTAAATGCAGAGGATAATATTATGATAAATCACCTTCACTGAAAGATAAAATTTTGGAAAATTCGTTTTGAAGTCTCCACAAAGGTTTTAGGTCTTTATGGGTTAAATGGACATAGATAATTATACACTCCATAGGCAGCCTTATTTCTCAGAATTTTTTTTGTACCACCTTTCAGTTTCACGGTTTGTATATTTATTATGACTATCTGTTCAAGATGCATAAAAATAGTATGAATGACATTGCAACCTGACCTACAAAAAACATTGTAAACAGTCATTTTATATAAGTATATTATCCTATTATCCTCGGCCTGGAGGGCATATTTAATATTCTAATTTTCATACATTTTACCTGATAAAATACGTGGAAATAAAATTAAGTAAAGTTTATGAAATGCCTAACTGTCCATGGCTAATGCATACTGATAAGGGAATTACCTGTGCCCATGGCAGGTTAGGGAACCAGAGAGACTAATAAAGGACAGTAATAATGGATGAGAAGAAAAACATTTCATGGGAGGGGAGTGAAGTGAGTGGAGGTAATAAATTAATTAGCACACCGAATAGATAAGGCACAGAGAATGGCCATGGGTATAATTGCTTTCATCACCTTTCTTGTGCCAGTAATCCACAGAGTCTGCAGAGTGTCAAACCTTCTGCTGATATATACTTGAGTCACATTTTAATATTTATGATACTGTGTGGTATTGGCTTTTACAGTGTAGCCTCTGGTTGTCGTGAATGTTCTACCTGCTCTGCTGTTTGGTAAGTGTGTGTCATGTTAAACCATCAAAAGACACAAATAACCATCTGATTTCTCCAACAACCAAAGATCAAGAAGGAATCGTTTCACAGTTATCGTGATAACCATCGCTGTTGACTGATTCGACTGTTTCTGGGCAGTCGTGTCCTAGAATACTGAAGACCGAAGGGTTACTGGTTCAATTCCCTGGACTGGCAGAGAAATGGTTAGCTGATGTGCCCTTGAGCTAGGCATTTAGCCCCCTATTTGCTCCCCTGACATGGCAGCCTTTTGCATGTCCATATTTACAATGTACTGATAAATTTCGGGCCATATCACTCTGTCTTGGAGTTTAATGAGGTGAGATCAGAGAAAAGATGGTCTCTAAACACTGTATTTGGTTCAAAATCTCCATTAAACTGGAATTATTTGATTATTTACTTGTTTTTTTTCGACCCACTTTAAATACACTGTGTAGACAAAAATATGGGGACACATCACGCCTACAGCTTCTCGGACTTCCCACACTCAAAATGTCAGTTATTGTGAATGTCAAATCAATATTTGTTACAGTTTAAAGGCTGAAACCACATGGGTACTCATGGTTTGTCTTCATGGTCAGAAGGTGAAAAGATATTTCAGAAATATACAGAGAGAAGATTTAACGCAATTGTAATGATGAAAAAAACATTGTGAACACACAAAGTTTGGATAAAAGCAAACTGAAGCATTTTGTAAGCATAGATGTCAATATAAACAAAAATAAACATTAAAAAGGTATTGCAGTGCATATTTATCTCAAAATAAAATTATATTATGACAGTTGTCAGTTTCACGTTGTCACCCAGCCTAGTTTTAGCAATGAACACCTGAATTCAGTGTGGATTTAAGTCTATAGTGTATGTATAATGTATGTATAGTGTTATTTTTCAAGGCTAACATACTGTATGTATGTGTGGTCATTAGAACTTTACTAAAAATAATATAATAAAATAATATAATAAGTATTAATGTTTTGGGGTCAGTCTTTTTATTAAAGATAAATTAAAGCTGGAGAAAACACATGAGTACTGCTGAATGAATGTAACATCAAAGAAAATAGCTATTTTCCAACACTAATACTGTATAACCCCTCACACACACACACACACACACATAAGATTTGGTATTAAATCTATTGTTCTCAGTTTGATATAACGTCAGAGACAGACAAAGACAGAGAGCATTAGCCGTCACCTTTTAATGTTTACTGTTGAAGCAGGCGTACGTATAGGGGCTGAGGGCACAGCTGGGTGGTCATGTGACTGCAGCCTCCTGGTCTGAAGAAAACACCTGCTGCTACACAGGTAATTTGACACAAACCCACTTTGATGTGAGAGAACCAACAACCTCCTATTTTAGTAAGAAAGCACACTGGCATCAAAGTGAGGAGGCTACAAACACCATCATATACTGAATGTGATTTATGAATGGAGGCCATGCTATTCCTTGGATAAAAGTGCAGTTGTTAAAAATAAGAGGTTTTAGTTTGGTCAGAAACGCCATCCGACATTCTCTACAGATGACATTTACTTATCTGACACCGTGAAGAATAGTTTCCAGTGCCCTGTTATGTGGCATTTCTATTTAGATTGGTGTGTGTGGTATTTAAAAGGGTACTTAAAAGCAGCAGCAGCTTGAAAGTAATGGTTGCTTAGCAGTTGAAGAGATACATTTAGAATGAGGTAGGTTATGCATCTCTTTTAACATTAGATATACATCACTGAGGTATTCATGAAGCCCAGGAAATTTGTTCCACACACACACCTCCACACCACTGAAATGCATGTCGAGCAAACCCCCACACTTAGAAGATCATGTTTTCATACACTTCAACCACAAAGAAAATCAAGTGCCATTGTACGGTATCTGAACAGCTGTGTCTGAGACTCTGTAGCTGATTATCCCTTATTATCTGCATCCACAAGTATTTGATACGCTGGTGCAGGAGAGTGGAAAAAAAACTTTCGCACTCTCACTTTATTTCTCAGTCCAAGTAGGTAAATATTATGCAAGTTATACAAGTCTCTTAAATTTCATTTCAAGTTTTCATTTCCTTAGGTATACAGTTATATTTTTGTCTTGTGTGTATGTGTAATTACTACTTTATATTATTGTTAGCTGCGGTTACAGTTATGTATGTATGTATGTATGTATAACTGCACATGACATATGACAAATAAACCCTATCTTATCTTATCTTATCTTATCTTATCTTATCTTATCTTATCTTATCTTATCTTATCTTATCTTATCTCTTAAGAACCAGACAGAGTTACCAGATACAGTATTTATGGAAAACTATATTGTACAGCAAACATAGACTGATATACTGTGTAGATTTTAAATTTGGCTGTAAGTATAATTTTTATTTATATTACAAATTTAAAAAATAAACCTTGGCACATTTATTAATATTCACATGCCTACACTATCTGCCTACATCCCACAACATCAAACCACTAGAAGGGCCTTCAGAGAGTGCACATCTCCACCAAAGCTAGTCCACTCTCCCCATTCCATTGTATTACATAACCACAAGTAAAGCACATATTAAGCTCATTTTTCACACTTATTTCTGTTGATGCAACTAGCGATTTTCCCATTATTTAACTGACTGTTACCATTTTAACTTCTATATTAACATGACGTTCTAAATGTTAAAGAAAGTTATGAAAAAATCAGGCTTCTGGCTCTTTTTTATGTATATGTTATGTCTGACCCTTCTAACAAGTTTCACAAAAATGAGTGCAGGAGTTTCTGTGTGCTGATGGATAGATTCATGAATGAGCGATGGGCTACTTTGTGTTCCAGTTCTGAGCCATAACCTTCGTTGACAACTGGAGGATAAATAACCTAGTACATATATTTGATGGCAGGGGTTAACAGGAGATCATTAATGCAAAAAGGCCTGGGAATTAAATTCAGGCCTTAGTTGCAACCATGATAACCACTGAAGCACTGTCATTGTCAATTTATATGTAAAAAATCAGATATACACAGCATTCTTATGAAGTATTTCATGCATAAATCATAATCACTTTTTTTTATAGATACATGCATTGTACTGTCATGTAAGAGTACCTCCATACCAATATTACAAGTAATACTTTCACCTGTGCACCTGATAGCAGGTGAAACCGGCGCAGATTCAACCACAGACACAGATCAGCTGTCTCTCTACAGATGTATTAGACAGACCGTCCTTCCATCAGAAACATCTACGAGTTTCATCAGTGGATCCTGAAGCACACACACATTTCATCACCTTAAACAAACATCTGCTAAATAATCCTTCCTAAAACTGTCTACAGGTTTGGTGCAAAGTAAAGTTTTTTTTTTAAGTATACATCTGAAATACTATAGCTCAAATATTTGTGAAATTATGATTTTTTTTTTTTTTGCCATGTTAAGACACAATACCATGTTTTTGCTAAAAGACTCGATATAAAAGACGTGATATATGATGGTACATAAAAAAAAAACAACACATGAAATCTGGCTTAAAATGTATGTATATCTTGTTCTGACCTCCTCTGTTTTAGTTTGTTCCATTAAATCACTTCAGTGCATGTAGACAGTTTAGATTCAATTGTCACATCAGACATCATGTTTACTACTAAAATAAAGAATTCAAGGTGCTTTTATTTATCAGAATCACAGTATAAATAAACATTGTGTGATTTTGTTTGTCTTTATGAAAGAATGTGTGACCATACGTATGTTAGTTCAGCTCTTTCCATTTTTAATGTTTGGCTTTTTAGAAAATATTATTTTTCATTCATGGAATTCAAGTTCATTCTTACTGTCCCCATTGGTAAAATCAACCTCTGCATCTAAGGAGCCATTAAAGGCACCCAGAGACTGACTGTAGATCTAGAAGAATCTGATAGAATTTTATTTTATTTTAGTTTTTTATTAGTAATTTACAAAAGTCAAAAAAAAAAGTTTCAGTAATATCAAATAGACATATTGGAGCTACATTCATACAAAAGAAAGGACAGAAAGATAGAAATGAGGTAGATATCAGTGAATGGAAAATAACAGCTGTGTTCACATAAGAGAATTAGATAGAATATACTGAACATGCATTTTTCTGATGTTGGGAAACTGGCCGACCTGGAAGAAACCTGCCCAACATGGGAGAACAGAAAACCTCCACACAGAAAAGCCCAGGTCCAAACCAAGAATCAGACTGAACTTTCTTGTTGCTGTGAGGTGACAGTGCTAACCGCTGTGCCACGAAAAAATATATTCATACATCGCCCTGAGGTATTTACATGACATTTTGGATTGAAGCGGAGTTTCAACCAAATGTCACAGTTGGATGTGTGTGGCAAGAAAAATATGTACACAGCAAACTTCTGCTGATGAGATACTGATGATGATGATGATGATGATGATGTAAAAATGAATAATATTTGGCTTTCTAGGGCTATTAAAGCAAAGACTTAATAGTAAACACTAAGATCACAATAAAAATTCTATTCTATTCTATTATATCTATCCCTTCATGCCATGTACTTTCCAAATGTTGACACCAAACACAACATTTCCACCAGAAATCACCTGTTGAAACCCAGACATCTGCATTTTAAGTCTCACAGACCTAAACAGCTGCCGGTGACCAAAATCATCTACTGATCTAAAATGTTTAATACTTTCTGAACCACTAATCCTATCAACACATGTAAATAATTGAGGTGAAATGCAGTTTCTCAGCTTTTCTTTAGCATCAGATGTGTCTTATTTGGATGTTCAGATGTTATGTAGCGAACGTGGAAATACGTCATCTTGTGCAATATGAATTCACTATTAAAACCCATGTGACAGGGGTTGTACACATTGTAAACATTCATTTTCACTTTCCGTTAATGATGTGTTTAGTTGAAAAAAGTCACTTTCTGATATAATAACCTCTGATTTTAATCAGCACTTTTATTAACACAGTCAGTAAATTAAATAAAGGAAACTACCTGATTTTCACAGAAAAATGCAAAATGTACAGTATAATATTAAAATAAATGGTGATAAATTACTAAGGAGAGATTAAATGTAGAAAAAGATGGTTCTAGGTCTTTAAGGGTTAAAGCCCATATTCTCTCACTGACAGCTGTTCTATTTCTCTGAGCAGGTCTTCACTGATTAATGCTAATGACTACTACATCAACTATGTTTAGGGGCACGCTATTGTTCAGTTTTTTAGATTAGATTAGATTAGATTAGATTAGATTAGATTAGATCCTTTATTGTCATTGTAATAAATACGACATTCGAGCACAAGAATAAAACAGAGCTCTTAAAAAAAACATAAGATAAACACACACATACCTCTCATTCAGACACACACACACACACACACACACACACAATACCAGCATATACCATACACATAAGAGTGTGATTGCACACAATAAGGTAAAAGTTTCAAAATATAATTAAATAAGGGGACATGATTATTGCACTAACATATTGCACAGGTATATATATATAGCACTTGGCGTTGATTCACAGTCATAATCATCATAATGGAGTCAGTGGAGTCAATGGAGTTTCCCTAAAATACAAAGAGACAATATTCCAAATATTCTGAATAAGCTGTTTACTTGCCAGTGAAACTGACTACTCCTCTAACATTCCTATTTTCATGCAGGATACCCCATTAAACATACTGTTTTGTTCTTTTTTCATATTTTCCCACCAGTGACAGTTGCTCTACTGTGTGAACTCCTTTCGTTCCTTGAGGCAACTTCTGGAAAAGGTCAGCCTTGGATATTTGCTCAAACCTGTTGATATCCTCTGCCTCAATGTTTAACAGTAGGTGTGTTTCTCTGCACAACCACATTTGTTAAGTTTTCTTTGAAGCAATCATCTCTACCAGAGAGGATCCTAGTCTTTACTCCAGCTGACCATAAAAACAGACGCTATGTGTCACAACCTGAAGAAAATCTGAAAGCTCTGCAGACATGTCGAATGCATCCTCAGAGTAATATCAACATATTCCATATGTCTGAATTGGAAAATGTTCAATTTGGAAAAAAAAAAACAACACATAGTTGGGGATATCCAAGCAGAGTCTGCAGTTTACATAGGACCTCAAAATATCATCAAAATTGGAAATAATACTGGTTTATTATTGTGCATATATTCACACTCATTGTTTAGATATGTGTCAAGTTAGGAAAGAGCTGTGAAGTAAATTCTCCAATCAGTAGAGCTGTTAGTGGTTGCTAAATGCATATCCACATGAATAAATATTATAGCTATCATATGAAATTTGGAGAAAGAAGGTGTTTGACAAAATGACATGAGTTCTATGGTTCGCCAAAGGAGAAATATGTACTACTCCTATACTCAGAGGCATGTTAGTGAATTTTGCTGTATTATGTCTGGTATCATAAAAAGCTCCTCATAGAGACTTTTAACTCACGGGTACAAATTATGTGAGTATTTAGCGTTTGCTAACAGCTGCAAGCACAAAACAAGGGGCGTATCCAAATGTCTCAAGGCCCTGTTTTCCAACCTGCTTTTCTGTCTGTGGTTACTACAGAAACAGACAGTGACTACACTATGAACTGAATAATAACACTGATGCAGCACAAAGGTTGAAGAACCGATGTGTCAGAAGCTGTAAGATGTGGCAGACCACTCTAAACATTAAGGGCCGAGACACAGCATGTTTTCATCCAGGTAATTACGTTGAAAAGGTCAACCAGTCCACATGCACATTGTATCAGTGTTATTATGTAAAAGACGAACCCAGCTTTGACTTGTGGCCTTGTCCTTTATGCACTGACATTCATTCAGAGTCCCTGAATGCGTCATTTATCATTCAATCCCCTTCCTGTCTTTCTTTAAGGAACAACATTTGAATACTTTTGACATCTTTATTGACAAACTGCGGATGCAGAACTTATATCTTTTCCTGAAGGACTAGACTTTTGTTGGCTGATGCTTTTGGGCCAAACTGTGATTATAATCCCCTGTATCAAACCACATTATTATTTTATTATTTAATCTCAGTGTGTTACAGCATGAATATGAGATGACAAATAAGTTATGTTGTGTTCATGATGTCTATAGAGAAATAATATCAGTTTTCATTTAAGTTTGACTTTTCAATAATATGCTAAGTATTTTTGGGACACATAATTTCACCAAGGTAACAGTACATCGACTGGTGATGACAAAGCTCAGTCATGTTTTTGAAGAGGCTCTTTCAACAGGCAGACGTTCTGACACTCTCTGCACACACTGACACGTCAGCTGCTCTGCTGCACTGAACTCCACATACACTGAAGTCTGCTTTTCCAGTCTCTTTGTGACTGTAGAGACCAAACGCCATGAATCTAAAATATATGCATCTATAATTTAACTTACCCAGTACACATATACAATGAACGACATAAATAAATATAGGCAGGTAGATCGAATGTCAAACTTAACCCATAAAGACCCAGCGCTACTTTTGTGTCAGTTCCCAAGTGAAATTTTCTCTATATGTAACCTTTCTGAAGTGATTTATCACCATTTATTATAATATTATCTTCTGTATTTTGGATTTTATCAGTATAAATCAGGTATTTTCCCATATTTGATTTACTGACCATGTAGATGTTCATTAAAGCTCAGGTTAAAGTTGAGGGTTATTATATCAAACACAGAGAAAACTGAAGAAAAAGTGACTTTTTCAGTAAAATCTATCATTAACTGAACATAAACCGAGCATTTCCATCCACTGTCATTGCTCCAACTCCATGGGTTTTACTAGTGAATGAATGTTGTAGAAGATGATGGTGTTTCCATGGTAACTATGGAGCCTCTGAACATCCAAATGGGTCACATCTGATGACCATGAAAAGATGACAAACTGTATTTTACTCCAATTATTTACATGTATTGACAGGAATAGTGGATCAACAGGTATTACACATTTTAGATTAGTAGATGCTTTGGTCAGTGATAGATGTTTGGGTCTTTATGGGTTAATACAAATAAATAAGAATAATTTAGCTTTAGCTCTGTATAGTCTGTAATCCGGATATTTCTGATCAATACAGTGAGTGACATGAAGTTGCCCATTAAGTTGGAAAAATTTTGTTTTCAGACACATTCCTCTTTTTATTCCTATTTATATACATCAGTAATCACCTTTGACCAGGTACAATGATTAGTTACTGAGTCCCAGTTTCACTTTATCTATCATGAATGAATCACATTGTCACAATCATTTCATGAGAAGAGGTAAAAATATTATATTCCAACTTTGCGTATGTGCCGTCTTCACTAATGTTGTCTCTGTTTTCTCCCTCCATTTGCCAGTGGCCAGCGTGTCATGGGCCGTCTGGTTTTTGGCTACACCTTATGGGTGTGGCTTACAGTTTAAAAGGGCCCACCTGAGCAGGTACTCTCTCTCTCTCCCTCTGATTGACTCATCATCCTGCTGACTATGGCCAACAGTTGGTATGGTTCGGATTTTGTTTGTTACACATGCTATATGGGTTTGGTGAAATAAAGCACCTTTTCTTTGTTTAACCTCCTAAGACCCAGGAGCCCCACAGGATGTTGAGTTTTGGCTTTTTTTAATTAAATAATTGCTTATATTGGAAACATCATGATGCAACAGTTTTTTCAGATGCATTCTTAAAAATTTTTATGGAATGTCATTTGTGGTGGACAGTTGTTTCTTTTTTTGTTTGTTTTGTATAAAGCTGTGAATTTCTTGTCCACATACATGGACAGTGGGTCCTAGGAGGTTAAGAGAGTAGATGTGTCGTCTCACGTTACATTCTGTGAGCCAGCTTTGTAACAACGGGCCACAGTGGTGTGGATGGCAACACTATGGTTAAAAGCAAAAATATTTTTACCCAACCTGTTGAGTTAACAAAGCACTCCTCTGCTCTCTGTATCTTTGCATTTTTAATTTATTCATTCTTTTTGGAGTGCACAAGTCTTTTTAGCTTCATTTTAAAAACATCTGCCACCCATTGTGGATTTCTATTTCAGAAAGCCAGTTGACATTCAATGAAGTACCACATTTACTTTTTAGAAATATGAACATGTATTTCTCTGCAATTCTACACAAAAAATGAGGACATACTTTCTTGTCCAGCAGGTTTTAGCACTTCTATACAGCAGTGATTTTGATTCGTCCTTGTCTAAATAATATGGTATCTTAGATAACTGCATTGATTTTAGTAGTGTGCATCCTTAGTCTTGGCAGTTTACAAGGACATATTTTAGTCCAACACATGACAATTAGCAAAGCTCTAATATTGGCTTGACATTATTCCCTGTGAGCGTTGTCTTTCTCTACCTGATCAACCCTCCTCTTTTATCACCTACCATTTTGTCTAAGCTGGTTACGACCCTGTTCTGACGTGAACCAACTGTTTAGTAGTTCCTGTTGACATGCATTTATTAAAAGCATTTGGATTCAGTCACGTTTCAGTGATTTTAATCTTCTGAGATGCAGGAAATTAATACTTTCTTTTTGCATTATTGTTTTAGGTGACAATTATTAATGAAACAGTTGTTTTTTTTTTATTTATTATATCCCCAAAATTGAGTTTCAGGGATATAATGGTTTTACCCTGACCGCCGGCGGATCTCATTAACTAGGATAACTAGTTAATAACTAGGACAGATTTGGTTGGATTTCTTCTCCCTTGATAACCAACATAGGGGACCCCTAGTGGAAGAACCCTACTGATTTCAGCTTCTCTATGAGTATTGGAAGTCATCCAAACGGGGACACTTTAGTTAAAAATCAGTTTTTTGGACATAAATCAAACAATAATAGGCCGATTGAGATAAAAATTTTGTTCATATTGATGGTCTTACAAATGTCCATTTTCTCGCTACCGTCCAGAGTTCATATGGTGTCATTTTCATTCACTAGGTGGAGTTTTGCGTCGAAAAAATGGTTCTGACCATTATTCTGCCACTATTATGTCGATGTAGCTCAAATTCAGTTCATATCGATTGTCTAACAATTATTATATACAGTATATAGCAGAGGATTTCGGGGATATACACCTTCTGTCGGCTCCCGACAGCCCAAGCCTTGTTTTTTTTTTGTTTTTTTTTTAGTGGACTGTGAAACTCTTGTTCCTGATAGAGGACAAAAATGTATTGCTGGGTATCAGGCAGATAATAGTGTGATGTTTTTGGCTGATATATAGAATAGAGTTCCTTTATTATCATTGCATGTAAGGCACACAATGAAATTTCAAGTCTCATTAAGACAGGAACTGAATCCCACACAAACACTAAAAAAAATCAGTCAGGCACACCAGAAGTCAAGGTAAAATAAGCTAAAATAGATGGATATGAAGTGGCATTTAAGATGTAAAAGCATTAAAGAAAAGGTGGACAAAAAGATGTCTGTCGGAACTTCTCTTACTATGAAAACACAGATTAATCTTTATCAAATTAGGAGTTACATGTAAAATGTTAGGAGGCGTATACAGAAAAATATATGAGACACTGGTGACCAGCTCTGATTTATTGTCTTTAATGTCATTTGTCACACAGCCAGGAGTCAGCCAGTGTTTGTGAAATATGAATGACACAGCAGCGTCAGTCCGTTTATAAAAACACAGTGTGACTTTAAATACCGTCACTGTGTGTTCAGAGACCTATAAAAACATCTATTTTCTTACATTTATTTAGATCCAATAGGCAACTGACGTCAGTTCATCACTGGTCATGGATTCCCCTTGAGCTACAGTAAAGTCAAATCTAATGAGAGAGAAAATTGCTTTTTCCCACTGACATTTAGCATTATGCCATGAAACGTAGTATGAAAAAAATACTGATAGCACATAAGGAAACCAAGTTCACATTCATCAACTTCCATTCAATTTAAATATTGGTCTTTAATATAGACATGGTA
>JAPQRQ010000018.1:31775142-31786120 GCA_037367365.1 Apogon talboti | reverse complement strand
CCCCCACCCGAGATCAATACCCCGTGAGTGATTTCACCTTGGTCAAACAGGCCTTAGCTGTGATTTGTTGATGGTTTTTATTGCCCTATCATGAGTAACGCCAACAGCAACCACTGAACCTTTGCACTCATCTGATGATCAATGCACAGATCCACGTAGGTAGGGGTATACTGTAGTACACTCTGAAACACTCACAGCTTTTAGGTTTTGCAATTTGGATCAGATCAAGAAGAATGAATGAACTTTGAGATGAAAATATAAATGGTGTCAGTATGATTCTGGTGTTATTTATGGATTAACTGGGTTGATTCCTGCAGCAGATCTTGCAGGTCATTGTGGCCATTTGCATGTCCATGCTTTCGATTTTACTCACTGCTGGTTCAGACATTGTTGATACTCCTTTGTACTGAAATGTGCATGTATTTGATTCACCAGTGTAATAAACTTCTTGGTTCAGGTTTGTAGCATGTATAAACATCCAGAAGCAGACAGGAATGCACATTCATCAAAGCCACCCTGTACAAATGAATAAAACCTTAAGTATTTCATCTATTTTTAAGATTTTATGTAAAGAAATGGAGCAACACTTCTTTAATAATGAACCAAAGGTTTGTGTGAAGTTCTGAGGGAATCTTTGTCAATAAAATGCGCTTTATATATAATATAGTTTATAAAACACTTATAAAAAATAAACAAATTGAAATGGTTATGTAGAACCTAAACCCATATGCCCAGTATTTCCTAGAAAGTGCTAAAGGTTTGCAGAGATCATTTAGAAAACTGATAAAACTCATTATCTCAGAAATGAAAACAGATTTTATGCACAATTCCTATTCTGTCAAATTCATCATGTCACACTAGAGACAGTGTGATATTTGTATTTTTTATTCAAAAGAAAAATTCTTTACCCAGTCTGGCTCAATGACAGTTTTTATTTTAGCACCAAAAAAGCTAAACACAGGGCAAAAGACACTGATATGGAAGAAACGAAAATAACATTATGATTTGAATGTACACTAGGATTTCCAACAGGATGGGGCACGGTGATATTTCAAATATCAGTGATGATAATCGTTAATTTGTGTGGTTTAAAGCTCTTTTGTGAAGACCAGAATCATTTCCAAAACCCTCTCCAACCTGAACCGGTGTTTTACACTCTGAGCTGGAGGTCACTCCTAAATATAAACATTCTCCTTTACGAAGCCTCAACAAGAAAAAACATTCTCGGACACATCTTAGCGAAGAATCCAATTTTGCAAATTTGGGCCAACAGTCATCTTTAGTTTAAAATAATCAAGAGAATTAAATATTCCTCTTTACATATATACACAGCTATGCTGTGAATGTGTATTCACTTATAAACATATAAAAATACTTGTCAACTAGTTTTATAAGAAAATAATGTATAAAAGTAGAGTAGAAACATTTAATCAAGTCCATACTTCCATCATCTGACTATTCTTGTTTATATTACAGGATGATGATATGAAAAACAAACTGCAGTACTTCATTTGTATGCCCGAACAGAAGTACAGGAGAGGAAAGGGAAGGCAGAACAGTACTTTGTGTCTGTGGTGATGATAACTCCACAGGTGGCAGGTCTGATGAGTTCACGTTCCATTGGTGGTTGTCCTTGTTTTCCGACTGACAAATCATTAGGGAAGAAGTTTCGTAACAGAATAACTCAAGGACAAAAACAAATACACTGATTGGAATGTTATTACAGTTACTTGATTTGTACTGTAGACAAAATGTTTGACAGAAAAGTTATGTTACATTGGAATGACCTGGACTGAAACGAGCTCTGATTTGCAACAAATGGATGTGTAAGCAGTACTAGTCAAAACATGAATATAGAGCATACAGTGTTCAGTGTTTTGATTTGAAAACATGTTAGTTATCAAAGCTACACAATGTGCTACCGATGATTTTGTCCCTACTGTGTAGAAATCAGACACAACAAACGGTGTCCACTTTCGACTGAACCGCATCCATCAGGGTTTGTAGGATATGGATCCTACATTCTATAAGACTTTTTTAAAAAATCAAATACAGTAGACACTACATATTTGGTAATTGAGATGAGAAGCAGAAACCACAGACAAAGAACAGAATCCACTGCAGAATGCCAGAAAAGGTCTATCAATGTAGCTTTAAGGGCTGTCTAGGCATTATGTTTCTATATACATACTTATATATTCACTTTCATATATGTAAAACCAAAGTCAACCTCACACACTGTACTGTGGTGATTTAATAGGTCATTAGAAATACACTTTGAAAATCACAACAAATGTCACATATGTACAGTAGCAGATTAGCACATGGGAGTAAAGATGGATATGGCACAACATACACAAAGCTTCATTAGATAATCTCTCTGCTCTGGTCAGACACTGGAAACTAAAGAAACATTAACATTCTGGATATATAGTTTTCATTCAATCTCGGTAGCAAGTACAAATGTCACTACAAGGCAAGAGAAGTCCTTCAGAGTACAAAACATGAATTTATCAGGCTGATTTAGAAGGCAATGTTTAGTGTTGGGACTCTCTCGTGTGAATTAGATTACGGCTGAAGGTAGAGTGGTGTTAAATTTGGCATTGTCAGTTGTCCATAGTGATGTCCTGGGGACAGCCGTTCCTCATCAGAGGATCTCAGAAAAAGCTGTCTGGAGTCATGCACGTGGAGAAGGCAGCGGTCAGTCATCCACTGAGGATGTGATGTCAGGCAGAGTGGGTGGGGTGGTAGAGAGTAGCTGCATGAGTTACAGTGATAAGGCCCACTCAGACGATTACACAATGGCAGCCGCTCTTGTCTTTCTCTTTTCTTGTTGGTTCTGGCGACGGAGGACATTCCTGTTCTTGAAATTTCCTGGGAGTTGGACGAGATGGAAATCGTGAGGGTGCGCAGTCTGATTACTTTTTGAATCACAGAAATACAACAAGTAGAATTTACAATTACATGATTGCATTTACATATACATCCATGTATCTTATGTATGTCTGTATGGGGGTTTTTTGTATTATTTTTATTTGGTTTGGGCAGTTTTCACCCTCCACTGCTTTTTACATTATATTTTTATCACCCTGGCAGATAATACAAAAGGATAAAAATCGGTGCATCTGTCTGTCATCATTTTTTTTCCAGTTCATAACTTGAAAACCATTCAATATGTTTCCACTAAACCTGCTAAAATGTATAAGTTAAAGCAGTGCCTTTTGCTATTTTGCCTGTTGAACATCCATCTTGTTGATTCACCATTGTTCATTTGAAGCTGTCGTTTCATTTAGTTTTTCACATTGTTGACTGATTCATTGTTTTCCGAAACAACTCAACTCCTCAGCTGTCAATGGGCTACAATCAATGAAAGTAACATCGATAGCAGGCACCATTTTCCAGTTTTATGTTGGTTACAGAAATGTACCATCCTCTAATGGCTCTTGTTTACAGATTCCTGCACGCTTTGAAAATGCAGATTCCAGTCATTAGCAAACATGGAACACACAAGAGACAGTATTTCAGAGATCTCATTACAAAGCACCAACCTGATTACTCTAACCAGCTCGTGGAAAGCCTGGTCTACGTTCATACGGATTTTGGCTGAGGCCTCCATATATGTAACCTTCAATTGTCTGGCCAGCTGCTGACCCTCTTCCTGGGATACCTGAGGAAACGGAGAGGAAATATAACTGTAAAAAGATGAAACATATACATTCAGATTTATCACTACAGCATTTGCATAGAACATGTGCTTAGGTAACACTATCGCCACCTTCTGGCAAACATGAGAAATGCTCAACTGCTTTTGAAATGCTATGAGTTATGTGATGTCTTGCAATTTATTCATTGATTTTATTCTAAATATCCTATACATTCATCTATGTAGCTCTGCGGCTGATCGCTATAGCGGAATTAATTTATATGTTAATATATCATGTCCTACCGGTTAAGTATTCTGGTTCTATGATAAATGAACACAGATTTATTTTCACATTTATAAAATTGATTTTATTCCATGTGTGCAACATACACTCACTCATGGAATATTCCTATAATATAGTGTTACTTAAGCTTTGAATGATAATATGTTTAAACCACGTAGATATATAGGCAAATTACCACTATTATTTATTATGCTATGAAAAATAATGTCTCTGAGATGAACTAAAAATAAGTAATCAATCAACACAGGCTTATGTCACATGAAGCTTCAAATACTGAGTAATAGTTTTAGTGACTAAACCCATTTGAGTCTGTAAGGCTCTAATTCACCATAAGGGGGTGGTGTAGATTCACCAGAGGAAGTGATGAGCAACTGCATACCAACAGCCAGAAAATTCATCATTTCAATACACTCCCTCTTCTCCCCATCCATCCTCCCCTCCTGACACCATGATTCCTTTAGCGTCTCTTTTATTCACTCGCTCGCTTCCTGTTTCTTAACAGCAAGCTCCAGCTGCAACGCTTGCTTCAACTTTCAAGTATGCAAATATGACTTTTCCAGACTGGTTGATTTTATCTCGTCAGATGAACAGCGGGGTTGGCAGTTGTTTTGAGAGCCTTATCTCCGCATCCATCGCACTTACTTGTCTTTGTAGTTCCAGATCTGCTTTATTTCCTACTAGGATCATGGGGAATTCATCTCTGTCTTTCACTCGGAGAATTTGTCTTTGGAATTTGTAGATTTCTTCAAAGCTGTAAAACATATCACATGGTTTTATATGGTATTTACTGCACCAGTATGTTGCATAATGTTGTTACATTTTGGTGCACACTTTCATCTAAATATGCATCAGAGCTTATAGTAATGCTGCTAAATGAACTCAACCACCCCCCCACACACACATACACACACAAATAAAGACACCGGTCACTGTGGAATTGTGGTCTGTGACTGAAGAGGCAGATAGTGTTACTGTATTACACACATTAAACATATTTGTCTATGGCCCTGCTCGGTGCACATACCTAACAGTTGTCCCACTATAATGAAAATGCCATGCACCCTTTTTCAACTCAAAAAGCGAATAAAACTGTCAATCTGAAAAAGAGAGGCAGAAGGCAACCACAAACCCACAGCAGCACTCCAGCCACTGGCCCATAGACAGCTTGCTGAGCGTATAGTAAATCTGGAAAGACTTGACGAATATAAATGGAGGAAGGAAAGACTGTTTACAACATAAACATTGGGAGGGGGCTGTGGGTGGGGGCAGGGGAAAGCAGCTCAGTGCACCGCCGGGCAGGGACACAAAGACAGGGAGAATGGGGTGTGACAGACTGACTACACTTTATAGAGTAACATGACGACTACTTGCAAGGTGACTTTGGCTCCAACAGATTTCCTTTAGACCAATAAATCCATCCTTTTACCATTCCCTTTTTTCCTTGAGGCTTAAATTTGAATTTGGTTTGGATTTCTATTTGTATATGTGCATGTATAATATATTATTGTCTAGACGGGCACTTTAAAATATGGGAGCTTCAGTATATGATGTTTAAGGCTGTTCAGAGACCCATGTTTTCTACAGTTTAAGCCAGAGATGTCAAACTCATTTTAGTTCAGGGGCCACATTCAGCCCAGTATCGGTCCAATAAAATAATTACAATGAAAAAAGTCAAATTACATTGTGAAATGTTTACATCTACAAAGCTTCCTTAAAAATGTGAATAATGTAAACAACCTGAAATTTCTTAATATAAATAATTGCCCTTTGTTACAATATTTTGCCTCGGCTTCTCATTGACACATGTATATTATAACTTACAGATCACAGTGGCTCTACAAATACACAAAACACTTAGAACATGCAGAATATTGTTAGAACTACACTGACTTCTGTTAAACATTTCAGATAGTTCATATTTGTTCAGGTTATTCACATTTTTTGTGAAAGGATAGTTTGTAAATATAAGCATTTTCATGTAATTTTACTTTTTTTTTACACTAAAACAAAGATAAATGTATGGAGTTATCATTATTTATAGGTTATGATAGTATTTTACTGGTCCGACCCACTTTAGATCATACTGGTCTGAAATAAAATGATTGTTAAAATCTCCTGTGTAATTTTGCATTTCACAAATTCATCTCACGGGTCAGATTGGACTCTTTGGCGGGCCGGTTTTGGCCCACGGGCCATATGTTTGTCACCTGTGGCTTAAACATTTCAACAAACAGAAACCACATTTTTGGGTTTGAGTGATGCCCACCAGCAGGTTAGTAGGTGTTTATTAGTGTGGAACATAGTTATACACAGACAGAGTCTTATCATGGGGGCTTAAAAAGCTGTAAAATTCTAAACAAGCTGCATTAAATGGAGCAAAACATATGTTTATATTATCCCTCAGAGTTGTTAAAATGTTTACAAAATGCTACTCGAATATAGGCTTTAAATAGAAAGCTGAAGTACTTAAGTGAATTCAAGAGAACAAGATGAGGGAGGAAGTGTTAAGAACAAAAGAGAATGACATCAATAACAACAGCAGAAGAATCCGGAAGTAGGAGCAGCAACAAGTGAGAGTATCGGTGCAAGATTTATGGTTTTAGTAGAGTGAGCGGCAGAGGAGGGGAGAAAGAGAGCACGCAATTGTGAACAGTAAACAGAGATGTGCAAACAGAAAGGCAGATGGAGATCTGAGCATGTAGTTGTGACTTTGCACATGACAAGAACTGTCACTCACCTTCCTCTGTCAGTGACTGAGAAGACAAGCAGGAAGCCCTCCCCTGTCCTCATGTATTGTTCTCGCATGGCTCCAAACTCTTCCTGTCCAGCCGTGTCTAAGACTAGGACGTACACACAAACAAAATAACTTGCAGCAAAATAGACGCTTCTATTGCAACCCAATCCTCGAGTGCAATATATTGCTATGAAAGCCTGCAAAAACAGTCCTGTGTGTCTTGGTGTGAGCGAGTATTTACTCTGGTCGTGTTTGTTCAGCGAAGTGCACTTACTGTCAAGCCTCGCCGCTCTTTCGTCAATCACACATTGCTTAGTATAGGAGTCTTCAATCGTGGGGTCATAGTCGGTGACAAAGTATGACTGCGGGAGAGAAAAGAAAGAACAAAACAGAGATAGAGTAAGAGCATGTCTGGGCGTCTGCATGTCATGTCAACAGGAGACAGGTGTGACTGCAATCCACTAGGGTCTAAATGAGTGGGGACAGGCCGGTAAATCATCACCGATAGGACTTTAAGGGAAAATATGAGCCCAAAGATGAACCCAGGTTGATTCATTATTTTGAGTCTGATCTCCAGTGATTCAGATTCATTAGCTTGACTTCGATGCTTTAACCCACCAAGAACAAGAACATCATCTTGTGTGTCTATTTGTGTGTTTTAATTGTGTTGTTTTTTGTTACCTGCCTAGGAACTACAAATGCAAATGAGCATTTTCTCTATAATCCGGCATGTTTACATTTGATGTTGTTCTATACAGATGTTCATTAACGTGCACTGTCCCTACCAAACACACTAATAAATAAGATAAATAAATCTGTGGCTAAAATGTTTTTTTTAAACCATTTATCCTGCCCATTCTTTAAAAAATCTGATATAATGGAGTTTTTCACCTTGCCAGGGGTAACACATACCACTGGAAGGTGTTCAAGCCCTAATATTCTGCAGAATTAATTCATCATAATTTCTTAACTTTATCCACTGAATTTCTCTAACTTGCTTAGGAAAATGTTAGCTATATACAGTCTTCACCATCCACATATACCTTTCTGAATAGGTAATTAAAAACTGCCTGAAGGTTCTATAAAACATAGTATTTTTACAGCAGTCATTTGAAAACATTTCTGGTACACATGTCCATTCTTGATTTAAGCAAGTGTAAAATTGCAACATCAAATGAACCGGATGAATCTTTACATTGCCCTGAATTAAATCATGTTTGAAACCTGATACTATAGAATAGAAAAAGTAACTAAAATAAGTAAAGTACAGGTCAGACACAACAGCTGACCTAGGTCTCTGAGGGTTAAATAACATCAAAAGACTGTCAATTCTCAGTAAAGTCAAATCTCTGGTTTCACATTGGCCCTTCAAACATCCACTATCGGTCGACCTCCAGCCACGTCATGTGCTTGTGTTTTTGGTTAAAACAGCCCAGAGCGCCTACATGACCTCTACCTCTATTACCACACTGTACTACCATACAACTACTGCTTATGTTTATGCTTGTGAAAGTTTTCACACTAATCACACATTTACTCAGTTACAACAATCGTCGCAGTCGTTCCAATCTGGTGTCCTGGTAACTCAGACTGGAAGGGTGGGGCCAAGGGGGCAGGGAGCCGGGGAGGAGGAGGGGGAGGAGTCATGCATTTTTTACATTTTTCCCATGTTTTGTAGTTCTGGCTCTCCTCGGAGACTAGTTAAGTGGTGACAGCTGAAGGGAGTGCTCAGGGAATGTCAAACCAACACCCTAAAACACAGACCGATCAGAGGGACGTTAAAATCTTGACAAGATTCGGTGTCATTCCAACAACAGGCCAAATAAAACTTTTACAGCTACTGTTGTGCTGAAAAACTGTGTTGCTCCAAACAGGCTCTGTGTTATTTGGTGTTATTTAGCAGCCATGGATAGTAAATGTTACAAGTTTGACTCTCAGCAAGATGTAAAAAGCAGATTTGGATGAAAAACATGCAAACCACATAATTCTGACTATAGTGTACAGTATATCAGAAATATGACCAAAATATATAGGTTACTTAGATAACATGATAGCATCACAGAACTGATACGGGCAAATCAGACTTGTATAATTCTCATAGTCTAATTCTACATTTGTTAATAATTCCTGCATGATTTTTTTTTTTAAATTCTCTTCACAACAGCTTTTCCACCTGCAGCTCTGTACTGTTTCAGGAGATGCAGGATATCTTTCCCAGTCACACTCTGTCACTCTATAGCGCCCAAGTATGCCTTCCCATGTCACATTCATTCACCACTGTTCAATAATTCATCACTGTGTATCACTGCACTGCCCATGTGCCTTCAGACGAGCAGAAAGAGACAGAAACAGGAATAAAAAAAAAAAAAAAGCTGCGTTGAGTTCTTTGTCCCTCCCACCACCACTCCTCTAGCTGGAGCTTCAGCACGTGACCTCAGCTTCCCGTCAACCTCTTATTCCTATTCTGTCAACCACGGGCAGCCGCAACGAGCGCCGCACTCCTCCAGCTATTCTTCCCCTCCCTATACATGCATGGGTAGCGTAGCTGTTCTCTGTTCTGGCTGAGCTGATTCTCTCAGAGCTGTTTGCAGTGATAGATGAGGCTGTTTTGCAGTGCCAGCAGCATCGGAGCCAGCACTAACAGGGCTGGAGCTTGGCCTGGCTGGGCTTCAGCCGGGTAGAGCTACGGCCTAGGTGGAGGAGTGCAACATGACTCAGGACCGCTTCCAATAAGTATATGACATAAGCCGGCCTGAGTGTGTCTGGTAATTTGACCTATAAATCCTTATATTAGGTCATGACTTCATCAGATGTGACAGCATCATAATGACTGGGGATATATGGGGCTTATGGGGCTGCCACTGCGCAAACATCGTAAAGTCAGCACCTGGTCCACCACCTGGGTTAAGGACTGGGAACCAAACCATAATAAGTTCATTCCCGAACAGAATTTGCCCAATAAAAGGTGGTTTTATTCCTCAAAGTATGGTTCGTGTGCACTTGACTTGAAAACACTCACTCCTAAATGGACTCCTCTCTGAATTGTCTAAGTGCAGAACAACTAACTGAGTCATTTGCAGTTAAGTGTCCTGCAGCAAGCTCACAACTCTGAGATAAATTATTATCTAAATAGAGTCAAGTTGCAAATCATAATAGCTTTGCATGAAGCAAGGAATGATGGATCCACTTAAGGAAGCACTAGGCCAGTGCTGACATGACCACCACTGGGGGGGGGGGGGTACCCGGACAGCACCCACACAGACACCAGGAGACCAGGAGAACATGACTGAAATGTGCTGTTCATGACCTGTACCTCCGTTGGAATACTGGTGCATATAGAACAGTGGAATGTTTTTATAGATGTAAACATAGTCGACCTGACCTTTCATACAAGCCAAAACTATGACTGAACACAGTGTGATCACACCGCAGCGGTGAAGACACTGAACGCTACGGTGTGTTTTCATCACTTCAGGGAACATTACAATGAGTTATCACTGTTTCCTGGAGACTCATCCCCAAATTATAACCTAACTAAGCTAAAAACAACTCTTCACCATCAAATGTAATGATTTACATTACAAGGGTCTGCATTTTGTCCCTTAAAATAAGCAGAGTTCCCACAAGTTACCATGGAAACACATTTACAACCCAATAAGAGGAACCTAACACACACACACAGTCTTCTTTCCAAATGGTCCGTGAGTTGTTGGAGACATAAAGAGATAATGAGCCATCAAATGCTGTATATGATCCACTTTTCCATAACCTTCTGTCTGACCACAGAAAACAGAGCACACACACGTCTGTGCACACACACCTCCACCACCAAATCCCACTGGAACTCTGGGTCTCATCTTTCCCATTTTTTTTCGGGAAAATCCATGCTGCTGTTAAGTGAGTCAGAACGAGGGTGGGTGGAGAAAAACAGAAGAGGTGAGTGGAGAGGAGGGGACAGAGGTAAAGAGGTAAGGAACAAAGGTCAACAGAGAGAGAGAGAGAGAGAGAGAGACAGACAGAGAGAGAGAGAGAAAGAGAGACAGAGAGAGGAGACAGAGAGAGAGAGAAGGAGAGACAGAGAGAGGAGACAGAGAGAGAGGAGACAGAGAGAGAGAGAGAGAGGAGAGAGAGAGAGAGAAAGAGACCGAGAGAGAGAGAGAGACAGAGAGAGGAGACAGAGAGACAGAGAGAGGAGACAGAGAGACAGAGAGAGGAGACAGAGAGAGAGAGAGAGAGGAGAGAGAGAGAGAGAGAAAGAGACCGAGAGAGAGAGAGAGAGAAGGAGAGACAGAGAGAG
>JAPQRQ010000018.1:31757686-31771450 GCA_037367365.1 Apogon talboti | reverse complement strand
GGTGGGTGGGTGGGTGGGTTGCCCCCCCCCCCAACTGACAGGTGAAACGTGCCATTTGTAAGACTTGATCAGGGGGGCCAGAGCCAAGAGCAGCAATTTCAATTAAAGACACAAACTCATGCCAGACAGTCTGGAGCCTGCCAAGTCGCTCGCTGAGCTAGCAATCAGGAGAATGTGACAGACTGTGATGATCCATTTGTGACACATCATTACATGGCGAGACCAACTCATATATTGTCCCTGTGTATATGTGCAAAACACCTGAAGTGCACAATGGCAGAAAAATGAATGCCTGTTTTCTTTTAATTAGGATTAAACTAAACAACAGCCAGTATTTAACCCTTTAACAACGGCAATCTCTCCGGCGCTACATTTTGCATTTTACAGCATTTTAATTAATGTAACTCCTGCGCTATCCACAAAATTCTAATGGCATCGGAAAACTGAGATCCTAAGCTTTCTGACACTATATAACATTATATAGAACACTATAGAACATAACTTTACGGCAGCAATGTGGGACGAATGGAAAAGAATTGTTTAGAGACCTCCACACAGGCTAAAAAAACACCTGGAAATAACAAACAATATGAAGCCGTAATATGGATACTGAATGTTGAAGACCAAAAAGCATGTTTGAGCAGATGTAAAATAGTTGAAAGTTTATTTTTGCAATCTCAAAAAGTTTCATTATGGACATTTACAGTTGTTTCTGATAATAAATCATCTAAATACATCAAGTCCATTTTTTCTTTTTTACTAAAACACACTGTTTTAAGCATTTATTATTTAGAATAATGATAATTAATGGGCAGATATTGAAAGTTAAGTTCTTCTTGAAAACAAAAGATGCAAAATAATTGGCAAAAAAATATGTTTTCTGACACTTTTATTGCAAAAAAAACATCAAGACACCTAGGTGGCCTCTTATAATGGCAGTCTTAAAAGGGTTTAAAGCATTAAGTCAAACGTCTAAAGAACAGCTCAGTTAAAATAGTGCCCAGGCTGTCGAGACTGTGTTTGAGAAAGCACTCTTTGCTGGGAAAGAGTAAGAGATGTGCTTAAAGTTTAAAGCTGTTGACCCTCTTGTGCTGTCTTTTTAATAGGGATGATGAGGTATGTTAGCAACAGACATACAGGATTTCCTCAAATTAAGTTATTTTCAATCATTACAATCTTATACTTAAGCATCAGAGACAGATTTTCCTACATTCTGATTCATCCATGCACAAAATTACTAAAAAGACCTCTCCAATCTAAGAATACTTGTTAGTACCCTGCAGTTCATCTCCAAACTAGATGTTTTTTCATTTTCAAAGTAATCAAAAATAAAAATGTGACTTCCTGTTCCTAAACCACGCAGGTTTAACCTTTGCTGAACCTCTAGGGCAGGACTCTGTGCAGCTGTCAGTAATCAAATAGTCACTATAAGGGTTTAATGTTAAACAGATGGAAGTGAAGACCAATTCCTTTACATCTTTACACTGTGTGTCCTTCTCCGATGTCGCCTTTCTTCTTGAGTTTGACAGGCTTTCACACAACAAACGCAGGAATTTGTGTGAGGAGTATTGTTTGGTTGAGCACTTAAGAGTGCTTGAAGTGAGAAATAGTGGAAAAAAATCAGACAGAATGAAAGGTTTGAGGGGGAGGGAGACTGTAGGCTACATGGAGAGGGAGAGCAGGAGAAAGAGAGGGGGAGGGAAAGGCATTAACTTCCTGTGGAAACACCCACTTTTCCCATGAGCTCATACAAACCAGAAAGGTCACTTATTCAATACCTAATACACAAGGAGAGAAAGAGAGCACACAGTGTGTCCACTGCCTTAAAGGGCCACCAGGGACTATTCTGTATAAGCTGGGAAAGCTTTAAGACAGTACAAATTGACAAACAGGATTTATGGACAAAAACACAGCGATTCGATATTCGACAGGTCATTTTTAAGTGGCAGCTGCTGCTGCTGTATGGTCATGTTACACGCTCATCATCCACAGTGAACTTTAAATGTTTACAGTAAAGACAATGCAGACTGGGTGTACCTTGGCTTAATGCCGAATTAAATGAACCCGTGCACATCACTCCTACAAGCTCTCTTCCTCCTAATGCGCAACAGATCAATAGCCTGTCCCTTTAATCATTACTTTCTTCTTAAATGTCGGCAGCCCGGGGAAACTCGGCCTTACCAGACAAATCCTTGCTGCACTCACATCCATCTAATAATAGTATGACTTCACTAAAAACACAGGACATGTCCCTGTAAAGTTGAAAATGAATTCTGGTTTATTACTATATGGGCTATTTTTTGCCAACATTCCTATTGATTTATGATAAAACTGCACTCACCAGGACTGCTACTGCTAAATGCTCCTGTGTCTTACCTCATCTGACTCCTGTTATTATGTTTCCAAGCCTCAGCAAATTCAGCTGCTGAGTACAACACTTTTTTAACTGATGTATTGCCAAGGCTATCAGTAACAAAGAAATAAAACTTATCATTTCATTACAAGCTAGAATAATCCTTCTGCCATTTAGAGTTTTGAGATTGATAATTAGTACAGAAAGATTATAATAAGCTTAAAGACACCATTTTGTCTTCCTCAACGCGACAATATATAAGTGAAATGCTACGTGTAGGAGGACGAAAAGATAACACTAGCGGTCACATGATCAAATCAGATATAAACTAACCTTTTGACACTGTAAAGATGGACACAACGGTCAAACATAAATGATTACCTAAACCATTGGTTTACAACTAGTGTCATCTTGGGAGCCACATTTTCTCCTGGTTATAAAGCTGTAACCCACTTTCAGATGGATCACATTTTTTTTCCAAAATTGCGTAGCAAACACAAATAAATATATTTTCTAAAAATATACGCATATTTTCATGTTTGCATTCAGAGCATATTCCTCAGCATCGCATGCAGGTGCTGCTCATTTTTCCTGCTGAATATGAATTAAATTAACATCACAACTGTGTTTTCACACAAAATAAACAAAGCCTAAAAAACATCTTTTGATTAATAAGTTGAATCTGTTTCACTGGTTTCATTCTGTCTTATTTGAGCAAGTGTACATACAGACGACATCCTGGAACTGAAGTTTCATCTTCAACATATATATCCATTTGTGCCATAATAAGACTCATATTTTAACAAATGTTGTCGTAAACTTAGCCTTTCACCTTTCAGTCAGTTGCAGGTGTTACCATGGCAACGGCCAGTCTACCACATTTGTCAAAATAAAAGTCTGACTTCGGAGCATTATACAGTATTTTTTTTTTCAACCGCACTGTGACCCACTCAGAATGAGTGTGTGACCCACTTTTGGTTCATAACCCACTGGTTGAGAAAGCTAGATCTAAACTACCCCCCCACATTTTAACTGTGTTTTTATGTTTGTGTAGTAAAGCATCTTTTTGGTAACTGGGAAAAATAGTCAATTATTTTCATATTCACACTATACCTAATGTTGTAGCGGTGGTCAAAACTGCATTGGTTGTGCTTTCTGTGTAAGAAATATTTCATTTTGGTTCATCACTGATGTTCATCCTCATATAGTTCACATTTCAGTCTTACGTGCCCTCCTGTAAGATTTGTACTGTTGGGGCAAAGTCCAATCCCTAAAGTTATACAGCTTATACGACTAACCTTTCTTCATAACAGACCAAAATATGGCCAGAAATATTCAAATCTGAGATATCTTTTGCAAAGACCGTTGGACGTAGTGGTGTTTTACAGTAAAAGCAGGTTACGTGCTGATGTGCTGGATGCCCCAGCTAACAGTCAGGCATGTGGAGTTAGGATAGCGCTCATGCAGAGAATAAAGCAGAGGATGAATGTCCCATCAAGTAGGCCAGCTCCTGGCGCAGTCAACCCCCCACTATACTCTAACCTCTGTGGCATTAAGACTTCAATCGGCCTGCTAAATATCAATGTGTGCTGGACTCTGGACACTTTTGAACCGGCTCAAAGGCACTGAATCAAAGCGGTGCCATTTAAAGGCCTTTTTCCACCAGATAACTGGACTCAAAGGGGCCTGTTTGCTCTGTAGCTGTCACACTACAAACTATTTCTTTATCTCCATTTCATAAGTACATTTTGTCAAATTATAAGTGTGGACCCTGTGTAAATACTTTGCAAGCTCACAAACTGATTAAACAGAGTAACACAAAGACGGAGAGCTTTGTGAACCGCCCTTATTGTTCTAGCTAATCATGTGACATCAGTAATGTTCCCCTTCCCTGCATTAAGCCTACCCTAAGCCTGCCCATTGATGGGTTGTCAATGGCGTTTTCTCTGCAGCCCTTCCTTGTTTTGCTGGGAGGGACGGTAAATAAAGACTTATTTTGATAGGAGTTACTCTCTAAAAGGACGTGGTGAGTCCTCCTGACTGCATTTTGCTCTGGTGAATGCTAGTCAATGCCTCTTTTTTTGTGGAGGTGGAATAACTTCGGTCCATGTGACACTGTATCAAAATCAATATCAAATGGAAAACAGATAGAGGATGAATTACAAATGCTGATGCAAGTGCCAGTAATGTTATTTCTGTAAACAGGAAGGACGGATAATCAGAAATTGTATACAGTAAAACTACAACTACCTGCAGTTTCTACAGTTGACTCAGCGAACACATCCTTGTACCAACTCTCAAGACATTAAGTACAAAGTGATATATTATGACCCAGTAGTGAGAGTCATTTCAGGCAGTAATAGTGCTTGCATATGCTTTAGTTCCCTTCTAGATTTTATTCAATTCTTCTTCTTCCTCGGCCTGTCTTTGTTCAGAAGTAGCACTGCACATGCTCACATCAACAAAGCATTACTGTGATGGCTCAGGGAGAGGACACCAGCTACTGCAGTGGCTGTGTGGACAGAGAAACTACTGTGTGACTTTCAAAAACCCATACAAAGTCACTCATCGAAGTGTGGCTTCCATTCTGTAGTCTATGGTTTCAGGAAAACCATATGACTGACCAAGTAATGGGGCGCTTATTAACACTGAAAACACAGAAGAGAAGACACAAAGGCTCCTCAGACTCCTATTTTTCCAATTGGATATATAAAGCCGATAATTTATAACTACACATAAAGATGTACAAAAAAAAAATACCCATAATTAACATGATGACCCAACGGTTTCAGTTACTTGTGTAAATTGTGTTGTTTTTTTTGTTCTCCATCGTGTGATTTCAATTCACAGCACCTGCAGGGATGTGCTCATCTCTTCCACCATCTCCCCTCTCTCCTCTGGTACAACTGCTGAGTGTGTATTTCTGCACCAGTGTACTCTGCTGCAGACTATAATTCTTCGAATGGGGTGATATGTCAAAGGAAATGGGGCCACTCACTGGCATCATGTCAGATACAGAGCAGCATTACTGTTGTGTGCTTTTAGGCCTGCAGTCACACAACACAGACAGCAGAAATGTTATTACTTTAACAGGCTACTCCTCATAAATAAGACCTAATGGACACATCTCCTCCCTCCTCTCTCTCTCGCTGACGGATCCTACTCGCCTGTGCAGTCGCCGTCACTGACGTGGTTAAAAGTAATACTCGCAATGAATAACTGTAAGAAGAGTACAAACAGATGAAGATTAAATGGTCAAGTGTAAATAACCGAGTGCAGAAACATCAGTATCAGCATCAGCGGTACCGCCTCGACTTGGCATGGCTCGGTTTGGCCACAAGGTGGTTGTCATAGCGACATCATCCTCAGTGCAACTGCAGTACAAGTGTTGTAACAATAGAAGAGGATGAAGCTTAAAACTGTAAGTTATCACTTGCAAAATTAAATGTTATATTGAGATTTTCCAAGTGTTAATATAGTTATTTACATCTCAGGACTGTGGTCAGTTTATCAAGACTGAGCCACCTTAAAAATTTGCTAATTTTTGGACATTTACAGGTAGCTGGGCTCAGTATTCCACACTGCGGCATGATGATACACATACATACTGATGCAGCGACAATTCTATGTCTCGTATCACTTTGACTCACATGGAACTGAGTGTAGGTGGGACAACAAATAGTATCTGATGCTCTCATAGTGGAAGCACAAAAAAGGTGTACTGAGTGGAGGTGACACCATTAGTGGGAAAAGGAGTACAAGCTTAACTTAATAATGGAACCCTGAACAGTCTGATGGTGGGAGTCAGAAGTTATGGCCTCACAATGGCCAGATCTCAACCCCAAATACACATACAGTACATGAAGGATTTGAACCAAGTGAAACACTGATAAAGAGAAAATTAATTGACAAAAACACTGGTTTACAGAGCATATGGATAATAAAGAGAATGAATAAATCTGTTTTCCTTTGTGTGTCATTTCTATATTTTATTTTCATATATTATTATACATTATGTATGTTTCCTCTTATCTTGTCCTCCATTAGATTTGTAGGTTTGTGCAGCTGAGTGTTATTACAAAAATATTACAGCCGGGTCCATCTGTCTGCACCTGTAACCCAAAAACTACAGCATATTATCACTCAAACATTTGACACAATGTGGACCTGTCCCATATCTTTACCATATTAGAGTATGAGCCCAAATCTCAATTTTCTAGCTGTTAGGAGATGAGGCACTTTTAACCATTTTTTGATTTTCTCTGACGTAAACACAGCTTTTTATTATTCTGAAAAAATATACTCACATTTCTAAATAATCTGGAAGATGATCCTAAAATATTTTCCTTTCACTTCTCAATCTCCTATATGTGATGGGTGTTTCTGTTCTTATTCATAGTCACTCTGATGACCTGAACCGACACACAAATCAAATCCACTCCACGCTAAGTAACTAGAAACATGAATCCATGTCCTGGAAGAATGTTTTAAAGGTCAAGGAATTGATCTATAATATATATAGATAGAGTGTATTCACAAAATAATGGAATTATTTAGAGCGGTGTATATGATTGTCTACTCTGTTTTGTGTGTGTGTGTGTGTGTGTGTGTGTGTGCAGGATCCTGAGCTACACATTCTTCAGTAAGCATCTACTGAGGGCTCGCTGTGAGAGGAAAATGTTTTGGTTAGACATACCAAACACACTTTTAAGCGGCTGTTGACTTGGTGTGCGCTGGCGTATGCCAAGATAAAATTCTACACTGGGTTTGCTGACAACAACTGATGCTCAAGACACACAACCACAGCCTACAGTTGCTACGCTTGTTAGATCAAAATAACAGCCACACAACAGCTGTGTCTGACTCAACCGGCCTCTGTTTTCCTAAGCGTACCTGATGATCAGCCTTTCTGATTATGTTACCTTATCAGAGACCCAGAGGCTCAAGGTTTGCCAGCGACACAAACCACACTTGGTTATTGTCGTCAGCACATTTGGACGGTGAGTCGTGCTACGCTGTCACCTGTTGAGGGGTTGTCTCATTCCATGCCTCACCTCCCCCTGATGAACAGCAGGTGCCCCGCAGGCCTCTGGACACTGTCTGCATGAGACGTGCCAAATGTCCACCAGCTGCTGGGCAAGGCAGCTCAGGGCTCGACATCAGCGACAACAGCAGACATATCAAAAGAACCATTCATAGGGAACTATCAATTGCATCAAAATGTTTCCTTTACATGCAGGAGGCTGTATTTCTTTACATACGATGCCAAGAATATGCCGAAAAGACTCACAACAGTGACAAAGCTCATATGATCTCTAACAGAAGTGTTGATTAAATATAAGCGTGTCATAAATGAAAGTGCACATAAATTTGGAACGGTAAACGTTAGAACGTGGTGGGAGTGGGTTGCTAAAATAAGCAGCCTGTCAGTTTCCCATAGCCAGAGTTGTTGTTATATGACTCTGAGATACGAGACCTGATACTGTGGCCAGTTATTCAGAAACAGACAGATGTGTGAGTACAGAACAATCGCCAAAAACAACACAGAAGAACCCACTGCCCTCGCTGTCTGTGTGACTATCAGAGGGGCAGTGACCGGAAAACAAAGAGGATAGGTGAATACAGGAGGCGTTGTCACCCCTAAAATGATAATGCCACCAGTTCAACAACAGCTACGTATGACTAATAAAACTGTAACTATAGAGTACTTAAGTGTGATAAAAGCAAAGAATATTAAAAGCTGAATGATAACCATGTAATATTGAAATGTCACATTCAATAAGGCTGTGAAATATTTTTAAAGCAGATGCTAAAAAAGGTTATTTCAAGACCAAAATGTCGAAATATTTATCACAGGCAGTGGGTAGAGTAACAGATGTTGCTGCTGCGAATGGATAGAAAATAATAGAATGAGTTGAAAGGCTTACGCATTATTGAAAACACACCAAACCATTGACCACAGTCTGTGTGACGTCCTGAATGGGTCCATAGAGCTACTATAAAACCTGGCTTTTCATTCCTCCAAACAAAACCAACTTCTTACATGTGAAACGGCTTCAAAAACAGCAACTTTTCCAAATAAAAAACAATCTAAAATTGACTCAATGAGAACAATGTGATGAAAAAATAGGTCAACATGGCATTTTCCAAACGCTCAATAGCAACTTTTGTTGTAAACATTGAATGTGTTTTTTCAGTTCTGTCATATTCAATTCAAAGTAATGAATGTATAACTTGTAGCTCCTTTTTACATCTTTATTCATCTTCACCACACATTTAACCCCTTGTTGACTGCTGTTCAACTCAATGTTACACTGTTTTTGAAATGATGTGCATATGTTACCTGGTTATCTATGATCCCTGATGTTCATGGATCAGTTTCAAAGCCCTGTTTCAGTACCGCTGTAATTAATTTCATGACATTGTACTGATTTTTAGATCATTTTTGTTTTGTTTGGATTGTCACCGGGAGGAAGTGATCACTAGCCGGATCAATACAACAATCTACATACCTGAGATTGAATAAATGTGTTTAATTACTATTACTATTATTGTGCAAATAATACCAAATGTCACTAAGTTACATCATAGATATTGTATGTGTTACATTCAAGTTGACAATCTCCGCTTAATTTAGCATTTGCTTGATAGCAGCAACAAACACATCATTTAATTTTTCATATAATTATGAATACATTTGGGTATAAAATCTTCATTTGAACCTGTATATTATTCATTAGCAATGAGAATCAATAACCAGTTAGATAAAATCATTCCTTCATTCTTGCAGCTACCTACAACACAGTAAAGTGAAGTTCAATCCTGTGTTTGTTAAAACTAATGTATACATACTTTTTGTGAGTATGAGTGTGAGTTGTGAATGTAAATCTCACTAATATTCTGTAACATGCAGCTTAACGTTACACTGGTCTACAGTGTTTTAGAAATGATCTGCCTCAGAGAATGTGCTAAATCTTACATACTTTAATAAGATGAATTGGAAAACAAATGATAAAAGTGTTGGTTAGCTCATGTTTTCAATGTATATGATAAAGTGTTATTACACATATCTATTGGTTTATGTACATTAATACAATACATTTATAAATCTTCCACCAGATAGAACCTGTAAAGTGAATGTATTGTAATGTGCAGACAGTGTTTCGAAGTAGATCTGGTAGATCTGAGACAAATATTCCTTTTGAGTAAAACCCATTCTCTCATTAATTCTCACAATTTCACATTTTGACCCAAGTCTGTATCTTGGAAACTACAGCCAGCCGGCATTTTTGACTTAATTTTTCTTTAATAGTGACTCAAACTTGGTAGCATTCCACTACTTTTATTCTGGATGCATTTCACTTGTAGACCATCATTATAAATATGAATTCATTACTTGGTTATTGTACAGGCTTAAAACAACTGATCTGTCATAAAAAATAAATAGGTTTTCTCCTACGTACTCCTGCTCTATCTTCCTCTACTGTCCTCACAACGGATACAGGCAGATTTTATTCCAATATCAGTACTTTTCTGCATTTTTTATGTTTCAGAGGTGATGTGGAAGAGAAACAGAAATGCCATAGAGGGAAAATGAGGTGATAACAGCGCTGGACTGGATTCAGACTGACACTGTGAATACAAGGAATGTACATAACCAACCGTGCTAACAGTACGCACCAGAAGTGTGTTAGTACTTGAGACAGAACTGCTTTTTTACTGAATTGTGTATGTACAACACAGTGTTTATTAGCCTTCTCTGAGGTTGCTGTGGGGAGAAATACAAAGAGAGAGAGAGAGATGGAAAGAATGGCTGAATTTATCAGCTGATCTCAGATCTCTAATGTCTGGTGGGCAAAATCCTGGATCACATCCTTGGCTCCAGCTACCAAATCTACTTTTCACTGCTGAGGAGATAGAGCGAAGCATCTGATAACAGCTACAGTACAGCTTTAAATTATCTGAACTGCACAGAAAAAAATACTCTTCGGATGCAGATGTTATGATAATGAATGGTGCGCCTCAGCTGCTTTGTAACAGCAATCGCACAGATCTCCTCCAAATGTTGCATCCGACGCTTCAATACATATGAGTCATGATGTGAGAGGAGGAGATGGAGGGATACATTCTTTTTCTTAATTTAAGGAGGTTTCCTGCCAGACTGTGAATATGATAGAGTCAAAAGTTGGGTACAAATACGAAAAGTTTTAAAATAACTGTATATTAGGGAACTTTTCACAGAGTAACAAGAAATCCGCATATTACAAAGACAGATGGTGCCGAGACCAGTGTATTAAAGGGGATATATGTTGAATTTTCACTTTCAAATGAGTAAAAATGAGTAATGAATAAAGAATTAAAGAAAAGAAAATTATTATTAGTGAAATAAAGAGCTCTGAAGATGCCAGAGTATTGGATAATATACTGTAGATATGAACTCAACCTATTTATAGGAAAGTCCGGCGGTTTTATGTGACCACTAGAGGGAGTAGTGAGTCACTCTCCCACGGTGATGGGGCTTATGAAGGTATGAAGTTATTATGTGACGTTACGATCTTTACTACGTTCACTGTTTGTTGATCCACAGTTCAGACTAAACTAGATAGAGAATGAGGAAACCTCACAAAGGAAGGTGAGGGTTATCTGTGTGAGTGTGTGTATGTGTGTGTTATCAGGTCCAGTGTGTGTGGAAATAAGTGTGTGACTTTGTAAGAGGACAAGCACATGGATTCAAGCCAACTTCAGCTAATGAGTGTAAACAGGTAAAGGTCTCTGAAAATCACACAAAGGAAAACTGAAACGGTAGTGAAATCTAGAATAGAATAGAATATCTTTATTATTATCGTAACAACAAAATTAAACTACGTACATAAACTATGTGTTAAATAGGGAATCCGCCGCCCTGTTAGTTCTGCTTTAACATCACTGTCATCTTTCTGGTATTTCATTGGCTATGAAACACTAGCTTAACATAAGTAATAGGGATTCTACCATCAAAAACATACGATAATGTAGTTTAGCCTCATGCTGTAATAATGTCTATATTGCACATTCAGCTATTGCTTATTAAGAGGGGAGTTTCTCCCTGGATACTCATTAGTTTCTCATTATCTTAAAATGAAAGGGATGACCTGCATGTCTCTTGAGTTTTCCCAGATGGGAAGGAGTGTCTTTACAGATCCTGAACTCCCTTTTGCATGAGCATTCCTATGGTTTTCTGCATGGCACGTTGCCAGATTTAAGCAAAGACTGCATCTACTCTTAGTCTTGATCAGGATTAAAAGCATAAACCTCTATAAAACAGAAATGCTGGACAGTGCAAACATCGCCCTGAGTCTTTAACTGCTGCTGGATGCCATAAACAAAGATAGAAATAGTGACAATTGCCCTGGGGGTGGAGCCAAAGAAAAGGTCATTAAAATTAAAGAGGTTTATCCCCTTGGAAGCATGAATGTACTCAGCAAATGTCAGCTAATTAGATCATAAGATATTGTGTGTACAAAGTTTTCACCTGAGGGTGGCCCATGAGAAAAAATGCCCTAAATGGCTCAATGTAACATCTTCTTCTCTAAGAAGCATGATTCTGAAAATGTCTTGGTGCTGTGGATAAAGTGAAGGTCTTTCTAAAGTGAAACCATTTCGGGGTGTATTGTTGAGAAACAAAATAAGCTCAAAAGGAAATCGAAATGTGAAAATCCACCTTGGGATGACACTGAAAGCAAATTACATGAGTTCTGATCATTGGATTTCAGATGTTTTGCTCAGAACCTTGACTTTGGTCCGACAGACAGCTGGACCAATGTCACCAGCCTCATTCTGTAGAAAAGTTAAACAGTATTTTTCAGTGCTGTGTAGTTGAATAAAAAAAAGCAAACAATAGTGCTGCTACAACAGTGAATGTTCACTCACATTACAAACCGAACCACACCACAGATGACACATACATCCCAATCCTGTTTGTTTTTCAGGCTCTGCATAAACCACTTTTTGTTTGTTCAGTGCTACACATGCTTTAACCACAAGCCCTGATGTGTTAATACCTGATTGGTCATGCAAAACCAAATTTAGAACACTTATTTATACACGCACTTGCCAGTGTCTGTTTTACTGCACTTTTCATTAAAATCAGACACTTACTCAGTTCTCATTATTGAAGGAAAAGAACAGTAGCGCTAAAAAGGCTATATATTCACAAAACAACTAAATGTTTTCTTATCACAGAAAATGAAACACCTTTCAAAACAACATTGCATTTAATGTGGATCATTATTTGAAGTCTGAATGTTTTGAAGGTGACAACAAAATAGAAACAAGGTTCAGATTATGACCCACAGAACCAGCAAATTACTGACATAACTATGTAAGTGACTTCTAACCCAGTTGCACTTCATTTTCTCTTTCCATTATCAGACTTACTGTTTCATATGCCTTTCAGTAAATTCTAATTCAAGTGGTCTAAGAAGATACAAAACTTCTGCATCCTTTTGTTTTTTGAAACTGAATAAAATTCACCCACAATGCTTTGATCTGGGCTAATCACAGGCCTTTTCAGAAAGGTGGGTGGGGCTGAATGTGTGATTGACAGCTGTTACAACCAATCGTTGATTAGATTCTGTCAGCCTCAAGTGGAAGTTTGGTAAATAACGTCCACATTTTTATTTAATCTTTTAGTGTGCACTGAGACGAGAAAGCTGAAGAAGGAAGGCGTGTATTTTCAAGTTCTGGTGTGTTTTTTCCTCCTGAGTCTGGCTCATTCAGCTTTAAAACATTATTGCACAAGTTATATTAAGTGTTAAAATAAATAAGAGGACAAAAGGCCCGAAAATCTCACACCAGTTCTGTTTAATGACACTTGCATGTAAAGACATAAGTGAGAGGAACTTAGTTAAAGTACATTAAACTGACTCCTACATAAGCCATTGTTGTAATTACCACAGTTAATAATGGAGAAACTAAAATGAAGTGTCATGCTGAAATGAATCTTTAAAAGAAACCAGAACAACACAAAGGAAGTGAAGTAATCAGTCTAGAAAAACAATTCACAAAACTTTTTTCATCGGGAGACGTTTGCCGTTCACATTCTGTGTGATGGTAGCCACTATCCTCGGAGGTGTATGTCTTTTATTGAGGAAGATTTTCTCTTGCACTATTAAGCATGAGATTGGATTTTTATGAGCATATTTATGTAAAAAAAAAAAATAGTGTTGTTGAGAAAATCTGAAGTGCTTCTTTGCATTACAATTCGCTCTCTAACCGCCAGCTCTGTGAGAAATCAACAGGTGAGCCTCCTACAGAGCTAAACAAACAATGTGCACTCATCACCTGAACTGACAGCCAATCACACACACACACACACACACACACACACACACACACACACACACACACACACACACACACACACACACACA
>JAPQRQ010000018.1:31722292-31749722 GCA_037367365.1 Apogon talboti | reverse complement strand
AGGTCAGCGGTGCAAATATTTAGTATATATTTTGTCTTTTTATTAATAGACAGCTTGCCTGCAGAACGTAAATGGTCTTATAAATGAATTGGATAATAATAAATAAGAATGACAGGCTACATGGACACTGCAGAGCTCTTTAGCTGTTTAGAAATACAGTCTGATTAATATATGTATATCATAACATTAATATATGTATAATCTAACATTAATGCTTTGCTGAAGAGAGCATTTCCAGACTTTGCATTATGTGACTTACCTGCAAAGAGACTGTCCACAGCTCACAGTAGCCGAGCACAGACAGCACTGCTAGACAGCTCAACTGTTTATTTTCACAGCTGAAGCTCTGACCTCAAAGCCACCTTTCAGCCTTTATCTACCCCCCCGGAGAGACAGATTTCACAGATACTGTAAATTTATGACCGGGTTCATGACCCTTTAATCTGGCATATTCCCAGAAATGTCCTTTAACTCATAAATTATATACAGGAGGGCAAGTGGGTATGTGCCAGTACTGATCCATCTCCATCTCATTATCATAGTGAGTGTTAAGCTCACAGATGGCTTTGAGAGTAGCTTTAAAATATGATTTAGAACTATTTTACCCCTGAGAAAAAGCCCTTACCCAAGATACCATATTGACTTTTATGTTATTTACAATCTGAAAAAAACCAGTTTCACGTCTCTGGTGTCTTAGAGATTTCAATAAGAGTCTGGAGCAGTGGAGCTGGAGATAGGAGGAGATACAGGCAGGAGGTGACACAACCATCTCTGAAAGACTCAACAGTCATGAATCATTCATACACACACAGGTATAGAGCAGCTTTAACTGTTTAGATAATCCCATAGGACAGTGGATCTCAACTCCTGTCACCTTAGGATCAACATATTTCCCCCGGTCATAAAGTCATGACCCACTTTTATAGACAAATGAAACATATTCCTCAAGAATAGTGTGACGATAGCAGTAGTGTTGTTGTTTTTTCCCCGTTAGAGCCATAATGCCAAAAAGGTGAAAAATAATTTAATTTTTTTTGTAAAGTTCAATTCCTAATTTGAATGTCTGACATAATTAACCGTTGCCTAAAGTTAAGTGTAGTCCAAATTTAATGTTGTTTAATAATAATTATTATTGCATCATTTTGTTGAAACATGTAAGCTGAATTAATGATAGAGTGGCAGAGCGCCACAGTCTTTGACTGTGACTACATGGACCTAAAAGAGCTCCTTTAACGGATGTAAAGATTCTTCAGTTTTGTATTGTTATTTTTGTCCTTTTGAATAGTCACTCTAAGTAAAGAGTTAAAAAACTTACAAGAAGTCTTGCGTCAATGACTCTGATTCAAGAACTGGTCTTCCTAACGGAATATTTGAAAACTGCAACTACACCCCCAATAAGCACAAATACTTTCTGCATTAAGAGCAGATTCCTCTGTATCACATAGAGGTCCTGATCATTCTTGCTGCTGAATATGAATGAAATTAACATCACAACTGTTGTCACACCAAATAATCAAGTCCTACATAAACATCTTCCCTTCTCACATTGAAGCCATTTGACTGGTTTCATTCTCTTATGCGAGCACATATCTACATGACACTGGAGTTGGAGCTCAGTTTTATCTTCACTGTGTAACATACTCAGGATCATATTTGTCCTTTAACATTATATGAACAAAGATCAATGTAAACTTAGCCCATCACCTTTCAATCAGATGCTGCTGTTAGCAGGGCAACAGCATGACGTTCACACAGATCTGTCATAATAAAAATCTCACTTAAGATGGCTTTTTTTTTTTTTTTTAAATCTCAGACTTCACAAACCACTCTGATTCTGCAACTCACTCTTATCTGGACCCACGGCACAAGAAAGCTTCATCTTTTAGTTATTTGATGAATTACATGGCATGAAATATGTTTACAATTTTTTAAAGGATATATAAATGGTATCAGAAAGTCTTCTTAGATGTCCTAATAAGGTTTGTAGTTGAAGCTCAAATGATTTTAACCAGTTTCGACTGATGCTGCATGTAAATCAACTTGACATTTTACAGGATCTCAGATGAAGCCAGATTGTCATCTGAGCAGCACAACCGGAAAAAAGGCCAAATATGTTGAGTTAACAAAATGTCATTGCCCACATTAATGTTAAGGCACGTAAAAACAGCGTGTTTGCTCATTCTTTTGTACATATGTTTATTGAAAATTAAACAGGACAGGGATGTCGTTACAGGATGTAGTTTTCAGACGTACTTGAAGTAAAAAAAAAAAAAAAAAAAGTACTGAAGCAATAGACCAAACAGAGTTCTTAATTTGCTGTGATGAAAGGCTGCAAGAGAGAAGATAGAGAGAACAGCAGGTGACTTTTACAAAGTCAAAGGGGTCAGAGTTGTTTCAGACATTTGTCTTTTTTTGGGAGAGGTTGATCTTATCGCCGAGACTCAAGGCCATCCCCTGCAGAAAGATGGACGATGGATTAATTACAGCAGATCACACAGGAACTGGTACAATATCTTATGGGAATATTTAATGTATTTATATGATGTATTCCATATATTCAGGGTCATTGTGAATGTACTATGCTCTGCTAGGTTTCAAAAGATGCGCTGGTCGGATAAATTGTGGCAAAATACATTCAACCGAGCCTTCATCGATGCATAAAGGTTTGTGGTGCAGCAGCTGTGACCCACCTGACTTTTAGCTCTAATGCGTATGTGTCCGTTGACAGGTGCGTCAGGCCCCAGGTGGATGGGCTTCTCAATGCTGACATTAGCCAGGGCATCTTCCCCAAAGATAGAACGGGCATAAAGGTTGGCAGCCATGAAGCCGCAGAAGCCAGAGAGGGCCTGGTTTTAAAAACAAACCAAGAGTTACAGCATGAACACACGGGCGAACATTACACCGTGATGGCGTACATTAACGAGAACCATACGTCTTTGTGAATCATGTATTTAATACCGACCTTCTCAGGGGTCAGGCATTTCATGTTGGTGGACTTGAGGATATGCTGGAGGTACTCGTTCAGATCAGTGATATTGGTGTTCACAGTCACCTGCAATAAAAACAATATATTTTCTTGACTTAAATCTATTCCAACTATTGTTTTGATTAATATGACAAACGTGTGCTTTTCAATTGAATCGCTCAGCATATTTTCGCTGATAAAATAAGAAATGTACAGGAAATGACAAACCTAGAAAACATGACAAACATACCTTGTTTTCCCACTCAAACTCAGCCCACATCTGCCTGAACTCTGCATCTGTGCAGGAGGCAGGTTGGATGTAGTCCATGATGTCGATATGAATGTCACTGAGGACAACGCAGTTCCTGTCACTTGCGGCTCCCGACACATCATAGACTGGAGAAAAACGAACAACAATCAGCACAAGGAAACCTCATACAGCTACGAAGACATTTCCACTTGATTTACAATATTATACCAAAGTGATTGAGTAAATTGATGTCTCACCAATGTTTCCAAAAATGATGCCATTCTCTGTAGACGCCACCTTAACGTTAGCCTTAATGTTTGCAAAATCATGAGGGGCCAGAGTTAGAGGAGAAGGTTTCTCGACCAACTTGAGGTCACCTGTATGAAAGAATAAATTGGAAGTTAAAATGAGATATCACAGTAAAATAAAACTCTGATTAAACAGCCTAAAGACAACAAAACAACAAAGAAACAACACTAACCTAAAGTTGCCAGCTCAAGGGTGCAGTTTTGGAGAGTGTCACTGGTTTGATTCACCACCAGTACATCCAGCACGATGTCATACTGGTTGACATGAACATAGGCTTCTGCGTACACTGGGTCTGAGAAACCTGTTAGCTGTGTCACCTAGAATGGAAAAAAACATGTTTAATTGTATGCTGTAATAGTACAGTATAGCATAGCATAGTATAGTATATAGTATAGTATAGTATAGCATGGCGTGGTATAGCATAGTATAGTATATAGTATATAGTATAGTATAGTATAGCATAGAGCAGGAGTGTCAAACTCATTTTAGTTCAGGGTCCACATTCAGCCCATTACGATCTGAAGTGGGCTGAACCAGTAAAATAATAACAGTCGAAAAAATACAATTACATTATGGAAATGTTTACGTCGACAAGGTTTCCTTAAAAATTTGAATACAATGAACCTGATATGTCTTAAGAAAAATAATTGCAATTTCACCAGTATTCTGCCTCAGTTTATCATTTACACATGTACGTTATAACTTAAAGATCACAGTGGATCTACAAAGACACAAAACACTTAGTAACAAGCAGAATATTGGTAAAATCACACTTACTTCCCTTAAACCATTTCCAGTTGTTCGTTCAGGTTATTTACATTTTTTGTGAAAGGATATTGTGCAAATGTAAACATTTTAATATAATTGTACTTTTTTTTCACTAAAACAAAGAGAAAAATTTGGAGTTGTCATTACTTGTGGGTTATTATTGTATCTTACTGGTCTGACACACTTTAGATCACACTGGTATGTATGTGGAACCTGAACTAAAATAATTTGAACATCCTTGATTGTTAATATCTTCAGTATAATATCTGAATATCACAGATTCATCCCCTGGATTGGACCCTTTGGCGGGCCGGTTTTGGCCCACGGGCCGTATGTTTGACACCTGTGGTATGGAGTAATGTCACACTATAAAATGTCAAACTAAATATTTTGTCATGGTGAAATTTGAGACAGCTAATCACAACCAGGAAAAACTCATTTTCTTTTCCCGGCATGTGTGCATTTTTGTTTCCAAAATAATTATATTCAGAGATAAACACTAAATAAGACGAAATAAATCCCTTTTTCCCAGCAGTGGAATTCAAAAGGGCATCATATCTAAAATATTTGTTATGACTGCAGCAATGACTAAGGTTAGAAAAAGATAAGGTACCCAAATAAGTCTCTGCAGCGCAACTCTGTTTTTCTAACGTATTCCAGTCTGCATAGCTGATGTACCTTGTTGAGTTTTGAAGCCAGTGGATCAGCAGCCTCCTTCCTCTGGGTGTTACCCATAGCGGCCAGCAGACTGAGCTGGAACTGGTCCTCCTTAGAAGTCATCTCGTTTTTGGCTGTCAGCTGCATGAAGGAGATGGGGTCGTCCGCCTGCACTGTCACGTTACGTTTCTCAGACTCTTTCTGCGGTAAGAAAAGTAAGCACAGATAATGATTTCGGTGGAATAATAAGACCTGTTTTTACAGGAAAAAATGCAAATAAACAGACCAAAACTATGACATATGAATAGCCTGAATGAAAAAGCCTCTGTGTGATTAACAAAAAATATAAAGTCAATGTAAACAAGTCATTTACTGTATATAATATTAAGCCAGTACAAAAGGTCCCTGTCTACTGGCTTATTAGAAACGGTGAGAATCAGTGTAAAATACCAGCTATAATCAGTATTCACACACATTAAAGTAAAGTATCCACTGACACACACAGGTGTATCGGTGTAAAATACCCAGTAAACACCATATATTTGTTTACTTCCTGCCTTCCTGTGATAATACTTGAGCTCTTCTCAGCTGTCAGGAGGTTAAGTATCGAGTTCAGTCATCCGAGGCGACGGTTATTACCTTTTGTGACAGCTTCTCTTCCTCCAGTCTGACAGTGAGCATATGTGACAGGGATTTGCGACACTCCTTGTTGAAAATGTCATTCATCAGCGGTGAGCACTCTGACAGGACCTTCAGGCACAGTGAGATGCGGTCCACATCATCGTCTGTAATTGGCTTTTTAGGCAGAGAGGACTTGCCCAGGTGCAGAACAGTGACCATGATCAGCATGGCCTCTGCAACAAAGGACTGAGGGAGGGAGCAGAGATTAGAGGGACAGGCCTTTGATTAAATTGTTTCCGAAAAACCAAATATTATATGAACTGTATTATGTGGCAGACTTACATTTTGCTTCTTTTTGTCTTGAACAATAGCCACATAGCGCAAGGCCAGCTTGGTCAGTGTGGTGGCCAAGGAAGCTGCTACATAGAAATCTCCATCCATTAAGAAGCCTCTGAGTGGAGGCCTAAAAAACAAGAAGTGAGCAATGAATTAAACTGGTGGAAGGCTGAGCAAAATCCAAATAAAAACCTGGAGCATTGGGAGCAAATCAGCACCTTCCTAAAATAATTGCCCAAGTCATTTTTTCAGATTTTTCAGGAAAACGCAAAAAAATTCAGCCAGGAAGTGAGCATTTGATGAGTTAGGCAAAAAAGCCATTTTTGTCAAAAAACTGACTTAGGCAATTAATTTTTATGAAGGTGACGAAATAATGGAATCCTCCTTTACCGATCCTCTTCTTTCTTCGAAGGCCTGGAGGAGCTGAGGGCGCTCTGTGTCACGTACGTGCCCATCTCTGTCACCAACTTCTGGGCTGGAGCTGCGCTCACTTCATCCTCCGCTTTCACCTCTCCGGTCTCCTTCTTGATCTCGTTCTCTACAATTGGGATCTGTACATTCAAGGCGGAGACAGGTGTCAGCTAGTCGTGACAATTCTTACGGCTCTGACTGTCAAAGCTGCTCGTGTTACGTTCAATTCTGACAGTAACGGATGAACACACCTCTCCCAAGGACCTGCGGATTTCTGTCATCACGCTCTGGATGTCTTCTTTGGTGCTGCAGTATTCTCCTAAGATCCACAGTGCTCCTCTGTAGATCCTGCAACATGTCAGTGTTAACAAGGGTCACAATCGTCATCATATAATAGGAATAACAATGACCACGTTCAGCTGGCACCTCAAGCACTGCTTTATAGCATTAACTGAGAAACTTTGTAAATAATTATCAATGTCTACATTTTATTGAATATCCATTATTTATGTGAAGATACAGCCCAAAGTACTACGACTTTTTATTTGTCTTTGTTCTCTTTTTTTCATACTATGATGCATACCACCTATTGTCTTTCTGTATCTCAAGCAAGAATTTCTTGAACTAAACCCATATTTATTCACTGAAACAAAGAAAGTGAAGACAGAGAATTTGCTTGGCTATGTGTAAAATTTCTATGTACAGTACTGACATCATTTAAAACAGACAAATTAATGAATTATTCAAGATAAAATGTGAAACCTGCCATTGTGCTTATTAAGGCTTACTTGACAGTTTTGATCGCATGAAAAACTTCCAGCATCTTCTCGATGATGAGGGGTCTCAAGTTGTCAAATCTCTGAATGGCCTCCCGCACAAACTCCAGCACATCAGCGGCAGCTGCCTCATTAGTGTCACTTAGGAATTCCATCAGCTGGAAATCAGACCACAGACAAAAGTCTCAATATTTGCTGATTCACTAATACAATCAACAATTTGAGTCTGTGTGAAACATGGTCTGAAATACTACAACTAGTTTCCATTGTGTTCATAATTAAGCAACTCACCACAGGAATAACATTAGCCGCCATGTCGGGGAAGCGCACGCTGCAAGAATGGAGAGTGCGCACCAAGAGCTGCCGGTACTTATCGGTGTCTTCATGTTCTGTTACATTATTGGTCTTAATCACCTCTTTCTTCAAAACAATCACCAACTGCAAAACAGACAGATGTGATTGTACTTTATGTTTACATTTGAATTCCCCATGTCTCTATGCCGAAGCCAAGTCAGTAAATAACACTAGCAGATGAATCATAAATGTAACACACCTCTTCTACATTGCGTGATGAGACAAGGTCCAGTGCCAACTGTAGGGTCTTCTTTCTCACTTCCAGGTCTGGAGTACTGAGAACACGCAGGATATCCATCACAAGATCCTGAAAAGGAACCAAAAGACGTTTAATAAAAGTGCTGTATTACTGTTTGAACTGTTTTTTGCATAAAAATAAATTCACATTAGTACTTCATATTATACACCTTCCTATTAGTAACTTCAAACAAAAACTCCACAGCAAAACATAAATAATATTGCAATTAGTCAGTTGCAGTATAACTGACCACAAACACAGTTTAAGTACCTGAAGAACACGCTCATGAGTGGGATGCTCCTTCAGTTCAATCAGACGATCAAGAACAATCAGCTTCACATTGTTATCGCTCTCCTTGATGATCAAATCAATGTAGCACTGGGCAGCAGCCTGAAGTCCAACAAAACACAATGCATAAGACACATTAATGAAGACATTAGGGCTAATGAGTAAAAAAAAAAAAAAAAACCCAAATCTCTTTCGCGGATGTGAATACTTGAATATATTTGTAAACTGCAAAACTACCAATAAAAATTTAGTTTAAAAAAAAAAAAAAACGAAATAATTAAGCAGTGAATAATTTGACTGTCCAGGGAAACTAAACAGCACCCAAATGGATGCTTGCACAGACAGATTTTTTTTGCATAAGCGTGGTGTACCTTGATGGCTGTGGGAGCACTGGAGAGGGTTACAAGAGTACCAGCAGCCTCATACTTAACAGCTGGGCTGGAAGACTGCAACAGGTTGTAGATGCAACGGATAAACCTGGCACGCTCCGATGGGTTGGCATGACAAACCTAGCCAATGGAGAAATCAGCAAGATGGTATACTAAAGCAAATATTCTGACTGTGAATTTGTGAATGTTTCGAGTCCAGTTATTCCTTCACATGTTTTATTAAGACTAAAAACATTTAACTTACTTTGTAAATGAGCTCCACAATGACAAGCTGGAGAATGTCACCAAAAGTGTGAACTTGGTCAATACATGTGCTGAGGTAATCCAAGGCTCGATCCTGTAAGATGTTAAAGACATGATGTAAACAAGGGTATAGAAAGAGATGGGGTAATATTTGGCAGTAAAATCTGAACAAAACATGGCAGCAAGAGAATTACATTACAGCTACACACCTGGTCAGCATGAATAAGCATCATGAATGCATTTCTCTTACAGCTGGCATCTTTCTCATTGACAAGAAAATCATGGATCAGTTCTGGAGCGTCTGGGATGAGATGTTCAAAGTTCCTAAACCAAATAAATATTATCAGGTGATTGATGGAGAGAAAGAAAACAAACCTGAAAATATTTACTATTCATTTAATATTACTATTATTATAATAACAGTAATAGTACCTGTAGATGGTGTAAATGGCCAGAACTGCATTACGGCGTACATAGCTGTGTCGGTGTTCCAGGCAGGCACGGATCGCTGGCATCAGAGGCTCCAACAACTCAGACTCCTTCAGCTTGCACAGGAAACGCAGAGTGGATCCGCGGATGAACTCATTGGGGTGCTGCAGGTCCTGTTAACATCAAAAAGTTTAACCGTTCATTCAACATTTTTATGAGTTTGACTCATCTTTCGGCTTTTGACATTAAAACACTTTATTGCTGCTGTAAATGATGATTGTGAAAAAAAAGTGCTACTACAACTAAAAAGTACAGTCAGTCTGTTAGCTCACCTTTCTGTAGGCATCACAGACCAGAATCATCTCCTGAAGCAGCTTGCCATCTGGCGTTGTTTTGGGGACAATCTCCCAGAAAACAAGTAGCAGCTTTTTGATTGTGTGGTCTTGAAGTGGCAGGACGAAGCGGATTATGGTCATTAAGAGTCCTGGCAGCTTCTCACCATTCAGAATCATGATGATCACCTTTTTCAAGGCTTCAGTCTTTGCTTTGATTTCCCCTTTTTCTGCAGAAAGATTATAATGATTATATATATGAATAATAATCAGAATCTGAAACATCTTTAGTTGAAGAAGTTTAACCTAAAATTACAATAAAATAGTTATTTAGTTGTACAGCTAATAGTTGGCTATAGCCTCTCTTGATTACTCTTGATATGACGCTGCAGTCGGCAGTTTGCCAACATCCTCGATCCTAAGTAATACTTCAAATACACATTTCAGCATCTGAGAAAACAAATCTAAAACTACCAAGTGTAGAGTAGTTACCTAGATCAGCTTTAAGGCTGACTTCAGAGGGGGGCTCTGAGTCAGACGGGACATTGATCAGAGTGTAACAAACGTTTTCTGCAGCTGTCATTTTGCTGCTGGGCTTGTGTCCGTCTTGAAGAATGCCAAGGAGTGATGCTGATAGGAAAAAACCTACGCAAGACAGAAAAACAGTTGATTTGAAATTTTGAATACACAGCAAAGGAAAAAAAATTGCACAGGAGAGAAACAGAAAAAGTTAAACTAACAAAAATCTGCAAAGTCTCCTCATACAAACAAGATTGTACAGTATAACTATCTATCAATCTTGTGACTAACTATCTTGTGAGTATCCCTCCAGAGGCATTCCAGATGTTGTGCTTAATCTGTCAATAAGTAGCAATCTACCAATGGTCGTCCCCTTATTTTATTGGCTAAGCATCCCTCCATATGCCAAAGCTCATTTACAGCCAGAGTGAATAGTTTTGTATCTAATCGTGATAAAGACAAGTCCGTCTATGTATGTCAACAAATGACACCATCTCAGAGCTACCAACTCTGAATGTACGCAAGTAAACAAAATAAAATAAATGAAATATATCCCTACAAATAAATTCCATAGTCATACTAAGTTCGTTGTGCTGTGACATATTAGACAATGAAGTGAATTCAAGTTTATTCAGAAACTAAACGTGTAGATCGACAACTGTTAGTACCAAATATCACATGTTGCTTATTCAACATGTCTCTTTACATTAAAGTCGACTAATCTTAATAGTTAAATATCTTGCAAACAAACCCGAAAGTCTAGCTAAAGCGAAAGCCAGTACTACTGAGTTGTCTCTACACAAATAAATATAAGTACCCGTCAGCTAGATTTTGATAGCTAAACGATCCTTTCATTTACTGCTGATTGTGACTATATATTGTATAATGAAATCCCAAACTCTAAGAAATGTTTCTCATAAATAATGTTAAATCCGCTAAGTTTATGTTACCCAAGTCATGAACTATGACACGCAGTGTTACAGATCCGCATAACTCTGTAGCTACAGCTGAAACGTTGTTGATGTCGGCCAAATTTGTGCAGATGGACGCAAATTAAAACATCAAAAGCAAACATCACTTAGTTGTTGACTATATAGATGCTTATGACAGGATAAGATGTGAAATTTGCAGCTAAATAGCAAACGTTAGCTAACACCAGCTTAGCTTCTGCACAGGCCAGCAATGAAATGGAGGACAGTAACGTTAGCTAGCTACTGAACACGGACCAGGACAAAAACATCACTCCAGAGGGTCACGATAATTACGAATGAGTTTCATATCCTACCTACGTGCACGACTATTATGGTCTGAAGCGGTCTTCGATATCCAGTTTTAGACTTTACATCTGTGAAATTCTCAGAAGCTCCCTTTGACGAGCTGTCTGTCCGCTCGGCTCCTTCACTTCCTAGTGACGTGGAAGATTACCTTCATCGCCACATCACTGCTACGGTAAGCCGTAAGGTCCAAACCACATGACGGAGGCGAATCAAAAACACAGCAACTATAGGTCTACTGCAAAAGACCTGACGATAAAACGTTTTCGATAATATGCAGGCGTTGTACTATTGAATTCAATGTATTACTCTGTAGTATTACACTGTATTCGAACTTGAATGCTACTTGAAGGTCCAGGGTGTAAGACTGAGGAAGATCTACCTTCAGAAATTGTTTGTAGTATTCACAAAAATTTTAATTTAATTTTCTGTATCATATAGTCTCTACTTCTGGACAAAAATGTGTTATGAGATGCTATGTTTTTAAATGTAATGGGGACCAGTTGAATAACCAAAGGACAAATATGGTTGCAGCAAATAAATGAATGACAAATTCTAGAAATAATCAATATAAATAAGCACTTTTGGCAGAAAGTACATTTGTGGAAGTGTGAAGACCAAATCACCATGCACCTTGGAATAGTCATCTAAGTAACACTAACAACACAACTGTGATTTAAAGCAGGACAAATTCTATAAAACAATATGTGGTTTATTAAAATAAGATAAGATTTTTTTTTTAATGATTAAAGGAACTATTTCATTTTAAACAATAAAAATGGGAAAATCAAGTCTAAAACATTTTAAGCTAAAACTACCACAAACTTGTATCTGTGGGTTTAAGTATTTCACATTTCAGTCTCAGCTGTGGACTCTTTGGGCTAGGATAGCCATATTTTAAAAAAATTATATTATTTTTAATATAAAAATTTCTTGACCTGAAACGTAAATGCAGTCATGCCACTGTATTCAAATAAATAATAAAATATTACTGGTTTGCAGCATCCCCTAGTGGAAATGTGAAGGCCTCAACAACAGACCTCCCATTAGCATTAATAGCATTATTATTTAAACCTTATCCTTATTCATAATAATCCACAGACACAAGTGAAAACACACTATCATTGTGCTGAGCTACTTTATGTTTATATACACCTAAAGATAATTTTCTGTGATAAATATCTAAATTCTTCTATCTTTGCCAAAGATTGCTATGAGTCCATGAGATATTTAGATGTCCTTAGAGAGGACCAGGGCAAAAGTTCAAACCCTGAAAAGGTCATGAGTAAAGTATTAAATCAATCTGTAATATTGTTTATTGTTTATTATTGATTTAATATATTTGGACCTTTTTATGCCTTGTCAAGTTTTGTTTTTTCTACTGTGTTTATTTGTTGTAAACTTTGTCTCATATCACATTTGATTATGGCTGAGGGACTATATGACCGAAGGGTATTTTGCTTTGGGTCACTTTGTTTGGTCTTGTTTGTTGCTGTCTTGTTCAGTTGAACTTACATTAAGATACGCTACTTAGCTATTTTCCTGTATTTGAAATTATCTCTTAATTCTATCATGGCATCTGATTTAATCATAATATGTACTGTGATTTATACAATTTAAAGGAAACAAAACAAAACTTTTCTTCAAAAGATCAAGTTACAACTATACTAACTACTCTATCCCTGGCAGGAGGTTCAGTGATATTAATAAAGTCACAAACCTTTAGATGAACCTTTTTTTAATGTTTTATCTACTAATTTAATCACTGCACTTGATAATACAGCAAATAAATACATACAGCAAACAAACAGCTTATATGCTGGAGGAATAGCCTGCATACTTTACCCCTGGTTACCAGTCTGTTTGTGTTTGTGTACCTCATGCAGAGTTATATTATGTTAGGATTTATTATTCCCATCAATTCAGTTGACAATCAACCATTTTCTAGACAAAACTAGACGATCCCAGAGCAGCAGGATGGTGAAAACAACACTTGAGCTTAAAAAGGGAGTTTAAAGTTGTGTGAAAGTCTGTTAATTTGTCTTCTATTTAATCAAGTAATTTCAGTGACTATAACTAAATGATTCTGAGAGTTTGCAGAAATATTTATGCTTTTGAAGAACTGTTGTTATAAAGCCAACAAGAAACTTTGCACAATTCCAGATAGACATACAACCACAGATGCCTCCATGGATTTGGGACCCTGTGAAAAACAAATATATATCACTTTGAGCCCCACATATTCAATGCTGAAAACCATGCAAACCCTAAAAATATACACTATTCAAGCATGGATCAATATAAAGCTTAAAATTTTGTGCAAGATTGCTGAGAAAGTTGAGAGCCAGCTTTTATAATATATATTTGATAATAGTATTACTGGATTGCATTTGTTTTTTCCATAAACAAAACAAAACTAATGCAAAGAAACACATGTATTTAGTAGTACCATGTGAAGCAAACCCTCTTTCTTTTAACATTCTTCTAGGGTAATAGTTTTTGTAAAAAAACAAACAAAAAAAAGTCTAATGATCTATTGTTTTCGTCACTTTTCTCCTCTTGCATTTGACCCTTTAGATATAACTTAGAGTGCACTGGATTGTTTAGAGAATGAGAGAGTAAGCGGCTGAATATTTGGATATTTTCCCCCCTGAAATCATAACTCTTGGAAGTTTCCTCATTGTGCGTTCAAGGCCAGACAAATGCAGCAGTGTGTGTGATTGTGTTTGTGCTCGGCGTCCCATGATGCAGTGCGCAGTTGTGGCCTGTAGGCGGCGGCAGAGAGGCCCGTTTCTGTAAAAACAACATCTCACCTTCTTTCTTTAGTCCAAGTGGTGGAGCACGTTTGAGTGACCATGGAGTGCGTTTGCTGTCATGTAGTTCAACGTTAATACGGCGTGAATAGTAGAAGAGGGGGGACTTTTGCGTGGGTAAGAGGAGCTACAGTCGAGCCATGGCTGCACGGGAGGAAGGAGAGGTTTTGCACAGTAAAATAAGGCACCACGACCGAGCTGGAAGTGTAAACAGCTCAGAGGGCTTCAGGAACGGCTATGTGAAGAGCTGCGTCACCCCCCTTAAACAGGACCATCAGAGGGGATTTTTGTTCAACGTGTGCAGGTTTTGCAACGAAGACATTCTTAATTCCAAACTGCTAAAGGTGTCCGCCATCTACGTCGGCGCGTTTGTATTTTTCGCGGTTTCGTTTCTCATTTCCAGGAGCTTGCAAAGTGACTCGCTTTGGGATTTGCGGACTTTTTTGTCGGGCTTCTCCCAGTCCATCAGTCCTTTATTTAGCATAGGATGTGCTTTCTTCTTTCTAACATTTTACCTGCGGAGGAAAAAGAAGGAGAGTAGTAAATGTTGGCTCGTGTCACTGCCAGCATCGTGTTACCTCGGGGATTTTTTGGTTTTGCGGCTTTTGCAATGGGGAGAGGACCAACACCAGATGCAAATGGTGGGCAGGTTGTTATTCGTGTTGGGATGCGTGGGTCTGCTCACGCTGGTCCCCACTCTCAAACTCAAACACAGTGTTCTCATTCTGGTTTTCGCCAGCGTTGTGTGGCTGGTGTCTTTCACAAGTTTGAGCGGGCTGCCCTCGCTGCTCAGACCGCTGTTCGCCTGCGTTGCGGGGGTTTGTGGATCCCTGTTGGGGCTCTGTTTTGACCGATACTACCCGTCGAGGGAAGCGGCCACCGGGGTCTCCGGCGCCGAGGAGAAGGTCCCGGTGATCAGACCCAGGAGGAGGTCCAGCTGCGTCTCACTGGGGGAGACATCCAGCAGCTATTATGGCAGCTGTAAAATGCCCCGCAGACCTTCGTTACCCTGCATATCCCGAGAACAGGTAGGTGTACACACACACACACACACACACACACAACCCCCCCCCCCACACACACACACACACAGCCCTCCTGCTGAACCTCTACCTGTTATTAGACCCCCTAAATAAAGTAGGCCCACTCCTCATCCCAGTATACATGTGCATCAACATTAGTGTCAAAGAAAACTGAAGCACACAGAAGAGGAAAACAAAGCATTCAATGTATTGTTATAATAAAACAAAAAAAAATATACTATACCCTCCTCCTTTTATAGGGAGTTTCACAGCTTTACTTAAAACAAAAACCATGTCCACTGCAAAGGACATTCCATTAAAAAAATAAAAAAAACAAACAATAATAATCTGAAAAAACTGTTGCATCAAGCTGTTTACAATCAAGACAATTATTTAATGTAGAAAAGCCAAAACTTTTACTTACTTAGTCGTAGGAGGATACTTTTTGTGGTTTATATACTGCCAAAATGTACTAAAAAGTACATTTTCACTTTAAAAAGTAGTTAATGTACACTCACAATTACATGTTAATATTTCACCCATGTGCTAACTGATTACAGCTGTGTTTATCATATTTTTAGAGGAATATACCACCTAAAAGTGTTCATAAGTGTGCTTGTATGTCCAATAGTTCCTTCATCTGAGTGTTGCAGTCAACACAACAAAATGATGGTGAGCACACGCAGGGATTATTCAGTGTTTCTCCTCTGCTCTGTTTGCTTGTGTACATGAGCCGGTCCAAGCTGTCTAAAACCAGTCTGTTTACATACAGTAGCTAACAGGTCCACAGCCATGAGCCTTTCTGCTTGGCTTCAGTTTTGTAAACCAATACATATATAGAGCTGGAACAGCCATACAAAATTCACACTATCATGTTGCATATAATATGTTGTGGAAAAAGTGCTGATGCAAACTGTTGCCTTAATTTGTTTGCAGGCATTGCAGATAATAATGCTTTTATTATTATTTTTTTAAACAATACATCTAAAAACAAAACATAGTGTTCTTTAGTCGACACCAACATGTCAGTTCACACACATTGTTTATGTGTCCTTCACGCTTTGTTAGAAATGATAAGAGAACTAAAAATGCATGTCCAGTTTGTCTCAGTCATGCTATTTCCAGCAGTTGTTTTTCACATCATTGTGTTTTAGGCTATTAGCAGATTAGCAGTCACATTGAGGTGGGAGGCCTTCAGCAGCGCACGGAAAGTGTAACAGAGAAACAGGTTGGATCGTTCAAGACACTCTTTAAACATCATTATTGGCTTTGAGATCCACCTTTAATTCTTAAGCTTTACAGAACAAATATAACAAGGAAAGTGGAATACTATAAAAACAATAATGAAACTAGAATACAGGTATATAAGTACAAAAATAATAAGTCAAACCTAGCTTTCAGCTTAAGATAAATAAATAGACTTGGCTTTAGTTATTTATATCTTTTCTTAAAAATCCAGTGTGTTTCTCCAGTGAGTATTTGTCGTTAAATAAATTGTTCTTGTAATTAGAGCATTTCCTTTACTCAGGATGTGCTTCAGTCTAAAACTCAGTGATGTCATGGACAACACTGACACACTCCTGCTTAATAAGCCGGAGGTCCTTTTCCAACCTCATTATACGTAGCTGTAATGTGTACCTCAACACAATAAATGTGCCAGAAGTGTTCCACATGATACCATTTTTACCTTGTAGGGAAAATAGTTTTAGCCAAGTGGATGTCAATGGTTTTACATGATTCAGAGAAGTAATGTGTGTTTTAATGGGCAAGTCTTTTTTCCCCCCATGTATATTAATTGTGTAGTTTAGGTTCTGCTTAAGAGTATGTTCCATGCCCCACATAAGATTATCTTACCCTACTGTTAAAAAAAAACCAATCAAACAGGATAGCTATGTGCAAAAGTGGATAAGTGCTTAGTGCTTAAATAATTAATAGGAATGCACCAATATATTGGCCGGATATTGGTATTTTCTTGTAAGGTTTAATTTCACTGCTGACAGTGTCCCATATTTATCTATGTTTTTTTCTTGAATGTATATTGTTCAGTTTGGGGTCATTCAAAGATAATGTCATGAAGGACTGATATAGTTTAAAATAGCTATGATAATCTAATATTAATTCCGTGCGTATTTTGAAGATTTCACTAACACATATGGGGAAATAAATAGCGAAAAATATAAACAGAACAGAAACGGTATTAATACATTTTTAAAAAACACTATTTGCATTGGCCTGGAATTATTTTGTTGATTTTTGGTGCACCTTATAGTTTAGTATTTAGTCTTTCAACTTGGGTATTTTCCAACACAAAAAAGCAGGATGATAACAAATAAGAAAACTCCACATTGTGTACAACAGGTCAGCCAATAGTCGTGGTGATCGTGTTTGTCTGACTGTAGGTGGGAGCCCTCTAATGCACCTTACTGGCAGCTTATCTGGGGTGTTCCACCCAGTGCATGCTGGGATAGATCCCACACACAGGAACTGTAGTCTGGACGACTGCGTGACACCGATGGAGGGAAGAGCTGAGATTCTCACGTCTCATGCTCTCAATTTTATCTACTGATTGGATTTGTTACTATTGGTGAAATTCTGCATACAGGGCATGAGAATTAATCTTTTTATTAGACTTGATATGTGCGTGACTTCAAGCTAAAATGGACAGTCCCTGCGTCACCGAAAGACAAGAGGCAAAAAGAAAGGCTTCAAAAGGAGCGAGTCAGGGTTCACTGCTGATGTCACACATGTTCTCCGTCTTCACACACATTTCAGCCACAACACAGACAACACTTTACTGTTGCCTTTCAGCTGCAAAGAGGGGGTTGTTTTTGGTAAACAGTAAAATGCTTTTACATAGAAGTTTACCATCACAGTGGGAAGATGCTTGTATGGAGGTTCAGTCCTGCACAGATGAAGGGTGTGATATTGTCATAATTACAGACACTAAATTGATGATGCTTGTTTTTTTAACACTGATATAATATTAATAGACGCCCTAAAGATACTGTCAACAGTTTAACAATCATACATCAGTGTGTTACCACTGGTAAAGCAACTAAGCTTTGACACAAATCAGTGACACACTTTGAAAAGTACAACCCTCAATCAGAAAAAGTTCAGACGGTGTGATAAATTAAAAGTAAAACAGTGATTGATAAATTATGTTTGACCTTTAGTACACTAAAACCAAAACAATGCAACACCATTCAGTGTTTCAATGCATTTCATTTATTGCTTTTTCAAAAGAAACCCTTTGAAGCATTACTGTCTCTTTTCACAACCCTTAAAAGACACTCAGGGACTGAAGACACCAGGTGAAGTTTTGTCCCATTCTTCCTATAAACCCTAAACCTCCGACACCTTAAAAGTGTTAAGGTGTGCAACAGTGTAGGATCAGAGGGGTCACATTTTGCATTTCAAGGTGCACCACATATTCACTCTTGGGAAGTGGGATCAGCATCAGGCCACTCACTCTTCCAGGCTGTTTTTTTTTTTTTTTAATAGTGTGTGTAGAGTGTAATTTCACATTTTCTTGTTGAAATATGCCTGGATGTCCCCCCTGAGATGTCTTTTGGTATATTTTCAACTATTAATGGTGAATCACAGACAAAACCCCAGACCATAACAGACCCTGACTGCTGAACTTATTGCTGGTTAACAGTTCAGATGGTTCTTTTTGTTTGGTCCAGAACACACAGCATCCTTTTGGTCTGAGCTCCATCCACGTTTCCATTGTGTGATGAGACGCCACTGAGCACAGTTAACATAAGGCTTCCTTCAGGATCTGTACATTTGGGAATTATTTATTTATTTTTTTAACATATCTACTAATCATAGTGTTTGTGACAAAAATGTTTGTGACCAGCTATCTGGTTGTATAGCCATGGCGTCACTTTTCCACCCCTGTTTATTCCTCTGTATCCAATCTACTATTGTACTGTGTCCCAGTGTCCATAAAACACATCCAGTTGTTATTCTACAACTTTACATGTGATAATAAAGAGCAGAGGAGGCGGATGAAACTGATAAGTCAAGTTACAAGTCATGAAGGAGAAAAAAAGGAAGTTTGTCGTAAGCTAACGTTAGCTGTTAGCTAACTAATGTTAGCACCTTAGCTAACTAACATTAATTCCCACTGCATTTGCCAAAGTGGACCTTTATGGATTATCCTGATATAGAACAAAGCTCTTATGAGGTGTGTAACACTTTCACACATTGGGTTTCATTTGTCAGCCCTTTATCTGTGCTATCCAGTTCAGGAGAAGGTAAATAAATTAATGATTTATGTCAACACACACCTGAACACAAAGTGAAGCGATGCACTGCTATAAACAGACCAGGAGCTGAAACTGTATTTAAGACACTTATATGGATCTACTATTGTCTAAACATTGACTATGGAGCATTGCACAAATAAATTAATTAGTTTAATACTTTTTGAATCCTAATTTGTGTCTCACTAGGGAGAGGAGTTATAATACAGGAGTGCACAGGCTTCACTGTGGTTGATTGTTTGGACCTGGATGAGTTTCATGGCACCAGGACATCAGACCTAATCAGATACATGAGGGATGGTTTGTGATTCTCAGGGATCAGTGCTCATGGTGTTTAGGCTTGCGTCCTGGCCCTTCACATGCTTAAATACATTCTTTCAGTTTTTTAAATTCTGTTCTGCTCCGTAGCCCGTGAAGTATCCAAAACGTTTTCCAACACAGTCACAACTTTTTCTTAATTGGGTTTGTAGACAAAGGAGTGCACAGTGCTCTCCTCTTTACCTGTGGTATTTATCCTGTTTGTGAGTCCTGATAGAGAATCACAGAGTTGGCAGAAGAAAACACATGTATGTGTTATGTCGACACTTTTTTAAGAATAAAATTTGTAATATCTATATTTTATAATAACACTTAACTAAATAGTACCTATTATGTCTGGATGATCTCACAATCTTAGATTGTGATTGATCTTAATATTACCAACTTTTCAGAGAGATTATACAGGTCTTATCATGAAAAATTAAATTATAGCACTACCAAAACTTTACTACTCAGCTTACATTTGTTTTAAATGGCCTTTTTACCAGTTAATATCTTACACCGGATACACTTATTTATTGCACTAACCCATACAGTCAATGTGCTATGTCTAAGGGATTGTAACTTTTATGTCACTGGCATAGTTCACTACCCTCGTCAGTTTATTTCTGTACATTTATAATGTGCGTAAATGCCTTTTTGTTCTTAAGTGTTCTGTTTTAGTCTGTTTTAGCTCACAGAGTTGGTATAAATTGTTTTGCAGCTGATGAAGAAATAACTGGTGAAAACATGACTGTGTACAGTGAAGAATTACTGTAAATGTGAGCAGCAGGTCCGGCTTCTGCAAGATACAGCGAGTCTGATTTTACACAGATGCTTTAGCCTCGTGTTTAAGTGTAAAAACCTTTTTGATTCATTGTAAAACTCCAGTGGGACAAATTAGGCCACAGTCAAGGTAATTAATGTTAACACTGCAGCGATCACAGATGTATGTAAAGCTAAGAAAATGTGGACTAGTGTTTACTATTGTCAGAATATTGTAATGCCGGTTCAAAATGATGCAAAAATGCAGAATTTCTAGTCACAATAAGTAGAAGCCACCATACACAGCCTAAAGGTGAGAAAACTAGAGAAAGACATGTTAGTTTAGCAGAAATTCACCTACATTTTAGAATCGGGGAGAAAACGTGTATCAGATCATGGATTGCGGTTTTACTTCTAAATATCGACAACTGATCATTTGGCAGGGTCACCCAGCTCTTTTACCAATTCAATAAATCCAGTCTATCTAGTTGGAGGCATTGTATTTAGATTTATTTTATTTTATTATTTTTTTGTGTATTGTGTAAGTCCTCTGGACATTTAATTTTTTTGTATGTAAACAAAAAGTGAGTTAAAGTGTCAGATCAAACTTTTACAGGCACAGGTACAGATGAAGATATGGATGAATAAAACATGACCGGTCTATCAGCGTCTCTCTGATGTATAGACAGAGGCGTCTGCTATTGTTGGTGTTAAACATCCACTGTGGACATTTTGAGAACCGGTTCCAAATGATCCAAACCCTCTGAAGATTATCAATACCTTTTATTGATGCTGGTGTGTTTTTGTAACCAGGATTAGGTGGCCCTAAATGCCCGTTATACAAATGACACATGTACTGTGATGTCAAAGCACGAGACAATGAAGGGGGGGGGGGTGACATCATAAGAGTGAATTACATGGACATGGAAGTTTTTTCTGTATGCAGTGCATCCGTCTGCAGTCTTTGTCTAACAGTGCATTTCTGTGTTTTCAGTGCTGTATTCTTTGACGTTGACAACAATGAGAGTGAAGTACGACTATTTATTATGTATCATAAACGACAGTGGGCAATAGTCATAAAATGCAGCTCAGAAAAGATAAGTGTGAAAATGAGGCCGTGTGGACAAAACATGGCCTACACACTCTTAAACTTACACTAAAAGATAACAACACAGCTGTAGGAGTCATTTTTTTCTATTTTAATACATGTAGTTGCAGCCGTAGCCTAGGGGTGGACGATATGGCAATAATATCATACCAAGATTTTTTAAAAATAAAATCACGATCTTGATTTTATTATGATTCGTTACATTGATCCTTGAGACTAATTTGCATATCTTTTTCCAGGTAAAAAGTCACTGCTTCCGTTACCTCTTTCCGTCACTTGCTACTCTTCTCATAAAGAGTGCTTTTACTAAATGCTTGCGTTAAAGTTGTTGCCGTGAACCTACACGCAGAAAGCTTATAATGCGTACAGATAACACGCCAGTTAAAAGCAGCGTGTATATTTACGCGAGTCATGATATCACGTTGTCAGGTGGTTGAACAGGTTCGTAGTGTTGCCACCTGACGTGCGACCTGTGTCGTGCAAATTTTGCAAATTACTGTTGTTTGCGCTTTGTCGTTTGGGGAAAAGCCAAACCCATACGATGGAAGTGGAGTTCTTTTTAGGAAGCAACTCGTCCGTTTCGCTGTCAGCCATGACTCCTGCCACACAACGTGAAATCCATGTGGTGCGTCTGTGCGTCAGCATACAACTACATCCAGAGCCGTTGAATACTCTATGGCTCTGACTACATCATATTATAGACCATTCCACGATCTCTCTGCTTTGTCGGATCGTCAATGCGTTCAAATCCTGCACGATCTATTATGCAGGTCATATCACACACCCCTACTGTAGCATATAGACTTATTGTATTGTGTAAATTGTATAATCAAACATATTTGTATCATATAGTGAGGATTGGAGCAACCATGAGTGTTTAAACTGTGGTACAAGTTTGAGATATTAAGTTGTGTTGATGCTGAAACCTGTGTAGGCTGGCTGTATACTTTTTTACACACAGAAAACTGATTAATAATGAAGAATCAGACAGATAAGAATAGTTGATAAGTCTACTGGTGTAAGTCAAGTCTTTGTCACATTCTTAGCTGTAGAGCAGTGTTTCTACTATCAGCCAAAATGTTTACGAGGGAAGGTGTGAGAATCATATGTGAGAGATGTTATTATCATGTGGTAATTGACAAATACGTAGCCTAGTATGTGTTAAATGAACAATTTTAAATATGATAAATCTGTATTTTGTTGGGAAGATGACATTTTGTCAGCCATAGATATTAGTTTTTATTTTCCAACTTCTCATCATCATATGTTTTTGTGTTTTTTGTGGTAAAGTTAACTTAGAGGCTGTTTTTAATGTTGGAATGCGTGCCAAATTACCGTACACTGTATTGAGAAACAAAGCTGTTGTTTAAGTCAAAATTTTCCAAGAAACACATGAACCACGATCCTCTATGAGATGTCTAGTCCATAAACTGGGTTCTTAAATTGGAGGTTAAGTTCACAAATGAGTACTGAAGGTATCAACAAATACCAACGCAGAGTCTGTGTATCATTTTACAGCTGTAGAAGGCAATAGAACATACTTAGAATTTTACTTGTCACTGTTTTTTCTTCTACTTTTAAGTTTTTGACGTCCTGTCACTCCCTCTGTTTACTTCTGACTGTGCTGTAGTGTTTTTCTGCATAGCTGAGCACATGGAGGTGCAATCCTTACATGTGTTTGGCTGAAGAGCTGCATGGTTGCTACCATTTTTACTGTTACACACAATGAATTGAAACAGAGTCATTACAGCTCATTTGCAGCACTACAGGATGAACGTTTATGACTGTCACCAGATTATCCCCCCCCAAAAAAAAAAAAAAAATCCATCTTAAGTTTCTTTTAAAAACTGGATTTCCTGAAAATCAACATTTTAGGCTGTTGTTTACCGTGCTCATGTTTAGGGCTATAAATTAAATTCCAGTTTTTGTCCAACCTTGACTTAGTTTTACACTGTGCCACAACATTTCAAAACCTCTTGCACCACCAAAGCTTTTTGAACTGACTGCAAGTATGAGGGCTAGGCTTCTCTGAATCCTACATTTATTGCATTAACTGTGAGTATATTTGTGATACATAAAGTACTCCTTTAGTCTTTTGAGTCTCATACATTAAAGAAGTCCCGGAAAACTTGTAATTACTAATTTTGTTGTGCCCCTAAATAAATAAAAGAAACACTGAGTTTAAATTTTAATATCATTACAGATAAAGTTGAAAAAAATTAACTTGTAGCTAAAGTTCAGTTTTTTTTCCCCAAGTTAAAAATATGTCCAAATAGTCTGATTGTTTAGGTGGATAGTGTCTTTTACCTCAAATGTCCATGTTATAAAACAATGACAATAATGTCCAGTTTAAGTAGCAATTTATTTAAAATGATGTCAACACTTGTCTCAGAAACGCAGTCATTATAGAAATAAAGAAAATGCAGCGCTGGTTGTGTTTGTTAAGTGGGATTATTCTATTTGAGCTTGACGGCAGGGTTCTAAAAAGCTCTTCTTAAGGACTACAACCTTAGCGGAAGTGCTCACAATGTGATGCTGAATTCAGGGAGAAGGCCCTCTTTTGGTGTGTTTCTGTCTCTATGGGGGCAGGCAGGGGTGAATAATACACTTCACTAACCCCCCATCCAGACGAGAACACAGAAGCATGCTGCGGAGAGAAAGGTTGAAAGGGAGAGCAGTGAAAACGCAGAGCAGCTCTCAGCTGTCACGTTCGCTTGCTGTAAAGCCATGTGGAATGATATAACATTGACGTCACAACCCAGTGACGTACCACAGGGTGATTGCAAAGAAGAAAAAAAATGCCAAGTCTTATTAATCGCCCTGTAGAATATAGTGTCTGCCTCCGGCAGAGATGAGAAGGGGAGGAATTGTCCATCTCCAGACAGTGTGCAATAGAAGGAGTGTTCAAGGCGGAAGAAGGTGCTACGGAGAAATGAACTTTACACCATTTGGTACATTCTCCCAGGAAATCAGGACAAACTAGACTTTTACATTTAATTCATGTGTGTTAATTTATTCATTTGTATAATTTATTTTTCATAATTAAGGTTATTTTTTTGGGACATTTTTGCATTTTAAGGTTTACAATTATATCAGAACAGTGGTTTGGTGAATTGTGTTTGTCCCTTTTCAGGATTATAATACTAGAAAAATGAGGCAAAGTGTGTAAAATCTAAGTGGAGTGGTTTTAAAATATAGATTATTTGTTTCATATGATGTGTGTGCATAGATGTGCACTAAATTTTTGTGGTAATTTTCCACCTCTGTGTAAAAGTGTGTTTTGATAATGGTTGAATGAGATAATATCTGGGCCATATACTGCCTTAACTCTTTGCACACTATAGTCTGTCGAATTTTTTATTTTTATTTTTTCCCAGCAATATTTGCAATAAAAGAAAAAAATGCTAAAATAAAAACAAATATTTAAAAAAAGGCAGCAATTTTTAAAAAGGTGTGTTAAGCTGCAGTTTAATAATAATTTAATAAACAGTTCTATTTTTCAGTAAATTCTCCAGACTGTTTTTTGAGGACAGTTTCTTTCAGGTGTAAAAATTCAGAAATGCTCTGTAAAGACTTGCTTTGGATGCTAAGCAGTCTCTATTTATTAATCTATTTAATGGCAGTTAAAATAATTTTAAACTGATTTTATAAAACATAGATTTTTATTATAATCCAATCTGATCCATTTCATTTTAATATTTAAGTAAAATGCATAATATTACAGCAAGTGTTATTTTTCAGACTGACAGTAATCTGGTCATATATGTGTGTGAATAAATATAAATGACTGGACATACAGTTATATTTGATAAGATGTGACCTAAACTGAGCTGTTGTTTAACTAAAGGAGAGTGACGTGTGAAGTTAACCTGTGTTTAGGAGCTTGTGTCACACTTGTGATATCAACACCAACATGTCCTAATTCATTGCTTAGCAACTGCTCATTGATGCCACATGTAGCGTTGATAGCAGGTAAACATTTTTCTGAATGCAAAATCCAGAACTGAATCCACTCCTATAAATATGACCTTTCCCGGAGTTTTCTGTAGCTGAACTATTGTTAGATTCTATTTAAAATAACACAATAGAAATGTATTTTTCTAAAAGTGCTGATTAAAATAAATTTTTGTTGGATGTTCTACTATTACAATGCCTAGTATGTCTAAATAAATAATATTGGCCTGAATTTCCTGTAAGGTCAGCGCTAGTTTGAATTTTTCATCGGCTGCAGTCGGACCGGTTGAAAGGGTTAAGTTGAGCGAGGTACTGCGTGTTTGGCTGAGTGCAGAGTGAAACAGGATGCAGCGACTGCATTGTCAGCCTGCTGGTGTGAGTGCAAACAGATGAGGAAATGCTGGAGCGGGTACTCCAAAACTCGGGTTGCCCTGGAAACGGTTTGCGTCATGATCACCAGCAATTAGCTTGCAGCTCTTTAGTTTTCATGATAGGTCTACCAGAGCTTAGCCTAATGACTCTGGTGTCTGAAGAGTCACCATCAAAAGAGTGCTCACAAAATAATTACACATGGGTTTATTTTGTCTGTTCCTTCAGCATTTTGTTGACGAAATATTTGATCATTTATTATTATTTAGCACAGTGTAGTCGTGGCCTTTGCTCTGTCTGAACTGACCCTGAAGTGCTGTGCAGTGTGACTGTCCTACTTCTCTTTAATGAGTCTTGCTGTGATATTCTGACCTCATCTCTTTGCTGGTATTATTGTCTGTTCAAAACTTATTTGCGTGCTGTTGGACTAGACACAGGGATGCCGAGCTGCTATCATCATCAACTAAGTAATGATCCATTTAGACCTTTTTTTTTTTTTTTTCCCTCTTTGTGCGACCTCTCATACTTTGCCTGTTTTCATTATGTGAAATGACAAATGTGAATAACAAGTGACCGGCTATGTTTGTAACTTGATCGCAGTTAGTCTTCAGGGAACAGTAGAAATCTTTCCCTCAGTTCGTCTTCGATGTTTCAGATTACACCACTAAGGTTCCCAACAAACGCAAACATTTCAGATGACTTGGCTTTTAAGTTCAGGATGAGGTTGTTGAACCTTGCATGGGTTGACTGTTTGTTCAGCTCAGTGACAGGATGAAAGTAGAGGCAGAGAACGCACACCTAGGCTTGCTGAGAGTTGGAATGGTTCAACTGCTCTGACATAGATGCTGGTAGCACATGCCACAATTGCAGGGCTGTTGTGATTTAAAAAAAAAAAAAAATTGTGAAGGACGTTGTAATTATTTTTTCATTGTTTTAGTCATTGATTTCACGGCTGATATTTTTACTGACTCTAAATAGTTTCCAGAAAACTTTATTGATGTAGCGTGATCCTTTCTTTCAGTAGTCTAAGACCTTGTTTTGGTCATTTAAAGGGAGTCACGCAGGAGTGATTTTCGCTTTTTATACCACATAAAGTGATTACAATTAACATTTTTTTTCCCCTTTCAGATAAACATTACACAGCGATCAGCCAAAAAATGTACTCCTCCTTACTTTTCTCTCTGTCATTTCACGCTCTATCTCTGTTTCTCATTCTCTCTGAATTTCTTTCTGTCTTTCTCTGTGCGCCTCTTTTGAAAACGGTGTCAGCACTGCTGCTTTTACACCAAAAGGCTGTTGCTAAGTGACGGTTGACGTCAGCCGCAGCTACAGAGGAGGGCTTGTGTGTGTTTAGCAGCTGAGGGCAGATCCCACTGAAAAGGGCAAAACTGTGAACCACTATTAGTCACTGCAATGAAAACCCTAACTTCAACCAACAGAATCGCCATTTCCAATAACTGTGCACAATTTATTCAGAGTGACTTAGGGTAAAGTAATTCCCTCAAAGTGGAATGATGAGGTTTAGACACATTTTTGGGAGAAAATGCTCCGAGCCAATCCCCACCCCCTTTTCTCCACTTTTTCTTTAGTCTGTCGCTGTCTCCGTTTCTTTCTCACTTTAACCCCTCCCCCAACACACACATACACACACAGGCTCAAATGCCAGACG
>JAPQRQ010000018.1:31700306-31722252 GCA_037367365.1 Apogon talboti | reverse complement strand
ACATACACACACACACATAATGTAAGTGAGATTTTTTTAGATAGATTTTGTGTCTGACAGAGGTCTCTGAGCTTCAGCGTGATATCTCCCCCATCCGGCCAAGGTTGCTCTTGATCTGCTCGCCATTGTTCAGTGTAATCAATTCCTGGGACCTGTATCATCCTTTCTCTCCCTGCCAACCCTCCTCCTCCTCTTCCTCTCTTTCCCCTGCCTTTCTCTCTCTGGTGACATCACACGAAATCTGAACTGTTGGAGTGGCCCAAACAAACAGCTTATTATATACATTTCAGGTTAAAATAATAGGGTGTTCGTAACTCATGAAATGTTTCATTGTTCTTTATCAACACTTTGCAACAATTAGTATGATTCAGTTGCATTGTGCTTCTTTTGTGTGCGTCATGTCTGCGGAGCTAATTACCAAAGTAATTACTGAATTACTGAGGCCATTTTAAAAACCATAGTTTGGAACAGGGAAAAGCGGATAGCTGATTAATTGATGCTGGATAACTGTTGGAGTGAGTAAATATAATCAGCCATATTCTAGTGACCAGGCTTACCAGAAACACATCAACTATTATCTTAAGTCTAATATATCAGTAAGGCCAAATTATTTAAAGCTACTGGATGTAACTCCAGCCCCATGAGCCCTCTAATATTTTTTCTCTTCCAAACATTGACTGTATATGAACATATAAGATGCAGCACCATTTCATGTCGCTGTGGGGAGCTTCCTCTGTGATGAACCGCTTTGTCTTAAACTTGTAATACAGCAGGAGTTGACCCCGAAAAGACCTGACCTGGCTCCAATAGAATTACACTGGATTTACCTCTAAAAATACCAAGTCAATCCTTGTTTTCCTGGAATCATTCCAGTCTCGACCATTTTACTTTCACCTTCTAATAAGTGATGTGGTGGGCCATCTTCCATGTTTCACACAGTCATATGGGGGGGCGGGGGGCGGGGGGGGTAGGGTCTCATCAGCCCTTATGTTAACCATGTATTGAATTAACATTATGTGAAAAGATTAGAAGATAATATGGGTTCATTGTGTTTGTTGTTTGTATAATATTTTCTAAAAAAAAAAAGTACAATTATTAAATTACTACATTTTATTATTGAGATCACTGTAATTTTACTCCGATATAGCAACAGGCAGCTGCAGAGCGTCCTTGTTAACGTGGCAATTATCGGTCATTTTTGTCTGCTTGTGATGTGTTGACGCTGTGCTTCATCACATGTGTGTATTATGTTCTATCAATATTGAGTGTATGGTCGCAAAAGTTATTATAAAAGCTACTGGGTTTGTTTGCTAGCTGTGGATGAGGCTCTTGGTTTACTGTTAAATTAAATGTCGGATATTGAACAACAATAATGAGCAAATAAATGGCAAACACTAACATTCATACTCAGCTCATCATAGCAGCTGTGGCTCTCGTGGTGTTAGAGGCTGCTGGTTCTGGGTCTGGTTTGGTTTTGCTTTTTGCACACAGATGTGCATGCACACAGGAGTGTATTAAATATATTTTGCGTCTTAGTTTTGCTTTCATTGCCCTGCATTGTATTTTACAAGTTAAAAAATGTACGTAGTTATCAACATGATCAAGTGAGTCTCTGCTCACCACAATATTTTTAAAAACAAACTAGACTATAGCTTTACACAGTATAATAGTATAATTCATTAATAGGAAACTCTGATCGTTCCATTTTTCCTCCATTAATTAGATCTCAGGGCAAATAGAAGACATGATGTCTGTTGCGTTTGAGTTTGATTGACAGAATAATTGTACTACAGAAACGAGCCGTACGAATCATCCATAAAGCTGATCGTTATGCACACTCCACTCCACTGTTTCCCAGTTCTCATGTTTTGAAATGCAATAACTTGTTTGATTACAAAATTGTGTAAATAATGTTCTGAACCAAACAAAGGTAACACCCAGACTCCGTTCAAAAGTTCTTTTTGATACGGGTAAGCAGGTATGATTTCAGAGGTGTTTATATGTTTACTGTACAAAAAGCTGTTAAATGTATAAAAAGATGTACCTCTGTTATGGGGTTAAATTATGGAATGACATATGTATGCATTTAAAGATGTGACATTTATTAATGGTTTTCAAAATGGTTTGTAAAGATATTTTCGAGGGATACAAGCAGGAACAATTTTTGATGTTTTGATTTTTAGAATAAAACTGATTTTGATTTGAATGTAGGCCAGGCGTATATAAGCATTTAGCTTGTGCCTAAGCCTATTCAGCCTCAACAGATTTCAGTCGGTTGACTTAAAATCAGCCTCATTGTTTGTATTTTCTGTATTATCGATGATGACTGAGTAAACATAAATCTAATCTGTATGACAGCTAACTCACCTGCCAGTTCAATTATTTAATAAAAACTTTTTTTTTAATGACATACAGCTCAACCGTAGTTGCGGTTAACAAGTTCCACTTGATGAAGTTTATCATTTTATCAAATAGGTAAGGTAGCGCTTGACATTAGCTCACCTCTGACCCCCTCAGGCTCCTGTAGCTCCACCCCTTTTGTCCAAATATAGTCATTTCTGTCTCCAAAAAGTCAGTATGGCAACAGCCCAATTACTAAGTACTGGCTTCAGAACAGCCGCTCACAAATCAATGGGGGACCTCACAGTTCCTCTGTCCATTATGCAGTCTGTGCTCCAGACTTTCCAACTTTTGGGGCATACCAGATAGTAAGTGATAGAAGCTTAAAAAATGAATAATCAGCTTATTAATGTATCAGTATATTGTAGAAATTGCCTCTTACACACACATATACAAAAATCCTGGCTGTCTTGCCGTTGATAGACGGTTGTGGTGTGACCCTCCTTTGTCCTTATCTGTCCTGACCCTGTATCAAAGGATAAACTGGATCAACAGTGGACTTGATGCCACATAACAGCAACAGGCACCCTGGCTTGGCATCACAGATGCTGGGCATTAGGCACCGGGTGTTCGGCTGCAGACAGCAGGAGTTGGCTGGGGGTAGGCCTGGATTAAAGATGCAGTATTTGCGTCATAAAGTGTATAGAAGGTTTCGTGTTACTGTTGCTAGGTAATGGAAGAACTTGGACGCATTCGGTAAGCTGCAAATTATGATGGACAGAAAAGGGTGCAAAATACAGCTTTCATTGTTGGAAGGTGAATACAGATATAAGAGTTGTTAAAATGTAAATGTACAAACTCTCTCACTGCTTGTTAAATAATTGTTAATATGCTCAGAAATTAGATCTTTTTGGCAAGAGATCCTCCTGTGTTTGGATTTAAAATACATAGTGCGGTGTAAAAAAAAAAACAAAAAAACAACTGCATTCACTTTTAACTCATCCTTAAAATAAATTGCGCTTCATGCAAGTGAATGTGCAACTGTTGAGGCTCCATTAATGTTGTCAACAAAGCTCACTGTAGCACCATGAAAGGCCAGTGCTGGTTGTGTATAGATATAAATGTACCACAGATGCAGTTGAGTAATTTATGATTATCATGAGCATAACATATCAAGTGTCCTGTTTGCTGAAGCGATGCGCTCTTTTATAGGCCTTATATTGCATCTGAATACATAGAAATCTAAAGTCCTGCCCAAAAAAAAAGTTGTATACGACACAAATCTTGGTGAAGCGTGTACACATTGGCCTCACCTTTGGTCTCCTTAACTTTGTTTAGTAAACCTACCTCAGGTTTGTTTGTGTGACTCTGACTCTGACTGTCGGCTAGTGTTCCAGTATTTATACCATGTGGCATCTGTCTATGGTGATGTAGGCAGAGCACGCTGAGCTCTAAGTTTATACTTACAAATGTTAAATGCTGATCTTGATGGTTCCAGCATTATGTTCTGACCCACACTCTTGATAGCCCTGCCTGCTGACGGGGTATGTGTCTGGGACGGGACACTGAGGCGGAGGTAAAAGTCAAGACCCCGGTCACACAGAAAGACGCTTTTCAGACAGAGCAGTTTACTTGGTCTTGCATGTTTGTTTCATTTCTTATATAAGACAGGATACATTTTGTTCACTGTATTTAACAGACAGTTGTGGGTCTGTGGTTTGTTAGTTAAAAGCATCAACAGCAGACAACAAGTATCTACAAAATAAGATTTTACACATCCTGTGTTCAGTTGAAACAGTCTTGGAGCCGGTGTGACTGATAAATCATGTGATGGAGGTAATGTTTACATTCAATTATGCCTGATAAAAAATGCAGGAAGGAAAAGTGTGTGTATTTGGTGGAGCATTGGAGAAATTAATTCATTATTATCTGATAAAGTTTGGATGTCTGTGTGATAATGTATTTATATAAGTCAGTGTTTCCCACACATAGACTTTACTTTGGCAAGCCACACAGGTATATTAACAACCGCCAAAGTATATTTGGCGAGTAATTTCAGCATTTTTACCAACGCCAAGGAGGTTATGCTGTGCGGCTTGCTATGGTTGAATTCAACCCACTATAGTCTCTTAATTAAGCCAAATGTTGCAGGTGGGAATTAATTATTCTCAATAAAAATAGGAAGTGAACTTGCGTCCCTTTTTCTTCACAGTGTTTAGTTCATGATCATAGCATTTTTCTGTGGACTCTGAACTCTGAAGTCTCCAGCCCAGCGTCGCGCTATTTGCTAGTTCATAATAAAGATGCTGGAACATGTCCACCTGGGTCCCAGACCTTTTGTATGCGACATGAATTCATTTTGAATGTAATATCACGCCTTTACAGCAGCAACAAAACACAGTCCACAAACTTCTACAGGTTAAAGTGGATAAATGATAAATGAACTTCTTTTTTCTTTGTACAAGATAAAGGCAGGAAGTTCCACTTTTTTTTTTTTTTTAAATAGGTCTCACTTTTTTTTTTTTTTCATGCCTCCCTGCAAAATATTGGATTTTTTTGTTTTGTTTTTTTAAATAGAGGATGGGAGCCTGTAAGTATTCTCATGTCTGTCAGGCCTGATCCACCGAACCCAGAGTCAACACAAGAGGTCCCAGCATGCTGACAAAAACTGAAGAATCACTGTGAGCAGACTCGCTAAAATTATTACCCTAGCAATAGTACTGTTAATAACCCATGATGCAATGCTCTCTGTAGAATAGCTATCCACCTTTTGTATTTGGAGCATGTAGCCCCTGTTATGAACTTGTATGCCAACATCTACATAGTAGTAAAAAAACACCTGCTTATATTCAGTTTTCATCTTTAGGAGGTGAAAGGAGGGGCTGGCCAGGCAGTAACGGAAGGACAGACTTACTACATTTTTGTTTGCCCTTTCACACATATTTATGGTAGAAAGAGGAATGATACCTAATTTTTCAGGGAATAATGAGCACTTTTAGATGTGTGATTGGAAAAAAATGTTTTATCCTAATTTTCTGGCTTAAAAATAGTAAAAACCCCTCAGTAACAAATGAACAGAAAATTAACATCTGTTTTTGACCATTTTATAAAACCTGCCTTAAAGTGCGGTTCCAATTTTCATAAAACTGTAAAATCTTTACTGTTGGTCCTCTAGGATGTCTATTTTGCAAAACAATAAACCATTTGTATTTTTCTATATATAAGGGCATAAAATGTGTTGCGGTAACAGATGGACAAGGGAGAATAATTACAAGTTTCAATTGTTTATTCAGCATATACATTAGTATATACATTGTATATATAATATCTACAAAGTCAAATACCTTAATAACCTAATTTAATACATTTTAAATATATTTATCTCAGTTTAATAGACATTTGTAGCCAGTCTACAAAGAGTAGCAAAAGGTTTTTAAATTGACCTTACAACTTATAAGTATAATATAGGTCCAATAGAAGAGGATCAAAGTTATGCTTTGAATTGCACTGACAGACAAAGAATGCAAACATAAATTTATGCTGAATGTAATGCTATCTAAGTTTTTTTTTTTTTTTTAATTTCTAAAAAAATTTAATTTGTGCTGGACACTAGAGGTAATTTTAATAATAATATAGAAGTCTTCAAAAGGTGATTTTAAATGTATTTTTTGATCTAGATGTTAACCTTCCCTTGGCCAGCCCCAGGATAATTGTTGACACCTTATAGAGGAAGGAGAACATAGATTAAACATCACTGGTGACTAAAATGACAGGGATTAACATACAATTGGACATTTATTAGTAGTTGTTGTACTGTGTATAGTGTAGAAGTGTAGAAGTTTTTATATTTCAGACAGTTTAAATGTCAATCATTGAGAGTCAAACATGAAATGAACACACAAAGGCTGCATTATTCAGTAATGAGATTAAGTCCAAAAGTCAGTCCACTTTAATCTCTTGTTTAGTGTCCTACGTTTTCCCAGAACAATATTTGGGTCTTCTCTGGCCTTTTTAACTTTATCTCTCTGCCATTTGGTGCTATCAGTGTGTACAGTTGCTTCATATGAGGTGAAAACAGACACTAAAATTCACTGTAAATACAAAAATACTTAACAAAAAGAGGCTTAAAGTCAGATGCATAGAGATACAGTCTGGTGATAATTCCCTGTTCATCTGTTACTGACCTCTTTTAAATGTAGTCTATAAATTGTATTAAATTTATATAAAAAAGTGGTTTTCTGCTCTGACAGAACTAACTGTGTGGAAGACACTGAAAATGAAGATTATGTTATCCTGTACAGCAGCTTGATAAATATTTTGTTACTTGAAATTTCCTGACCCAAAAAAAAGCCCCATGCGATGCTGACCTTTTAGCCCAGACCTTCACACCATGATCAGAAGACGAGGAAAGGACACGCCAAACACACCCTTTTGTTTCTACGAAGCCCATAACTTGGACTGACTTGCTCTCGTATGACCTTACGTTTTTAAAGTGTGCTCGCAAAGTACTTTGATAACAGCTCGACTGACTGATGTGGAGCTGCTTCGGAGTGGCCGTCTCTGTTTTTTGACCTTTCACTTGACAGGTGTTTAATGGCAGCTCGGAGAATGTGATACATAAAGGAGAAATCAGGAGCAGCGTCGGTCTCTCACTTGTAAATGATTTACTTGACTCACTATTTCTGTTTGGGTCTCCGCTCTCCTCGTCCCCTCGCCGTTCTTTGTGTCCGTCTCACTTCTCTTTACTTCCCCGTTAACTCCTCCTCCCGCTGCTCAGCTCTGATGGATGGCGTTTGTGTTCACATGCTTGTTATTGGCCAGTGCTCCAGGGCTCAGGCGTTAGGTTGTGTTTATGAGAGGAGCCTGCACTGATTCCGCGATAAAACCAGATGTTCCCTTACAAGGCTTCGAGCCTCCCCGATGTAGCTCTCATGTCCATATCAGGTATAACCTTCCTGTTGTACACAGGCCTCCCAGCCTCCAAACTATAGCACGTCGTCGCCTTCACAGTGGTCAAAAAAGGTTGCGAGTGAAGGACATACGTCTGCTGTTTGTACTGTGATACAGAGAAACACTCACATTTACAATAGGCAGAGTATATAAAGTGTATGTCTGTTAGTTAGAGTGAAAAAACTGCATATTATTAATTTTGTCTAAAATATTCTAAGTATAAAAAGCTAAAATTGTTGGCTTTTACTGCTTTTCTTTTGAGTTTTATCACTGAATTTTATGTCACTGTATTGTTATATGAAGGTCATTACATTCATTACAATAAAACAGTAAATAAAGGGAGAAAAAAAACACTTGTCTAGGGTTACAGGTGCAGCTGCCATGACAAATGAGTGTACAACGGATCTGAATGTACAGCAGCGAGGAGTCGCACAAAGTGAGAGTTATTTGTCAAACAGGTGACGGTTTCCCATACGAACGGTGCACCCAAAACAAAATCACAGAAAGGTAGTTTTTAATGCAGTGAAACACAGTGTTGCAACCACGTGAAGTTATGACAGGATCTTTTGTCTCAACAGTCATGAGGTAAACACTTGAATGACACGATTGCACATACGGGTTTGATTAGCCAACACACTGAAGTCGCATGACATTGTCTTAGTCTGTGTACTCACAGTGATTGTGTTATTTATTAAATGGACTCAGACCTGACTTATCTTTACTGTATGAAGCAGCTATTTTGGGGCTTTGACATTTTCATATTTAGTTTATTTTATTAACATTAGTTTTGTTTGTTTTTTTAAGTTTTAGTTTAGTTTTTCAACTTTTACAAAGAACTCTGATGTGAGAAGGCATGATATTACATACAGTATGAGTCACCTGTTACCCCGTCGACACTGCAGGAAAATGAAATATTAGCCCATTTTTGCCTGCAGTTCTTCATTGGTGTAGTTCATGTTGTATCATTAATTATAGTTTTTATTTAGTTACCATGTTATTATTGTTTTCAGTTAATAAAATAACTTTTTCCCCTGCAAATTTTACTTTTAGGTTTCATTAATTGTAAGAAGAATGGTATAAATACTGACACATTTGACCAAAAAAATACTGTAACATTCAATGCGAAAATGTAAAGTCATGCAAACAAATAACTTAATATCTGTGTAGAATGTAAGATTTTAGTCTTGGACAGTTTTAGCCCTCTGAGCCCTACCTTTGTCATCTTTGATATTATTTACTTATTAATTTGTTGGTTTGTACAATAAAGAAAAGCCAAAATATAGTAAACTGTGTGGGTGAGACAAAAAAAACCCAAGAGGTTTCTAAAAATATAAATAAGCATAAACAAGAAAAAAAAAAACTGAGAAAATGCAAACAAAAGTAACATTAAATAAGATCTTGTGGAACATAATCAATGAGAATAAAATATAGCAAAGTAAAGCTTGAAACAAACTAATAATAGCCACCCAAACAATATACAAAACTAACAATAATACAATAATACTAATCTTGGCAATCAGAATTTGGGCTGGTGTAAGAGGGAAATGAGGCTGTAAGAATGGAAGAGGCCAGTCGCACACACGGTTACTTATTGTAACACCATAAACAGCTGCTTAAATTATTTAAGGGCGTGCAACACTTTTAAAGCACTAATTGTACATTCTGTGCGTCACAAGGTCAACGGTCCTTTTAATAATTACTTATGTTAACACTGGGTAAACCTGGGATATTTATATGAACCTGCAGTTCAGCAAATCAATGTCAGCAGAAAGGACTTTGAGAAGTACTATTAAGAGTATTTACACTTGGGCTCTCAGCCACCAGTCTCCAAAGGTCATACATGCCCATATTCTTGCCAATCTCTTGTGATAGCAATGAATTGCTGCAGTTCAGGTCAACACGAGATTTAAGCAGAGATAAAAATGTAACCTGCATATACAGCCTGCACTGCAGACCACCTGCAACTATTTATAGGGACATGATTTACTCAGTGGTTTCCAGTAAATGTGGGATCAAAGTCATGCAGGGATTAAATCAGTTTACATGGAATATGTTTTGCTGTATAAAATCCCGTCCTAACAGCTGTAAAAAGCCAAATTCTTTTATCATTTGACTTGATTCGAACCTCTCCACGGCGCCCATCTGGTTGCATTCACCACCCTAATTTAAATAGCTTGAGTCACTTTCAGAAAGCTAAACTCCATAATGAAAACACATTCTGACTGTAATGCGTTTGGAAACAGACGAGGCCTGTGTTACACCTGTATATGACCGTGTTGGCTCCGTGTACAAAGCAGCTGCGAACGAGAGGACGCAGTCTCCCAACAACACATCCACATCAATCCCCTTTGGCAGTGCACAATTCCAACTAAAAAGGACCATACATGTAGGTACAATTATCGGATTAAATATACAGTTTAATCAGATTTTCGGTGTTTGTTTTTGTAGGTCAAAATAATGCTGCCAGGCTGTGTGCATGCTGTAGCTGTCAGTGCTGGTAGTTTTGGCGCGCACGCGTCTCTTAAGTTATGGGTCGTTTGAGCATGAAACATACCATTGTGGGAAAAAGTTCATCATTGACGTACGAGGTTTGACCTTACTCAGATTGTGGCATTTATGTTGTGCCTGCACGTTGTGTTTGTCATTATGCAAGCTTCACTTTGTCTGGAGAGCAGCCAGTGGCAGAAACTTTGTCTGTGTGAGTCAATACTGACAGTTCAAGTGGAATTTTTGTCTTGACTTTAGATACATGTTGTTTATCAATGCAGTAAGCCATATCCCTCTGTAGGAAGGACCAGTGGACGCAGTTTAGGTCTGCTTTTTTTTTAGTCTTCTACAACATAAAAATCTCATATTTAATACAGGGTAAAGGGGAAAACTGTAGTGACATGGTTACCTGGTAATTTTAAATGTATGTGCATATTTAATGTTGTTAATGACATCTTATTGCATGGTAGAGGCACAAAATGTCTGAAAACTGCATTTTTGTATTAAATTTTTTTATTTACACAATCAGTATAAGTGATGTGTGAATTTTAGGACCAAATGCAAACTACCCCCAGATTTATCATGTTTTGTATTTTATTATAAATATGTATATTTATTTAACAAAAATAAAACATTGAATAATCAAGTTTTAAACACAAATGGCTCAATCTGGTAACTTTTCCAGTTTGATGCATGGTTTCATGTAAAATAGGTTTTAAAAACTTTGTCTGTCTCTTTTAATCTTGATATTTCACCTTCATGTATGAGTGAATGAATTAATGTTTTATTTCAGACATATAAAAACACAATATACCACCAATCACCTTGATGTACAGTGTCAGTTTTAGTTTGTCAGATTGTGTAAATCTCAAATCAAACAATATAAATAAAATATCTACAACTCTAAGTTTTTTTTTTTAACACTGAGGTGGCATGTCTCTTGCCTTGTGCCTCTGTCCTTTACATGTGATTAAAAGGCTTATCTTCTTACATTTTTTAAATTTTCTGAGTGCAGTTATGTAAGTTACCACAATAAAAGCCATGTTTCCATAAGAAGACAAGTGAATTAGAAACAAACCTTTAATGAAATTGCGAAAAAAAAAAAAAAAAAGACAAAGGGAAATTCCATAAGCATGTTTGGAGCGATTGAATCAGGTTATGTGGTGTTGTCAGAAGGTGAAGTTTCACATGACTGTAATAAACGGGCACAGAAGAAGAGCATTCTGTTGTTGTTTTACAGCTTGTTGTGTCTTCAGACTTTACAAACTAGACGGCATTAACCCTCGCTCACCCTGAACCTTATTGAATACTCTAACATTCACGCCACTGGCCCCTAACTACCTTAAATACACACATTCGATTGGTCCACAGCGACGCTCTTGCAAAACAAAATGACTTTATGAATGGATGTGATCTTTATTCATGGATGAGACCGAGGGCTAATCTGGTCTACTGCTCATACCAGGTTTATGGGAAGAATCAGGAAGGTCCGTCAGGGAAAAAACGGTTTCCATTTAAAACAAACAAACAAAAAAAAAATTATTGTGAGTGAAATTTGGGTCATTCTCTTGTGTGAAACATAAAATAGCCAATTAAATGCATTCGTGGAAACAGACCTGGAGACTGTGGTCTAAAAAGCACCATAAATCACATTTTCCACCTACGTATGTTCTTATTCTTTATCTGAGTCGAGCAGCTCAGATGTGTTTCACAAAACAACTTCCTGCTTTTCTTTGTGGAAGATGCCAGCGTGGTCCCAGGTCGGCGGGGAGATACAGCAAATCCGACTGTGTGGAAAGTCTTCTGGGATCCTTAAGTATCTTCCACCACTTTGAGCTGAAATGAGGACACACCTGCACCCTGTGGCCTAAAAACAGCCTGAGCGATGGCTGGCAGTGCCTTCCCTTCCCGGGCTCCACATCATCCCCCCAAACATCCCATAGTCCTGCTTTTACTTGTGTAACTCGAGCAGCTGCAGACTCTGTGGTCTCTTTCTGTAGGCCTTCTGCTTGGCCCCGTCGTTCTTTATGGTCTCCACTATGATGCACACATCCTCTTTCCACCATGTTCTTCAAATGGATTGGGACCAGCCTGTGGGATGAATTTGTGACATGCAAAAATTATGCTGACAATATTAACAGTAAAAATCATTTTAGTTCAGGTTCTACATTCAGACCAATGTGATCTAAAGTGGGTCAGACCAGTAAAATACTATCATAATAACATATAAATAATGACAACTTCAATTTTTTTTTGTTTTAGTGTAAAAAAATTAAATACCTGAAAATGTTCACACTTACAAACGATTGCTAAAAAAATGTGAATAACCTGATAAAATATTAACAACATGAAATGTCTTAAGAGAATTAAGTGCACTTTTACCAATATTCTGCCTATTACTAAATGTTTTGTGTATTTGTAGCTCCATTGTGATCGATAAGTTGTAATGTGCATGTGTAAATGATAAACTGAGGCAGAATATTGTTAAAATTGCACTTGTTTTTCTTAAGACATTCAGGTTGTTCATGTTATTCACATTTGTAATGAAACCTTGTCAACATAAAGATTTTCATAATGTGATTTTGCTTCTTCAGTTAGTATTTTACTGGACTGGACCACCTCAGATCATATTGAATGTGACCCTCCCATTTTAAATCATTACTCAGATAAATCTCACAATTAGACGGAGAACAATTAACAAATATCGACTGTATGTGGGTTAAAACTGCATATTAATGTCTGTTTATTCTTCTCCTTGACACATACAGTATACAGCACTGGGATGAAGCGTGATCAAACTTGGCTTATACCGCTGAATTTTCCTGCTACTTCCCAAAACCCCACAGTTGTAATTCTTCTGCATTTTTTTTTTCTTTTCCAACCTCGTCTGGTCTGTTGTCTGATTTTTCTAGGGACACAAGCACAACAGCCAGGAAGTAGACAGCGACTGCTATCTTCCCTGCTTCAAAGGGATTAGTGGGTGTGTGTCTATAGGCTGTGTGCTGTACGTCTACTGACTCATGTAAACAAAACACCATAGTAAAACCACATGCTATGCCCCTGAGATAGAAGATGAGAGACTTGTGTAGGCTGCTCATTCTGCAGCGACAAAGGGAGACTTCTGGAGATAGCATCTTGTTTGGAACAATCAGCCCACAGTGCTTTTGCCGGCTCTAGTATTAATTTCAGCTCCCATTTTTAGAGTTTCACCATAATTTGTGTAAGAAGCAGTTCTATTTTCTCAGCTCAAGGCGTCCACTGGGTTTGTGAGCCAAAAGTGAACTAGATCACATAGTTAATTTTTCATTTAGGCTGCCTCTACTTTTGGTTTGACTTTCATGTCACTTTTAGAAGGACAGTATATAAAAAATAAATCTGTATCTGCGTCTGAAATACCTTGAATGCAATATGACGTGGTCTAGAATCCAGAACTCTATATCACTCACTTACGGCTCATTTATGCTCGCTTTACGCACGTAAATAGGTACGTCCGTTTTTAATGTTGGCAAGCGTCACTGCCTACAGGCCGGATACCACAAAGAAGAGTAAAGGTTTATAAAAAGAGGTCAATAGTCAATAATAACACACATGGTGACAACAGAGGTGGTGTTACTTCTGTGTATACTAATGTTGATATTGAGAAGGGTAGTTGTCATAAATATGTTGGTAGTTTTTCACTAACTCACACAGTCGCTCTTTGAAAAGTTCCGCTATTTCTGAAAATTATTCTCTTCAAATCTCAACACTGCGTCCACGATTCCTGATGGTACTGCTCCGTATTCTCCGTCTGGGTACGCATCCACAAACTCCTGGACAACGGACAGAGTTACACACGTAATGTACACAGAGAACGGACAGCACGCTCCGTCTGTATCCGTCTGCATCTTTCACGTAGACTATAAATGAGCCCTAAAATGCAGTTGAAAACTAAAACATTGAGTGGAAAAAAAAACAGGATGCTTTGTGTCATGTATGTACAGTATTGTTCTAATAGTCTTAGGCCAACATTAGATTTGTAGGTTTAGTAAAGTTCTAATGACCACACATATGCATTTCTCTGTATTAAGATCCAATCTGGATTTATGTGACGTATGTACAGCAGTAAAAGGTAAAAAACAGCTTCTATGAACCAAAGTGGCAGTATTAATGTGACCTCCATTCATTTTTAACATGTCTTCAACCATTTTGTTCAGACAATATGAGATTTATTACATTAATTTCCTGATGTTTTATACCAGGTTTCATGCAACACATGTCGGATGTCTGTAACTGTTTGTGCTGCTTCTTGTCTTGGGGTCAGAGGTCACACTAAATCAAAGGTGTCAAACTCATCGTAGTTCGGGGGCCACATACAGCATAATATGATCTTAAGTGGGCCGGACCAGTAAAATAATAACATAATAATACATAGATAATGTCAATTCCAAACTTTCCTCTATGTTTTAGAGCGGAAGTAAAATTACTCGATGGAAATGTACATTTACAAACAATCCTTTAACATGAACAACCATAAAAGAAACAGAAATGTATTAAAAATAAGTGCAATGTTGACAATATTCTGCCTCAGTTCATCATTTACACATGTGCATTACAACTTACAGATCATAGTGGATAGTCTATAAATACACAAAATATTTAGTAACAGGCAGAATATTGTTAAAATTACACTTACTTCTTTTAAGACATTACAGTTTGTTCATATTTGTTCAGGTTATTCATATTTTTTCATCATGTTCATCATGTAATTTTACTTTTTTAGACTAAAACAGAAGAATTTGGAGCGGTTATTATTTATAGGTTATTATAATAGTATATTACTGATCTGATCCACTTGAGTTCAAATTGGTTTGAATGTGGAACCTGAACTAACCTGAACTCGGGCCGGATTGGATCCTTTGGTGGGCCGGTTTTGGCCTGTGGGCCGTATGTTTGACACCCATGCACTAAATAGTCACTTTAACGTTTAGAAGCCATTTAGTTACGTTTTTTTATGTCTTTTAAGGCTGTGCACATATTTTCTGTATTTTCTTATTGTGTATGAAGAAAAGAGATTGAGAAATAAATATGTATTCTCATTTCAACCCTGCAATAACTTAGACTTTTGCGCAGTATGGTATTATCTTCTTAAAACTCCTCCCCCTATGATTGATTGAAGCAGTACAAAACCTGTCTTGTGTCTGATTTTAGGAGACTGTAAGGGGCTTCATTAAGAGCAATGACACACTTAACAGACCATTGTTATAGGAAAAAAGTTTGAAAACATGAAATTTATAATAAAAATTTCAGTTGATCTTTGGCTAATTTCTTACAGTGTGATGAAACCAGAAGGAGGACATGACACTAATGTTTTGCTTGCTGTTTTTGGGGTTGATTTTTATACTTTTTTTATTGATAAACACAAACTCCATGTAGTAAATAAAAATACTAATACAATCACTGCAGAAGGAGGGACGGGGGGGTCTGCAGGGCAGCCGTTAAACAACACCCGTCCAGTGAAGTGGTAGATGAGTGTGAAAGAGAGGGATGACATTTTGCACAAGCTCCTTCCCCTCGTCAAAGAATTTTCCATGGTCCTGCCAGGTTGCCCTGACGACACCGGTGACATCCACAGGCGGACCAGTTATCTGAAGTACCGGTTTACAGCCTCGGGTCCTGTCGATGGTCTGACTGGGTGCACTGGGAGGGGGGTACGCTCATGTTCAACTGCTCAGTCATTTCTCAACTTTGTCCCCTGCATTCTCTCATCTGTTTAGTAGACAGTGATGGTTGGAAAAGTGAAGGATATATGGGACATATTATATTTCAGTAAGTAAAAGTATGTTTGTGTAAAGGTATATTTTAGTGTAAATTAAGTTCAGAAATAAAAAAAAAAAACAGGTCTCTGCTGGCCTAAAGTCCGATGTCAACTCTCCTGCTTTATCTTTATGATTGTCTTTGAATGTTTTATAGATGTCTGACTCCAGCCATTCAGTAGCTGTTTGTGTAGCTCAGTCCTTTTTTTTTATTATATGGGTTCATAAGTGTAGTAGGATCAGTTGGTTCAGTTGCAGCAGGCCAGGCTGGGGTCAAAAGTTCAGAGACAGTTTTTTTAATCCCTGTCTGCTCCTTCCCTCCGTCCTCTGAGCTGCTGGCCTACCGTCAGCTAACCTGACTGCGCTTTGGCACCGCGCTACAGTCCCAACCTCATTCTGGCATTACAGACTGTGTCCGACTAACCACACACACACACACACACACACCCTCACACACACACACACACACACCCACGCACACACCCACACACACACAGCGCTCTCATCTGGCTAGCTTTCTTTCCTGAATACGGACTTAAAAGAATGGAGCCAGCTTGTGCGTCCTTTTCCTTTCTCCATGTAATCATTTCTTCCCATGTGCGTCTTGACAGCCAGAGCAACAGTCCTCATTATCAGCATGTGCATGTGCAGGCAGCTGCTGACGCTGTGTGTGTCGCTGTAGACTGACGTCAGCACTGCCCTGCTTCTCTCAATACAAATGCACTCTCTGCCATTGATACCTTTTCTCTGTCCCCCCACACTCTTATTAGCATGTTTTTATCAGTTGGAGCAGCACACCCACCTCTCACACCCCAGTGCTATAGTCTAGCTAATATGACATGCAGGTGTAACTAACTGGCCATCTAATAGCCTGCACAGGTTTATTGACTCCTGTTAGGAAATATTTACGACTCGTGTCATGTTAAATAACTGGGTGTATGTGAAATGTTATTTCTATTTTTTACGTGTTACTACTTTTTGCTCATGTGTATAAGTGTGTGTTGTGTTGTGTGAATCTCTCCTTCATTCCTTTTTTTATCATGCAGGTGTGCATAAATATAGACCAGTTATTTCCCTTTTTGAGATGCTTGTACCATAAATAACCAGCGCCGTTTTTCCCACAGATCACATCTTCATATAGTGCACATGCACATGTGGGCGTGCACACTCATGCACCGTGTCATGTTAACAGATCTGGCTATGCTGTTCTCATTTTAAATGGAAATTTGCGTTTATAGCTTGATTTACAGTCCTGTATATGGCCTTGCTTTGTCTGTGTGCATAAAGCTAGTGGTAGAGGAAGTATTCAGATCCTTCAAGAGTGTATTCTGCAGTGTAAAATACTACATTACACTATCACTATAGTTTTATATGAATTAATCTTTCAGTTTGTTTTTTGATTTCGGTTCAGTTTTAATCATATGTTTTAATAATGCATAAGTCGATATAGTTAGATTTTTTTTTTTTGTTTTTGTTTAGTCTTCATTCAGTTTTAGTTTTTCTTGGATGAACAAATAACCTTGGTTTAAAGGATGAACACCCAGAGTGAAAATAAAAGTGAGACATTTGTTGAAATCAAACACTAACCTCACTTTAACTGCATTGTTTTGGTTAGTTTTATATTTCAATTTACACAGTCTTATTACAAGTTTTTTTTAACCTCACTCCACTTTAATTAAAGCGTAAATAGAGGGAAAAAAATCCATTTGAATCTGATGCACTTCATCAGCAGCTCAGGAATTTCTGACAAGTGATTGTCGAGGTATAGACATGCATTCACTGGAGGTACAGAAATGTTCCGAAACTGCCTGAAGCACTCAGAGATTGAACATAGGTGTTTTGTGTACAGGTGTTTAAGTGCCTTATCTCTGCCTCTACCCTCATGTCATGTTTTCATAACATCTCTGTTCATTGAAATATTTTACCATCATGTCTTGCAGAAAGGCCCTGTTGGTAGCACCCATTCAGCCAGCTTTTCCTGTTCTTGTGTACTGGGTGAAAGTCATCGATGTTTTGTGCACAGATTATGTAAAACTAAAGGAATCGGGTGTGGGTGGGGGGGATTACACCACTGTCCATTACATGTAATCCTCTGTTTCGGGTTAAATCATGCCTCAGTGGTAACGCCTGCAGTATTCTGTCAGGTTTAGCTTTTACCTGTCTTCCTCTGTGGTTCAACCCCTGTGCGTGTCTTCGTAAACAAGTAGAATGCCAACAACTCTCCCAAAAGCGCTTTGGGTGCCTTGAAAAGCGCTATAGAAATCTAATCCATTATTATTATTATTATTAACTCTGTCCTCCGGCCGTCTCCCGCCATCCCGTTGCCATGGTGTATGGAACATTGTTTGCTGGCCTCTATGTCGGGTTGCCATGGCAGGGCTTATTTGCCATATTAAATGTTTGGCAGCATTGTACAGATGCTGATGACAAACACCCAACATCCCACTTTGATCAATGAAACAGTTACTGATTAGAGGAGATGGGATGGAACCGCTCATCTATTTATTTATCTGGCCTTAGTAACAGATTTCAGATGTATGTGCAGAAATGTCAAACATGAAGCTTATAACCTGACAGTGTCTTTATTAAAGACATTCTGTTGTTTTGTATTTGTGTAAGCATTTCTTGTTGAAATATAAATTCATTTGTATGTCTTCTTGAAATCCTTATTGGGTAATATAGTGCTAATTCACAGCAAATTTTTAATTTAATAATATATTTTGATACTTCCTGACTAGTTGGGATGTTAAAATGAAGCACTGAAGGACATTAAATAGTTTTGTAGAGGTGTTTCTTGAATGAGGGGAAAAGCCTCTGTGTTTCTCCCCCTTGTGGTGAAGTTTGAGACTACACAATGTCTTTTTCATAAAAATGTTTCCCACTTACTGTGGTAGCAGTAGTCCAGTGTCACTAAAGGATTCATACTGATTTTTAAAAAAAAACTAAAAACACTCAAATATATGTAAAAAAAATATCAGTTAACACCTCTAATAATAACTTGAATTCAACTTAGTATGAACTAGTTACTTGTCTTTTGCATTTTCACTTGATTCAGTAGATTTAGTTGCTTTAGGTTCAGTGTCTTAGTGTTGCACAACATGCATCGACTTTTGAGTGAACACCGCTGTAATGTGTGAGAGCTCCTGTTTGGTTATGAGCAGATAGTGTGGAAATGCAGTTGATTGACGTAGTTGGTGCCAGATAAGCTCTCATAGCTCCATTGTAGATGCACCGTGGTGGTTTCAGCGGTTTACTTTCCTCCTTTTGCTTTCAATCTGCTGTCGCGAAGGCTGCACATACTGACATACCTGTACTAGAAAGTGCATCATGCGGTGCAGGAAATCCTTAATGTAAACTGTTACTACACACAGTGTTTATACAACAGGCAGAAAAGACCAGCAGAAGCCGTGTCGTTCTGTTGCTGACCTGCTGGTGCCCCCACGGAAAAGCCATAAGGCAATGTGCTGAAACTGGAGCATAGGTCAAAGCCTGTGCATGTCCCATGTCATCATATTTAAATAATGTTATTTTTATTATATCACATACTAGAAACCACACACACACACACACACACACTGGTTTGACTAATCCCCTTTGCTCTGTTTTTCAGATGATCCTGTGGGACTGGGATCTGAAACACTGGTACAAACCACAGTATCAGGTCAGTACGTATTAAGGGTCACTCTGGTAACACAGTGAACACTATCTGACTGCAAATAAAGTCATCTCTTTGCACAAGCTCGTTTTAAGTCATGTTTAGGACATCGGGTGCTTTCACTCATATTTTTGGTCACAGAAAATACACATTGTGTAAAACCTGGCATACCATGTCCTTGAAATTTTTGTCATGCCACTTTTTATCTTAGTCAGACATTCTTTGTCTTGTTTGAACTGTTTGTGTAATCTATCAAAGAATTTAGCTCCCACAGACTAAAGGTAATTATTTGTTCCTGTTAGACAGGCCCAAGGCAGCTAGAATGTTTACCCGTGAAAAACCAACTAACTAGTTGTTTTGTGCTGGTCTGTTCTTATGTAGGTTACTTATATCACAGTTGGGAAGTTTTCATTACTTTTTAGTGCTATTTAGTCTCTCAGTTCAGTTTTGATTTCAGTGTAGTCTTAGTTTATTTACGAAATTAACTCATTTTATTTTACTTTTCATTTAGTTTCAGTGTTAGCTTTAGTTTTAGTGGTATTATGAGGACGGAATGAACATGGTGCCATGAAACAATACATTACATCAAATATGATTCAGAAAAAATATTTTCTGTAAACCTTATGAATGCACTGATTGTAAAATGTCATTGTAACATCTGAAATCTTCTGAAAAATGACTGCTTCTTTCAGGCTCTCATCACATTATTGTTGAATGAGCACAGTTGATGAAATGAAATTTTATTTCCCAGCATCAGTGCTGATTGGCCGACCCTAATGTTTACCCGACATACACTGTTGGTCATAAAGGTTGGAATAATTTTGTTCTCAGACACATTTGTCTTTTTATTCCAAATTCTACACATCAGTAATCACCTTTGACCAGATGTAATGATTACATACAAATGCTTTACATACACTTTATCTATCAAGAATAAATCACATTATTACAATAATTTCATGAGTAGTAAAAATATTTTGTTCCAACTTGATGGGTAACAGTGTATCTGTGGATTCCTAACAGACGTTTTATCCTTGTACAACAGGTGCTCTAACAAACAGTGAAAATCGAAGGGAAAAACAAAACAATGGTGATTTTACTGGAAATTATACGCAATTTTATTTTTCATGTTGCATTGTTGATTATATCATTTACTTAGACTTTTATGAAAACCGTTTTTAATGTTTATGTAGTTTTTTCACAGCTAATTTTAGTTTTAGTCTTAGTTTGTGCTAAATATTGTAACCCTTCTGTGTACAGGCTTTGACGTCTAGTTAAAAGGTGTTACCATTCCGATGCTACCATGACAGATCTGCTTTAAAACATACCGTGTATCAGTTGAAACAACAGTTTTGTCCTCCAACATCATCCTCTTTTGTAACTTTGCGTTATTCATGTGTGCTTACGGCAGGGTGCGGTGAGTGGCAACGGTGTGGACCTGTCAGTCATCAACGAGGCCAGGAACCTGGTGTCGGAGCTGCTGTCGGACTCGTCGCTGTCGCCCCAGGCCATTTCAGCTCTTCGCAGCGTCTCCAGCCTCATGGGGACGTTCTCAGGCTCCTGCAGACCCAGGGTCAACCCTTTCACCCCCTTCCCGGGTTTCTACCCATGCGATGAGGTGGAGGACTTTGTAGAGAGGGGCGACAGGAAACCCATGAAGGTACAGATGGATACAGTCTGTTAAATAAGAGCTTTAATACCTCAAATCAGAATCCAATCAGGTACCAACAATTTAACACTGGCTAGATTTGAGTCAGACTGCGATGAACCAAAAAAGGACTTGGATTTTAAATTAAATTAGGGTTTATTATTATATTATCTTGCATCAAACTTTAATACTAGCTCACTGCTCTGGAGATGAATAGATAGGAACAACTGCTAAATCAGCCAGTTTCAGGTTCTTCTTCACACTTTCACTCTGCTTTTGTCTGTTGATTTTTTTCCAAATTTGGCTCAAACTGCTCCATCAATTCAATCCACAGGTTTCTCTCAAAGGAGGAAGATTTTCTGCAAAACCATCATGAAAAGCAAAAACAACTGTTTAGTTAGCCAGTAAACAATGTGATGTTTTTCGGGGTCCCAGCAGTGCACCAGGTTATTTTGTATAGTGCTGTGCAAAAGTCAAAAGCAACATTAGATTAGCTTTTTTTTTTTTTTTTTTTTTTTATCTAAATTTTAAATTACCATGCATGAGGATTTCTCTGTCTCTGCATCAATACATTTAGGTAAAATATGTATATTGTAGAAATTATCATCTTGACAGGGAAATTATAAGATGATGTAAAGAAAATGCTTCTGCATTAAAACTTGGTTGAATTTACTACCAAATTATGTATGGAAGTTCTAAACAGTCGATTCAGGAGAGTTTAATCCAAAAATGCAGGTCATATTGAATAGTGACTGTTACCTGTAGAAGCCATTTAGTTGTGATTTATTTAGTTTTTAAATACTATGCACATCTTTCCAGCATCATCTTGTTATATCTTTATAAAAAAGACTCACAAAAATCAAAGTGCATGTTCATTACAACCCTGCAAAACCAACAGTGTCTAGTGGCCTAAGACTTCTGAACAGAACTGTATTTATTTTAATTTGGGTAAGCAAGCATCTGCATTTTGAATATATATACAGTGAACCCTCACACTTCGCGGTTAATGGGGGCTGTGACCCCCCCCGTGAATGGTGAAAACCGCGATGTGGAGTACCCCCTCTACGAATTTTC
>JAPQRQ010000018.1:31640725-31663312 GCA_037367365.1 Apogon talboti | reverse complement strand
TCTATCTATCTATCTATCTATCTATCTATCTATCTATCTATCTATCTACCTATCTATCTATCTATCTATCTATCTATGATCAGTTAAGCATATAACATATTTTTTAATAAATTCAGCAGTTGCAGTTTTGGGTTTATTTATCATCACGGTACATAGTGAAATCCATATATTTCTATTCTGTCCTAGTCCTACAATGCATGCTACTCAGATCCTGATTCATTCATCCATTCATTCAGCATTAAATGATGTGCCCCGTTATAGATTGTCTTGATGAGAACATGCATGCTAATGTGTACAGATAAAACTAACTGATGGCTCGATAGTGAATGAAAAATCTTCAGGTGGTTGTTCAGTCTGTTAGCATGCTGTTGAAAATTTGTATAAAACATCTATGAAATCTATGAATGCATGGCATTTCAGACACGTATAACGCATGTAAACACTAACATGTAACTGCATGCCAATGTTATTGCAAGACTGCATGTTTGTCTTTGTCTCATACAGCCTGGATAGACCCATGTCCAAGCGCTGCACCGGCTTAAGCACTTGTGTGCTGGGCAAACTCTCCCAGGACATTCACAAACTACAAACCTATCCCCGCACCGACGTGGGAGCAGGGACGCCTGGGAAGAAGCGAAGTCTATCTGAGAATTATGACAACTATGGCAACTCATACAACTGACACTCTCCATTTCATCCCATCTCTTTTTCCTGTCTGTCTTCGCTCATTTTTGCTTGTCTGTCCATTCATCTGGGTTCACACATGAAGCTGCTGATGCATGTGGATCCAAACGTCAGAGGAGTGTCTTGACTTCTAATGTTTTATAACTTTAATTTTTGATAGAGAATTAAAGAATCCTGCCATTTCTGTACAATATTTGTGCAATGTGGTGTTCTGTGTGGAATTATTTAATTTATATTGTACGCAAACTCTTACAAAAAGAATAGAGAATCAATTCAGCAGAACAGTGATTGTGTAACAATTGAAAAATAAAAGGTAAGCAAGTACAAACTCACACAAAAATCCACTATTTATATTATAATATTATTTATCTATATACTGCCTATAATTTATTGTTGATGAAGTTTGATATTTTTGCAAATTTAGTCTTAACTGTATTAAATATGTTTCTTATCTTTCACATCTTACAAGCAATACAACAGCCCAGAAGCGAGCATGCAACACAGCGACATGTGTAACCCACCGCTTGGCCGATTTCCTGAGTCGGTCAGGTGGACTGGGACATGCCAACTTTGTTCCAACCAACGTGGGTGCCCAGGCGTTTGGCAGACGGAAGCGACATGGCCCTGTGTGAGCACCAGGAAAGACAAACGGTAATTTAACGCTCTATACTGATTACCATTATTAAGATTGGGTGTCAAAATTGGTTTGTTGTAAAACTAAGAGTTAATAGTTGTTACACTTTGGACAAAATTTAGTGTTTGAAGTTTCCAAAGAACATGTTTTTCGAGACTTTCAAATTAAAGCAAGATTAATCTCTCAGTATATTACTCTAAAATGTGTTTGCATAGACAAAACAATATTTTTAGGACTCTATCCAAAAATGTATTATTAATTTGAGTGACAGTTAAATAACCATGAACTAGCCAGGTCCTTCTGTATTTCTCTCTCATCATCTTAAATCACATTATCAAATAAATTGATAAAAATATGTTTACTCATACACAGTGTTATGGCAATAATGGAAATACACTTTCAACAGAAATTTTCACTCATTTTTTTCCTCTCTTCTCTTTGCCTCTCTAGGGTGTCGCGTCTCATCATCCATCCACCTACGAACACTATGATCATCAACAACATGCATCACATGTATAATAAAGAAAAAACATCACATATGGACTGGTGACTTGTTTTCAGACCACCAGGTGTCAGTACTCATTATCACTCAGCGCTTAAACAAAAAAATGAGTAGAATTGACCTCATCTTCATCATGGAAGAGTAATTAAGAAGGTAACTGCTTTTGCTGACACAGATAATGATGTTTGTTCTATGTTTTTTGACAAAGAAATGACCTCATAAACAAGATGTAAAACATCTCATTTCATTTTACTATAGTGCACAATGTGACAACGTATTTATGATTCTAAATTAAAGCAAGAATAAATTGTATTTTATCTAAAAATGGTGTTCATGTCTCAATTAATTTCAGTTTTATTGCTATGAAGTGTTGTGAGCAGTTAACTTCCATGTTTGTTAATAACTATTGTGGGAGCAACAAGAAAGGGGCTCAAAAAGGTGGTAAATGTGTACATAACATGGCCAATGAGAGTTATTGAGGATCACCAATTCTATTAAAGAACTACACAATCATGCTGGTATTACATTACAGCAAAGAATGCTGGGAGAAAAAAACGGAGTAAACATGCTATGGTCATTTCAGCACATATTTGGCACAGCTGGCTTTGTTCTATCCCTGAAACCCACCAACTCTAAACAAGAAAGCAAAGTCAGCAATTTTATGTTGAGGTCATAAAGCATAATACTCACCAGCAGCCCTATTTAGGATGTCTGCATCACTGTCCACAGAGGTACAGAGGCCCAGTAGTACTTCCTCGATGACCCTAATCAGAATCAGAATCCTTTATTAATCCCAGAAAAAGGGAAATTATTATTATTATTATTATAATATCATTAATGATGGATCTCTTCCATTTAACTGCCCCCATCTCCATGAAATGCAGCCAAGTACATACATCTTTATGACATAAGTTGAGATAAAAAAGTTCCACCTTACCAGTGAAGACTGAGGTCCTGATGGAACTATGATATCACTTGTGAACCCAGATGTAATGCTTAACAGGTTAATTTTGGTATACTTTCCATTGTTAGTTTATGAATACTTTGTGGGCACATTGAAATCACTATTTTTGCTCTGGTCAAGTCCAAAGAAAGAAAAGTGCAATATGTTTTGTTTTATAGAATAGTATAGTATAGTGTAGTAGGCTGTGACGTCTGATGTGTTGGACTTTGATTGACACGTCTGATTTATAGCTGGCTCACCGGCTGACTTTTAGAGCTTCTGTTAAAATAATATAACTCTTTTTTTCTCAGGCATATAGCAGTATAGTTGTGTGACTATAGTTGTGTTAACAGGTTACACTAACAAAAGGAACAAAATGACTTACTTTTTACTCTTATAATTTTACCAAATCAATAAGCTAGCATTTAGCATCAGCTCCCCCATGACCCCTTGCAGACAGCTTTGACCACTTGTGCTCCAGTAATTCCACCCTGGTGTTCAAAAATGGTCAGTTATGGCTAAAAAAAAAAAGGCAACATGGTGACACCCAAAATGCCAACTATTGGCATTCAGAAATCAATGGATTATGTCTTTTTCTCCATTCACTGATTATACTATATATTATACTATATAATATATATACAGTCTATGGATTAAATAAAAACAGCAGCTGCTGGACAAACTGGTGTTACTTATGTTAACTGGTAATTATAACTGTACTAATTATAAGCAAGGGGAGAAAAGTGATGATGATTCTTAGAGTCCATGACTGACAGGGGCCCTAGAAAATAGTACATTATTAGTACATGAAATTTATCAACCTATCATCATAAAAGAATGTTTGGTTCATATGCTTTCCTTGTATTAATTTTTATTCATTTATTTATTTATTTTTCAGAAAAGAATAAAATCCAGTCAGAAATGTATTATTCTACACACTATCCCATTTGTTATTATGCTGTATTATTATATTCCACAAAATGTTCCACAGACAAAACAAAGACAAGCAGCATTACTCATTGGATGCTGGGGGGTTTTAGTCATGATGTTATTTTGAGAACTATTAGGGATATATTATGAAATGTATCATGACATTCTACAGAGCCAGGATCATGCGTAGGTGATGTGAAAAATACAACTCACCATCCAAAAATAAAAACTATATTTTATTTGTATATCAACGTAAAACAAACAAACAAACAAAAAAAATCTAATACTGTTACCATTAAAAATATTATTAAAATGTTAATGATTATAATCATTAATCTTGCACAAAATCATGAAATATGTTGTTAACAGTATATTGATTCATGCCTCCAGTGTTATTTTTTTATGGGTTTGCATGGTTTATGGTATTAAAATTGTGCTCTCATAAAAGTGCAAGACTATTTTTCTTGAAACACTATGTTATTTTTGTAGTAGAAATATTATGACTTTCTTGTTCTAATATTGTGTTTTTGTTTACAAAAGTTGTTGTAATTTGACTTTTCTCTTGACGTATTATGACTTTACTCCCAAAATATCAGGTATTTGTTATTTCCCAGGTGGTCCTTAATTATCCATTTTACCACGTGTCTGAATGAATTCGACTGTGAAGGAAGTGAAGCTCTCCCGCAATTAGCGACAATTGACTTTTTAGATTGCGGTAAGTAAGTTAACTTATTCGGTAAGCTATGTCATGGCTGTCTGAAGAGAAGTGCAAACAATAATACCTTACAAATACCCCATGCAAATTTCCTCAATGCGTAAACCAGACATAGAAAGCAGGGGACACTGATATCACACTAAGGCTAACCCGCTAGCATGCTAACAGTTTAAGCCAGGTTCGCTAGTTAGCATTGACCATCACTGGAGATACCTGTAAAACGAAGAGTTATGACATGGATCCACTAGACTCCTGTGACAGCGTTTATAAATCAAGACTCAATGAAGATGTAAGTTACAGTTTATTTTCAAAATGTCACTTTATTTTGAAAACAGCAGTGAAGATGGGCGACCCACCTGTCTTGCTAAATGGTGTAGTTACTCTACAGTGTGATAAAGTCCTAATAGTGTTTCTGAGGGACGTGTGCTGTGGTGGTGGGATTGTAAGGTCGAGGGGACTTGTGTGATTCCACTTGAAAATGTGCAGTCATATTCAAAAGCAAAATTACAGTTGATTTTGCCCTACAGAGTTTAATGCTCTTTACCAAAGCTTAAAAATCATAACCTCTTAAGACCCAGCAATGCATTCTTCTCTTTTAAAATGTATCTGAAAAACTACATTATGCTGTTTCCAATCAAGACAATTATTCAATGTAAAAAAGCCAAAAGTTTTACTTTCCTGTCTCTCAGGAATATTAGCAGTCGGGTATATTTTACTCTATTTGTGTGCAATTTGCCTGTTGTTTAGGTAATGATACTGATGTTTTATTATTACCATTTGTAAACATGACCATTTCAGCTACTTTTCCTTTATTTTATATAATACATGTTGTCTAATGTCTGAGGTGATGTCTGTAATGTTCTGGTTTGCGTAACACAGTTGAAATGGAAAGCAGAATCTGTAACCAAAGCCGTACAAGTTGTTAGTGGGAAACTCTACAGGTTATTAAGTAATAGAAAATATCTATTAATAGTGTCAGTCTGCTATTGGGTCCTCTCCCCTCAGAATAGTTCTATGGTAGCAACAGATTGTCTGACCTTCTCAGCAGAACAGAAAATATCCCCAGAGACATTTGTTATGACTAATAGCACCCTTGGGTATTGTCACTACTTCTCTAGAGTTTCTTTGTAACAGCTCCATGGCTGCCCGGCTTCTCTAATTGACACACTTGTTCTACCAGTTGCTTGACCCCCTCTGAAGTGCCTCTTTTGAGAGTTTTTTTTTTTTTTCTAACTTGGAATATTCAACCAAGGGATTAATGAATTAACTTGTGTGATATAAACCTATGATGTTGCATAGTATATTTAATTATGTCCAAGTGCAAGTTAGTATATGGTGCTCTAACACTAATCAAATGTTAATAGGCAGGGCAGGGTTAAGTATGAAAACAGTGGAACAGTGTTTAATAATAAATGTAATACCAGTTTATATAAGGATGGTCACTTTATACAGGTTAATTACTGGTAAGGTTATTAATATGTAAATTAACATTTTTAAAAGGAACCTATGAGATATTTTTAACCTCTTACAGGGTTTTCTGAGCATAATGCTGATGGACAGCATGCTTATTTGGGGGTTACCCCCAATGATTTTTATAGCTCCTTTAGTATTTAATTGGAATATTCTTGTCTTGGAAACAGATGTTGTATTACTATTCTTACACATGGAAACCACAAAACAGTTGTCCTTGGTGTCTCTATTTGTTTTAAGACATAGTTTGGCCTGAGGAAAACCACGCAGACTCTTGACAAGCATCTGATTAACATTCTCATCATGTTTTTCCCCTCTGCTATGATTGCTAGTGTTTGACAGGAATAAACATTGTCACTACAGTGGCAAAGATGTAAAATAATGTGAAATAAGTTCTCATTCAAAAGATAGTTTAAAGTCTAACTTCATACCATTGAGAAACAAACTTGAGTGTTGTTTTGGTTGTTAATGTCCAAAGTGGGTTTTGGATTTGTTTTAACTTTCCTGTTTGTGTTGATGCACAATACACATCACAGCTGATTAGACAGAGGAGAATCGGTCTATGTGTGGATGCGAGTAGCCATGTGCAAACTCCCAATCAGAGCTAATGAAGGAGCTGAGGGCTGGTGTCAAAGTTAGTTCAGAGCCTCAGAGGAGCTGTTTTAGATGCTGTGTCTCTTCAGTGTCTGGGGATAAGCATCTGTCACTTCCTCCTCATTGCCATCTGGATGACAAACTGGGAATCAATTAGAGTTGCACTGTTTTACTTATCTTGTTTAACAAAGAATCACAGACATTTACCAGTGGGCTGCTGGTTATACAACTTGTGTTGATTCTGACCATTATCTGAAGCATTACTATAAAGATCTTTCTCCTTCAGTCATAAGGTAGAAGTGTGATATGTGATGGCATCTTGTAATGTAGAACTATGAAAATAGTGGAAAAAGTCATAGGTTAGTGGTAGAAGTTAATGGTTCCTGTAAAATTTGTGTGTAATTGTTATTATTTTATGTTTTAATTTCTACCTGGAACGAACTAACAGAATTATGTCAAAGTATGTCAGAAAAAAAGTGGTGTTTTACATTATAACCTTCATGTAATCAGGGAATTGCTCTGTTTAAGAACAGCATGTACACATTGTTCACATCTCACTGAATATCTACCCCTCAGCCCTCCTCATTGATATATATTACTGGAATACTTGATTGTGTTGGGCTAAATGGGACCTAACTGGTGATAATAATTGAGCAAGTTTTCCTTATATTCTGGCTACCTGGGTATCAAAAGGCTGGTCCCTGGTCTCTAAATGTAAGGGTAATACATTGTATAGTCACAGTTGCATGTTTTTGCTTATTTATGTGCTATTTACTATTTAGTCTAATATTAACATATAAAGTAGGTTCATATTTAATTGAGTAAGTACAAGTAAAATAAAAAAGTAAGATAACAATATTCCAAAGACTTGTATGTTTGTGTCATTTATGATAACATATTGCAGTTTATTTGTTTTTTTTTTATGGTTGATTAAATGTGATCTTACAGCCCAGAGCAACATGCATTCTGAAATCTGATTCACCCCCCCAGTCTGCTTCTTCTACTCTGTAGTGCCACCATGTGGATAAATGTGCAACATATGATGCAAATGTAAGGAGCTGTAATGCATTAAAGGAAATATGTAAGTGATCCTTGGCATATGCTGGAGGAGAGGAACACCACAATTACTTGTTTGTTTTTGTTTTTTTTATGGAGGTGGAGAGCATTTTCTACCATGTTGGCCCCTAATTTCCTATACGTGTTTAGCTGTATGAAGCTCTGTGACTGCAAAGACCGTAAATGATCAGGACTCCCAAGAAGATGAGATCTATCCTGATAAGTGACGTATGACTTGATAGTTGATAATTATGGAGCTGAGAGTAAGCTTATTTATTTTTTTGCTTGCAAAGATTAATGATAGATAGATAGATAGATAGATAGATAGATAGATAGATAGATAGATAGATAGATAGAATATTGTCAGAAGTACTCACTAAACTTTTTTAGTTCACCTACAGTTATTTATGGAGTGGTAAATATTAAATTGATGCTTTTATGATCAGTAAAAACTTGATAGTGTATAGCATGGAAAATTTAAACTTCAAAATACAAAGAATTCTGCTCTTGTCTACTCTGAATTGTTGATGTCTGAATGTCAGCTATCCAAACCTTCTGTCAGCTCAATCATTCAGTTTGATGATTTGTTAATTGCGCTCAACAAACCTATTTACATTTCTTTGCATTTTCCAAACCTTGAAGTTTCTTGAAAATAGACACTCATTTTATTTTCTAACAAGTTCAACAAATCAGACCCCCTCTTTCTCAGAAGATCAGTGACTTTATTGCCAATGCATTTAAGTTCCTCAGTGTGCAGTGTCACCATTTATACTTAATACATTTGATATAATACAGTGTTGTCCAGTGGCTCAATCTCTATATTGAATCTGCCCTTGCAGGGAATTATGGAGGCAGGTTATGATCATCAAGGAGCAGGATGGAACCCCAGCTTATTTATCTGTCAGTGAAATGATGACCTGGAAGACTCATGATTATTGTGACTTATACATTGATGGAGGTTTTACATGCTACTTTGGAGCTTTCTTAATGTGTTTAGGATGACCAAAATATATACTAATTGATAACAGGGTTTAGGAAATAATTTTCAGGGCAGTGATACAATATCTCTTCATGGCTGAACTGTAAACAGTAAAAATGATATCAGAGCTAAACCAGCATTTCATTTTAAATCTTGCATTTTTACTAAACTTGAGAATAACAGTGTTCACAGGCCTGAAGTACAGCAAGGTACTTCAGCCTCAGATGAAGGACGAGCTCCTGTTGCAAATGGAAGAAAAGCAGCTGTTACTGCTGTTGAACTGGTAGGTCACAGTGGAGGGCCTTTTACCAGCTTATCTCAGTGATCCACCCTTGAACAGGGAAGGACGTACAAACCCTCTCTTTCTGCACGCCAAAAAACTGAAAACCATTTGTGGCTGTAAGACCTCCAGAATCCCACTGTCTGATGACGCTAAACCAGTACAGCTCATGGAACTGGAGCAGAGCACTGTGGCCCTCATCCCAGAGCTGGTGGATACTGCTCTGAGCCAATGCTGTTGTTGGCAAACTACTGACAAACTCAGCAGCTCCCTGCCTCTCTGTTTGGAAAGTGGTAGGGAACATCTCTCTACACTCCTGTTTGGGTTCTGCTCTATAGCAACCTGGCTCAAGGTCAAAACAAGAGGTCTGAGGCCTACTCCAAGTCCCTTACAGCAGATGGATCTCTGTCAGAGAGGGCGTCAGAAGGCCATCCAGAACATGGAGCATACGATCCAGACCAGAGCACCTAATCAGGACCACCCCCAGATGATCCCTACAGAAAGACCACAAGAGGAAGACCTGGGGAGAAGTGAGGCGGTTTAAAGTTTCTCCAGGGATGAAAAGACAGCCACTTCATCACAATCAAAGGACACATCCATGGTCAGACTGTCGACCAGTGTGAATGCCTTTACACATTATGAGTTGGCAGTGCTACAAGTTTTCAGAGATGTACAAGGGAGCGCTTTCTTCTGTGGTTCCTGGAACAATGACGACTGAATGACAGCACTCAATGTTTTAATGTTTGCATCAATAAAACATGCTACATTTTGGTTAAAAACAGTAGTTTTTTTTTTTTTTTTTTACATGCTGCAACTTAGGCCTATGTAATTTACCCAGAAACATAAGTAACATTTTTTTAGATGGCTAAACACCTTTTAAAGACAATTACACAATAACTTAGTTGTGTAAAGGGTAGGTGTCTTTCAGTAAAAGATCAGCTTTAGGCTTGTAGAAAAAAAAAAGAAAAATCAGATGATTGATTAGATTAACTTGGAAATTAAGAATATATAACAGTATATTCAACATTATACTTGCATGAATATAATGCATTAATTTGGTTGTACCGCTGCTCTCTAAAGTTAACTTTCTTTGTACTGAGAGTTTTATGTCCTGCAGGCTCACTGTATTATCCCTCTAATTGTAGACAAACGCTTCTTGCCAGAAGTCTAATCACGTTCTGTATTTACATTTTCAGTCATGAGGAAGAGTTGTTTTTCTGTTGTACTTTACATATTATGAATGCATAAGTACCACACTTACCATGTGCACTGCTGACCACAGTTTTCAATCCTATTTATGGATGCTTCTCTTCTAGATCTAAATGCAGTCATTACTTTAGTCACTGCACCTACTGGAACACTAGTCAGTCAAGCCGGTCTTTGTTATTGAAAGTCCTGCCATCTGTGCCCCAGTAAACAACCATCTTTAAAAGTCCCATTGTTCTTTTGCTCGTCTTCATCTAAAATCAGAATCAAATGATAATCACTCGGTTATACCATACAGTTCCTGTGTGGAAGCATCTGCATTAGTGTTTCCCCTCATTCATTTACTTTCCCTTTAATTTGTCACCTCTTTACAGTACAGGCACACAATAACATTTTGTTAGTCAGGAAAATGATTTAGCAGTGGTAATTTGTGTATTTCTATTCCATTTACATTATGTTTAGATTTGAGCATGGTGGAAGTTACCAATATGTAGAACTGATCGATCTCAAAATGGGAATGTGAAATCATATTTATGTTGGACGTTATACGTTGAACAGATCTAACAAGACATAGATTACTATTATTAACTGATCAGTTTAATTGGTGTTAAATCCAGCACTCATCCAGGAAATCAATGAAGCACTAGCAAAGTGGCATATTTGGGCAATTATTGTCTGTCAGGTAAATATCAGAAGATTCTTAAGTGCGTGCTGCATTTTGGTTTCATTTACAGATGAGCTGTTTCTGTCATGGTCTTGTCTTGGTTTGACAGACCAATACAGATGCATTCAGGGCACCTCAAAAACTCTGAAATTTACATTGTTTTAAGCAAAGACCATGGGTAAAATGTGCCATTAAAATACCCCTTATAAATTCAGAAATCTGAACTCAAAACATTTTTGATTTCAGGCATTATCAGGATAACCTCCAGCATGTATCTGGCAGCATTATCAAATTCTATATTGTGATACATATCAATGTTGATTTATATGGAAAACAGTATTGTGATCACATTTTCCTCAGTTTGACCCAGCCCTTCAGTCATATCATGAAATGGTTTGAGATTTTCCAATTCTTTTGCATTTTCTGTCTTTATAAATTTTTCTCTCTTTTTACTATAAAGTTTTATTTTCATTTTGGGTAGAAAAGTGTATTTTCTTTTTTTATGCTATGCTTGTATGTGACAAGAAAAATATAGTGGATATTCTTTTGTTCATTGAATTCCCATTGAAGTAATTTTTAAAAGGAAGCTAGTTAGATTTGTTTTCTGGAGAAGAAGGGACTCACTAGATTTGTGTAAGTGATGCCAGAAAATAAAAAACTTGTACAGTGTATACAGTATGTTCTGTAAATTCCATCGACAGGTATCCTCATACCTTGCCATTTTTTGCTTGGTGGTTATTCCAGGAAAAATTAATTCAACAACAGACTTACTAACAGATGATAAACGCACATCATCTACTCCTAATTTGGGTGTGATTTTTGACCACCTTATAGGCTTTTTAAATATCCTTACCTTTTTCATCAGCACTGGTTTCTCTGACCATGAAGAACGTCAGTGGCATGTTCTGCTGAAGATAAAGTCTTCATTCTTATCTATAAGGCTGTGTGTAACGTGTAATTCTCTTTCAGCCCCAAACACACACCAATAAGTATTCCCAGCTCCAAAAACATACTCTGCCTACTTGAAGAGCCTTTTCAATAATACAACACTTTCATATTATATTCATAATACGCTACAGTGAACACTGCAGCCACGTCTGCTGGGTTTAATTTAATGTAATTTCAGAGCCTAATTTGGCTTCCCACATGTCAGTGGTAATGAAACTTTTGTATTTGATCTAGATACCCTCCAGTTGGATTTTCCCAAAGACTTCCAAGATTTCAAGATGAGCTTTGTTCATACCATTAAACTTAAAGAGAAAAATAACCCCTTGGCTTTTAATTGTGCAGTGGAAAAACTGGGATTTTGATATCAAAGTGCAGAAAGGAATACAGGTTTTCCAAGATTTTTCAAAATTTATAACTGCTCCTTTTTCCTTAGCTTTATGAGACTATTCTGTTGTAAATGTTAGGATTATACTTAATTATGTATGCTATTAACCAACAGCATGAGTGCATTAAGCAAATGGTCTGTCAAAATATGGAAGAAGACTCCATTAAGTTGTGATTTTAGCTTTATTGATTAATAAAAGTAGATTTCATATCAAAATCTATAATATGTAATTCCTTTTCATATGCTCAAGATGGCAGCAAAGAGCCATAAAACTCCTTTATTCAGGTCATTAATTTTCTAATTTTCTATTTATGAAATCTATTAAATGCTTTACTATTTTGGTTTCTTCGGTGTAAGATTTACACAGGACACTATGCAATCCCTTTTCCTGTTGTAAAATATTCTCATCAATTTTTTCTGACAAATGTCATAATACCTAAATCAGACAGTAAATGTGAATATATTGTTTCATCTAATCAACATTTTTATTTGTGACACTAGGGTTATGCTTGTAAACATATAAATATATTAATTTCCTTCGCCATTAAAAAAAAAAATCATTGAATTTTCAGATAATGTGGTTGTGATATCTGTCCTGACTTGGTATTTACCAAAAGCAAACCGTCATGGCCCTTTTTGTCACTTCTAAAACTTCACTCATCACAGGGGCTTATTTACTGTGTGGAATAGATATTTCTAAAGACAACATTAAACAGACTTTGCAAGGCCTGCGTTGTGCTCTGTTGAAGATTTAGCTCCTTGCACACTCAGCCTCTCTCGCTCCTTCTGAAGGCCTCCTTTGTAGGCATAGGAATGCACTGTGTGTACTCTGAAATGTAAAGCAGGCCTTCTGTTCAGATATGCGTGCTGCTGCTGATCTGTTAAATTGTAAATGACAGAAGGATTTATATAATACTGTGTTTGATAAAGATTCCTATCAGATTCTCTCAGATTCTCTTAAAGGAGAAACATGTAACATGTAGTCCTAATTGTTAGACTCCTCATTAAGGGGGCATCATGGGACTTTGCTGGCTAATGAAATAGCTGTAATACTCGTCTTGGCATTCATCTTATCTTGTGCATCTCCTGATCATAAATGCATATATATATATGTGTATATACTGTATATCATAACCTTTACAATCCAGCTCTACTCAGTGCCCACGTTTCATACAGCCAGTCGTAGTATATTGGCCACTTTCTTACACTTCACTCATGTTGTGAGTTTACCGGCTGTTGAGTATTCGACTTGAGGGATTTAGCATACAAATTCACCTGTTATTCACCATTTTTCCAATAATTTAGCATTTTACTACAATGTAACCAAGTCAGAGACTTACTGTACATTACAGCTCCAATAATCTAATGACTAATCAGTTGATTAAGTCCAGTAATCTATTAGTAAACTACTCTGAAAATGAACAAACAATGATTATTGAATAATTTCTTTAGGGGAAAAAAATCACTCATTGCAGTTTCTTACATGTAACATTTTCTGGTCCTCTATGACAGTAAACTGAAACTATCTTTGGGTTGTCAATCAAACAAGACATTTGAGGAATCCATCATGGACTTTGGGAAACACCTTCTCATTTTTTCACATTAATTTTTAATTTTCTTGTGTGTTTTGGACCAAACCACCAATTGACTAAATAATAATCAACAGACGAATCAGTGTATAGGTGATAGTTAGGTACATCTGTAATGTGCACATAAAATCAGCATATTCTATAGGTTATCAAATATAAAGACTTCTCTATATGAGTGTGGTACGGTCAGGGCAGCGTTAAAGACCCCACCTTTGCCCTGATACACCACAGCACACACCAGTGATAGATGCTCACATGCTGCTCATATTGTCTCCCAGCCACACTTTTAACTTCAAAGCCCTGCTCACCCTTGTGTCTCAGGAGGAATGGAGGCACCATAGCAGCCAGCCTTCTCTGCTTTGCCATGGTTAACTATGACTGCAGGCTGGAACACTTCCCCATGCCTCCTAATACCAGAGCAGGGGTGGTAGTGGTGGTGGGGTTAGCGTCCTGTAGCTCCACAACACACTGCCTTGTGCGTTGCCACCACACAACCTGTCCCAGCAAAACAGAGGTGCATTATGCACCGTGTTACAAGGCTACACTTGTTGAGAATAGTGTATGTCTAATGTAAAGCTTCTAGGTAAGCTGTGTACAGAGGTGTGCACGAACAGGTTGGCACAGTGTGGACTTCTCATTCTGCCCTGTCAAAATATTTAAACAAAAATGTACTTGTTCCATTTGAAAAAAAGCATTGGATTAAAGCAATATTTTCTTCAAACCCTCTAGATAAATGTCCATATGTGTGATTTGTTTTGTAGGGATTATCGTTCTGTGCCCAGTTCTGGAAAGTATCCACCCAGTTGAAATTGTGGTGTTCAGCTCAAAGGAACAATGTGGTGGATTTACTTTATTATGAACAAAGCCTTTGTCTGAGGTGCTCACACACTGAACGGGGGTCCAGAGTCCAGGAGCAGCTTTGAACTATCAGGTCAAAGACATCACAGACCCGACGCGCTGTTTCGCATTCATCTTGTACCTCACACAGGAGGCCCGTCACATTTGTCCTTTTGATTGTCCTCCATTTCTTTAAAGGTCTGGCTGGAACCATAGGTCATCTGGAGGCTTTTATGTTGAGAAAAACAAACGTTGTGTTCTTTTTCTTGCTCTTTACTTCAGGGGAAGAACTGCACAGGGCTAAAGGCTTCCACTTGTTAGCATGGCTCCCTGCCACAGTAAAGAACAACAGTTCAAATAAAGCTAAGCAGCATTTAATTTTTCAACAAAAGACAGTGCTCATCTTAATAAAAAGGTGGATTTGGGCATGGACTCCACTGCCATGAAATATGCAAAGCAAGCCCACCACATAGAATAGCTGAAAACACAGGTTCTTTTGATGTTAAGTCCTTTGGTTGTGCATGTCTTCGTTCACTAGCCTGTGGATGTTTTAACCTTCTGTAAAACTTGCTCCAGCACTGCACTCTCCCCCTCCACATCAGAGTAATGTGGTGCTGCAGTTCTGCCCACGATTTTTATTTCATGAATGCTGTGTTTCTTCTTGCCACAGTTTATGAGTACCCACCATAGTGTTCTGCTATAATGTTAAATTGTGAATGCCAACGTTTAAAGTGCAATTAGGCTGTAAATACCTCAGGTGTGCCTACCTGTTGTGCTTTTAGACCAAATGTTTTGCTGGCTTCTGTTGCTTTATGCTGACTGTTGACTGTCTCGATTGTCTGTAAACTACTTTGAAACACTTTAAAACCTGTATAAATATATTTAAAACTAATATGGTTAGGAAAAAATGTTAATTGAAGGTAGCAGGCTTTCCTGTTCCCATCTCTCTTTTACACACACACACACACACACAGGCACACACACCCTCTCAAACAAAGTGATACAAATGGGACTAATAATCAATCAAGCGTGGAACACGTATCCTTTGACTCCAGGCTATTATTGCTTGAGTGACCCTATGTGTGTTGCGCTGTATCGACTGTTGGAGTTTTGATGATCCATTCTCAAATGAGAGGAAGCATATCAGTTCACTGAGCACCACAAAGGGCAGATGAAACACAATGCTGCACATGCTAGAGCAGATAATTACTGTAAAGTATCATTCTCAGTCAATGTACTCTTGTCTATTCTTGGAACTGTAAGGACCAGGCAGCAATCCCAGCAGTGAACTCAACGCTGCTGGTCTTACAGGCTTTAGACGCTCCTGAAGAGAAGCTCAGGATTAGTTAGTATGCACTGGACATAACAAGGCCTTTGATGTAGCCAGTATTCTCTTTACTCACCAGGAGCATCAACATTTAATGAGACCTGATATCAGCCTTTTTAGGAGCTGTGAATATTTCAGATAAAAGCAAATTGTATTCACCAATACCAACAGACCACAAGGTTGTCAGAGTTTCATTGTCACCTGTGTGTTCTAAGTGATATACTGGAGCTATGCCTTTGTGAAATGGGATATGTTCATTAAAACAGGCCAATTTCACTCTCTTTTAATCAGCACCACATATGTCATGGGAGGATACTGCCTGGAGCTAAAAACTAGTGCATAATTTATAACTCCAGGTCAGCCTGTGCAATGAGTGCATATTATCTCAACAAAGATGCATTACTCTCCTATCGTTCCATATTTACAGTCATGTCTCGTTGATAGTTCATTTAGCACACAATAGTGCAATAATAAGGTAAGGTTTTAATGTGTGAAATTCTTAATATGATTACACATTTAAATAACATCCTAATAAAGTGCCTTTCTCCTCTCTATGTCTTTGGCATCGGCCTAATACAATTTGTGTGTGTCGGTGTGTGCGTCTGTGAGTGTGTGTGAGGAGAAACAGAGTGAGGGAGTGTGCGCGAAAGTGTCACAGCTCAGTGTGACACTGCAGGTGTTTAAACTGTGGTGATGTAATTGGTCACAAGGGGAATAGAAACAAGAGCTTCACAGTCCTTGATTTGATCCCTTGGTTATTGATTTCTCAGTCTGCTTCTAACAGAAATAATTGCCACATGTAATGTATTATTCAATTACAAGACACTGCTCTCAAGTTTGGGTTTGATGGTCCTTTTTGAATCACTGAGACCTATAGATAATTTAACACTGTCAGCCCATTAAGCAGCGCGAATATTAAAAGGTATGCGTTAATCCTGCCTATTTATTAGTAACTGTGACAGTAGCAGTACTCAAAGTTTGGCATTTTCAGGCAAAGGAACTGGACTTCAGTTTGGTCCAGATTTATATAGGAAGTCATATGTGAATTTGAATGCCATGTAAACTACTATTAGCTATACCTACGCTAAGATAAAATTACAACTAGCCTTCTGGCTAATTCTGACTTTTTTAACCATGTGTAATCATGTGTTTTTATGAAATTGCATTGTCCCCTTTCAATTAAACTAAACTAAACTAAACTGTCTAAAAGGTTTGAAATACATCATCATCAGCTGTAACTCAGTTGAATATTGTAAACCTATAGGCCAAATAAGCAAGCAAATACTTTTAGGTCTTAATGTTAGGTTTATTTTTTTATTGATTAACACTGATTGAAATGTAAGAAACCTAAATCTTAAAATAAAATATGCTGTACAAAACAGTGCTTATTCTTGGATTTTTAGTTTTATATTAATGTTAAATTTAATTGACTTTGACATCGTTTTGCCCTATTGAGTAACCTGCTAATCTTTGAAATGGTCAAAATCTGCTTTGTATCAGTATATAACCATGTTTACTGAAGAAACCTCCACAAACCGTTTCCTTTTTGAATTTGGTTTGCTGTGGACATTATTTCATCAAAAGCTGATACTGATGCTGTATTGAGAGTGGGAAAATCCCTCGAAAGGTGGATTTATCATAATGTCTGATTGCTTTGCAACCATATGTGTCATGATAAAATAGGTGTATCATATCTGCAATATTGACCAGTGTTTCAATGATAATAGTCTGTTTCATTCAGCTCTGAAGAAAGATCAATTCTAGTGTTGAAATCTCTCTCTATTGCTGTGCGATACTGTGTGACACAGTTTTAATGATCAGCCATGCAGCACTTGTTTACAGCTTGGCTTTCCAGTCATGTTCTGTTAATACCCACTCCTGTTAATATTTATCGTCTGTCTTAATTGGTTTGATGTCCCTACACTGGTGCTGCTGTCGGCTCGCTTGTTGAGCTGGCCTTGGTGTTGTTTCAAAGTCTTTATTATCATGACAGTGAAGTCCGGTTCATTAAAGTTTCACTTTCCATTTTCATCAGTATGAAACTGATTCTATAAATGCAAGGGAGATGTGGAAGAGTCAAACCCTGCAAGCGATCACAGGGGAGGTGCATAGTCTGTATAAATTATCAGGAATATGAACTCGATCGAAGATGTTAATTGCGCCAATGGTTAGTTATGTGGGGAATTGCCATGCATTTCATGCAGCGATAATAAAAATGAATTTTTGAACAAAGGCATCTTAAAATAATATCTAATCTACAGAGAATACCACATCAAACGAATAATTCAAAGCTTTGAAATTTATCTTTGTGGTCCGAAATGTTAAGCACGAGCCCTGTGAATATTGTACTCAATTCAAGTTTGTGAAAGGAAAAAACAAAACCAGAGTTAATTAACAGTTATTAGAGGCCTTTTCAACTTTAATTTGACTTTCAAATATTAGCTCTTATATATAAACTATGCTCCTGGCATCTGCAAATTAGCTTTAGTGTATCTTCTCTAATTAGGCCTCATTGAACCCATGGTCTGACACACAGTAATATTAATAATTCAGCAGCATAAGATGTATTTAATAGTAGTCATTAAACTGTGTTTCATTCACATTGTATTAATGTCGTAGACTGCACCTTTACAGTTTAGTGCTGTAAAATGAAGTCAGAGCAAAATATAATGAGGCAATTATGAGTTTTAAAATTGACCCATTTTTGTAGCTTTCATAGTGCTTTGAAAATGTTGAGATTTATTTTGCAAAAACACTGCTGCTTTGTATTGTATGTTGGTTTTAGGTCAAACACCAGCCAATTGTGTATTTTTAAATTATGTTTTTAAGCTTTTATTATCAGGCAATTTAGTGCAGTTAGTCTCCATCAGAACAGATCTTCTGTCATAGTCTATGAACCTGAAACCTAAACATTAACACACTACATACAAACACTACTGTCGAATTAATGAAAATTGTTTTGTTAGCAGTGTTTTCAATATTTAATGGTTTTACGCTTTCTTTTATCTATCCAATATATATAATCGCCTTGGCAGAATGCACCTATCTTTAAAATAAGGAAAATGATTGAAAAGAGAAAGAAAGGCAAAACATGGAGAAGTGTGGTTTAGAAGAACCAGCCCCTCAGCCCTCACTCCTCTCTCTCCTCCACCCACTTGCCTCCTATCTCCATCCTCCTGCCATCTCTCTCTGTCAACAGTGATTTTGCCTCTTGCCACTGATCAAACGCACCTGCCAAGCCCTGCTAACATTCCCGAGCATGTTCACTAATTACCCACAAAGCCTTGCAGATTTATACTCCTAATAGGGGATTTGCCTCAAATCGGGGGGCAGGGTTGCACTGCATTACAATGGTATTTATTTACTCATTTGGGGAAGAATCCCTTGGGATTTTGTGAATTATAAATGTTTTAAGGGAAATAAACTTCTAATACATAGACAGAGTATACAATTGTGATTCAGTGTCTCCCCCTTGTATTCTTAATTATTTTCTAATAGTAAACAAGGGTAGTAGAAGTGGTTAGAGATATTGTTACAACCATCTCTTGATTTACATCTAAGATAACAGCTTTGTTCTCGATCTCACTGATGGCATTGCCACGCCTTTGAGTGCTAAGCATTGATAATAATTCTCCTGTTTCAGTGTAATTAGACAAAGGGGCCTTTTAAATGTGCGGTTATAGAGGAAATTATGGATTAAGTGCTCAGCAAATTGCCAATTACTTATATGGTTAAATCACTGCAGTTGGTTAAACAAGAAAGAAAAAAAAGTTGTTCTTTTAATGTGATCATTGTAGTCCAAAACAGCCTTTATTTTCTTGTTTGTATTATGTGTTTTACAGTTATTCCCACTGATGATTTTATCCTGAACTATTCTCGTGTGTTTGATATTTATCTATGTGATCACAGAGGCTAAGATGATTGTTACATCGGTGGTTTAGTGCAAGGATAATACCTGTGCTGCTAATGTACATGCTTTAACAGAATGTCTGACATTACACACCATAGTGAGCTGAGTACTGTACTGTCATACCACTTGGGATATGACACAGCTACACATATTAGTTTACTAAACTGAAGCTCCTACTCACCTTGAATTCTTATTTGGTTTTTGTGCAGTTGTGTTTGTAAATGTAATGTGTCCCACACACACTCTATTTGAATTGCGTGTTCTCCACATACAGCCAAGAGACCAACTGTTCAGAATCTCACTAACCCATATAGACTGTATGTGCCAAGTCTGCCTGTTCATTTTACTTCATCCTGACCTTTAAACTTGAGTTCAGCATGTTGACTTTTGTGCAGCTGTACCTCCCCTAAACTGTGTTATTTGTTTAGTTTGAACACACCTTAAGAGCTTAGCAAACAAGGCCCACATTGTAGTATATATAGAGCTGTGTTGTGCACAGGCTTACCAGCAACTGTGGCTTGCAGAGGCAACTATATACAGTGCGTAGGTGTTTGCATTATTTATGGTGGCTTTTATCATTGTGTGTGTTGGAAAATGCTAAACTGCAAATCATATCACTAAACTGTCATTTTTTGTGTAATAACAAAAAAAAATCTAAAAATTGTGTAATAAAATGTTGCAAAAAAGTATTAAGTCCTTTTTTCTTTTTTAAAAAGTCCATTTAGAAGCTCAAATGCTTTTGCAATATTTTAAGAAACTGGATTATTCAGGAGCCTAAACCTTCATATTGCAATTTTACATTACCCAATTTTAGTCTTGTGTGTGTATTGTCACAACAATATACTAAATATAATGCCAGTAGATTTTGAAAGTATTTTGTTGTGTTTGTGTAAAAGTCCTCATTGCATTTTACTTACAGCAGTTTGAGGAGGGAACGTCTGTACCCTTTTGCAGTGGCATCTTCATTTTTATAACTGTACCAGACAGTCAATTGATTCTGTCAGAGAAGTATGTGGTTACAGTATGTATAGTGTAGCAGTTGGTGTTTGCATAAATAAAAAAAATACAATTGAACTTGGTCATTGTGCATTTGGGGCTTATGTGTTTTTAGAGCAATGTGGGTGAACTGATTTTTGTGTCTTAAAAATTCTGCATACCTGTTCCTTGGGGAAATGTCCGACTCAACCTCGGTCTGGCTGAGGCCCAGCTATTGAGTGCTTTATCTCGGCCCAGTCAGTTGGTATAAGCATCCAATATAAATTTTTGTCAGGAGAAAGCAATCACTAGGGAGAGTGTTTACTGCCTATCCATTTAAAAGAGAAACAAGTTTTCCTTAAGCCTGCTGCTTTCTGCATGGTTAGTTCCCCAATGCTCCTCTAATGGAGGCAACCCGCTCTTCCGGTGCTCAGCAGTGGTAACAGCAGCATGGTGTGGGGAGAGGAAGAATGTGTTGTGGAAGAAGTGCTTGAATGCTCCTCAAAACAAACAAGCCTGACTTTATGCTGAGCAAATACTGGGTCATCGTACCATCGTTAGTGGGAAGGAGAGAAGAAAGCAGACGGTTCACAGATAAACCCACTTTAAAGACAGCTTCGTTTTCACACTTTGTCAGATGTGACCTATGCCACAGGCAGCACAGCAGCACTTCTGCATTTTACTGAAATAATCACATGATTTTGGTAATTGTGTCATAAATTGGTAAAAGTTTTAAATCATTTACATAAAATAATAAATGAGAAGATGTGGCAACTCTTGAATTTGGTTTGTGCTAAATATGAAATTCAACTGGCATGTTATTTAATGTATGTGGAAAAAGGTTGAGTTGACAGGGTCAGGGGTGTCAGGCATTGTAGTACATTTCTTGGTGGCCCATACTTGTGTGTGTTGTGTGTGTGTGTGTTGGTACTTGGTGGCTTCAAAATGCTTGGTGTTGGAAGATGGTGGTATAAAATATGAGTTAAATGCTGTTTCCAGTGGTATGTATAAAATTGTATACATGACCTTACACCATTACATTTTGAATACTTCAGCCTGGGAAAGTGAGTCCAGACATGCCCTTTATTACTCATATACACACAAACAGCAAAGAGACAATGGGCTACTGCAGTTATTGTAGAACTGCAGTAATTTCTGAGAATGTTTCCACTGTGTAAAATTTCTCCTTAAATTTTGTAAAAGAAATCTACAGCTCTTCAAACTGTGTATCGATTTGTTCTTAAACGTATCCGGATTAAGGAAAAGCAATTTCTGTGTTTATGAAAGCTGCAGTACTTGATTTATTTCTTTTTTTGCCATCGTTTTGTAAAATGTACCTGTAATTACGTTTCAGCCTATTGTATTTCAAGTGGTCTGAGAGGAAACAAGAATTCTATCGCCTTCTCTTTACTGTGTGTTGACTTTGACAGGAGGTTATGGCTGCTCATAGGTATTTTCATGCAGGTAGATAAATATAAAATTCATGCAGGTAGATAAACATGAATATAGAATTTAGATAAATGTAAATTGAATATGTGACCGAATGTTACTGATCATTATTCAGGTTCTGTCACATTTTACTGCACTACTTCCTTACCTTATCACAGTAGCATGAAATAGCATCAGGTCATCTATATTTATATTTACTCCTCTGATTTGGGCTGAGAGGAGAGAGCTGCAGAGTTAAAGTGTGTTTTTCAACCCCTGGTGTTTTTTAACCTGACTTTTAGCTCCTACAGCTTTAAGTAATGTTGTTTGCTAAACAAAACATGAAACAGTTGCAGTATTAATTGATACTAAAATTGTCTCTGCAGGAGGCAGTTTTTCAAACAAAAACACACACACACCTACCTGTAAATCACTCTCTCTCTCACACACACAGACACACACACACACACACACACTCACACACACACACACACACACACACACACACACACACACACACACACACACACA